>VZTX01029386.1:149534-220511 GCA_013400915.1 Pardalotus punctatus
TTAAGAAAAAAAAACAATACAAAAAAAAAAAAAAAAAAAATTTGCTAAAGTAGAGAAATTAGTTTTGTTTAAATAACAGTGTGACTAAATAAATAAATCCTTTATAATCCTTTATGAACAGGTTCTGAATGACATCTAGCATTCTGTATTAGAACACAATACAGTTGCTATTGAATTCTTAGGATACTTAAATCACTCTTAACTTTTCCTTTTGCTTTTTTGTTATAAATGTTTTTTTTCCAATGGACACTGTTTATCCCCATTCTCTAGTAACTTTAGTTGTTGCTGCCTCTAAATCTCTACCTTATCCTTCCTTGTTTCAACTTCTTTCTTCCAGTATCTTCTCTATCTATAAAGAAATCCACTACTTGTCAAGATTCCTGATGTAAGAGTGGACTTCTATACATCTCATAAAAAATATACTGCCAGAAGTAATGCTTTTCTCATTTGTTTTACATTTGTCACAGTGAGGCCTCTGGAGACCTGTGGATCAATCTAGATGAGGACTAGAGGAACAGCTACTCCTCTCTAGTAGGGAAGCATATTTAATTTCTGAATTCAACCAATTTGATATCCAGGCTTGGGGAAGGAAAGGAATACCACAGAATAGCATATTTTATGAACAAAATCAAAAAGTCTTTTGCAGCAGAGAGGTGTGAACTACCTCTGTTTGTGTAACAAAGTTGCCATAATAGGACAGTAATGATCTGTTTATGCAGATTTGCAAAACACAGTAAGTTCCAACAGAGAAATCACCAAAAAATCTGCATACATTTAATTAAATAATGGCACATTTAATTTAAATTTCAACTACCTCTCCTTAAAAAATCTGTAAAAAATTACAAACTTCCTTGTGTTTTCAGATGTGGTGTTCTTCAGCCTCCTGAAAGGCTTCTCCCAGGATAGTAAAGGAAACAAGCTTTGTTGAATGAATGTACAGTCCTAGCATTACTGTTTATATTGGTAAGTCTCCTGTTCTGAGAGGACGGAGGTTACTTGACAGATATTTCACAAGAATTATCTTTGTGGGTGAATATATTAAAAAGATACTTTAAATACACATCTTAGGAATAACAAAACCTGACTGTTATTTCAAGGTGAGAATTAATCTGAAAAATGAACTACTGAAGAGCCTTTTATGGAGAAGTCAGAACCTTGTGCTGTTCCTTTTAGGTCAGACTAATCTTTCCTAAGTTGAAGTAGATGCTTCAACTAGGTGCTAAGAAGGACAGTCTGAGCCATACTCAATAAAGAGAAATGGCCAGTTCCTTGAGGGCAGTCAGCCAGGCCACTTTAGCCATTTTCACTGGCCATAGAGAGATCACAGGCTACTGTCTTTCACCATACATTAAAGTGTCAGGTAGCTGAAACACTGAGATTAGCTCCTCACACTTCATTTTTGCAATACAATGTATGCTGTATCTGGCTTACCTCTGATGCCATTTAGCCAGAGAGGGGAGAGAAAGAAAGCACTTGTGTTCTGTGGAAGAGCATTGGAAGCTAGTAAACTTTTGTCTCTTACCTCCAATATTCTGCATTGTGACAGAAATGAAAACACCACACTTCCCAGGCCAGCCAAATGCCTTTGCTCCCAGTTTTTCATATATTAATGATCCTGAAGAAAAAACAAACAAAACCAAAAACAAAAGGAAACATGGGCCACTACACTGAATATACTTGATGAATTGTATTCCAAGGTAAAATACATGCATGCAGTAGGGACTCTCTGTCAATCACAGCCTGATCCTCCTACCTCCTTCTTTTGATGTCTTCAGTAAGAGGTGGACTGAGTAGAGTGACAATATTGCTACGCTGAGCAGCAAAACTCTGCAAGACAAGGCAGAAATCAAAATCCTGAGCAGGACATCAGCCACACTCAGTTGATTTGAACATACACTTGCTCATTCTCAAGAAGTTCAACATGTAAATAGTTTTCAGTAAGTTTGTTCTTTGGTCTCCCAATACTAAATGCAGACCTGAGTGTCAACTGTGGCTTACTTGTCACTGCAGTTGCACCTTACACACTCCAAAAGGCCCTGAATGCTTAAGTCCAGTAAGTGCCAGTTCTGTGCAATTCCACAAGGACAGAATCTTATATCTTAACAAGATCCTACAAAAGTAACAGATTTCTATGCAAGAATCTGTTCTTTGGACCCTTACCTGTCCACTGACCTCTCATGTTTGTATTTCTCCTTAATCAGAGCTGTCAAAAGACCCCACAAAATGAAACCCAAAACCAAATCATGACTGGGACAACTTCAATGCTACCTCCTGGCTGGTCACTACTTTTGACTTCTGCTGTATCATTATGCAGTGGAGGTTAGTTGTCTGCTGTGCAAGTACATTAGAAATCTTGTATAATGTTAAAGCTTGGCACAACACTGGAAAACCTGCTCTTGGAACACTCATAGCTTAGTCTAGTCTTGAAGGCACTGGTGCCTGAATTAATTAATTCTGATTACTGCCATGTTCCTTCCACACAAGGTGTGTCCTATGTGATTTCTGCTACCTGTCTCTTGTAAACTGCTGTTGAAAAATGTGGCTTTGTATGATATTTTCAGGGCACAGCACTGTGGGCAGCATATCTTATTACCATAACCATCTTGTCTTCAGCCTGCAAAAGTGCTGGTGAGGAAGGAAATACAATGATAACATGGCAGAGATAGAAAATATGGATGCACCTCATTCCATGGCTGCACAGGAGTTTGTGCCTCCACAACCTCTGCCAACAGAGCTAATGTCATTAGGCTCGTATCAGAATTTATAGCCACCTGTCAGAATGAACAGAGTTTCAAAATAAAGATATTACAAAGGTGATGTTTTTTTCCCATTAGTGAGGCTTAACATATCACAATTTTCTTTCTAGTGATAATATATGGACATACTATTTAGTACAACTGCTCAGAGGAAGTTGGAGAAAAAAATCCTACATTTTTCTGACCCTGATGCAATCAATTTTAGAACAGGCTTCCATTTTTTGCTCTGCAAATACCATATCTAAACCATTTGAGTGCGGGTGTTATGAAGCACTTACACAGAACAGCATTTAAGTCTACAATTAATTTTCAGTTAAAAATTCTACTGGCAAAACAGGAGATGTTTCTTAGCAACTGGAAGCTACATGTAACATTGTGAATATTGTTGCTGTCATAGTTACACAGCCCGACAAGCAAAAAGCTGTATAAAAGCAGTTAAAGGATGCTAGATTTCTATAATGTCAGACAATGGCCTATTGCCACACAGTAATATCATGCTTTATTCCAGTCTCATGGGAGGTTAAAATTAAGGCTTCAGCTAAAATGAAAATCTGTTATTAAATAAAGAACACCAATATTTTGCTTCTGATACAGATTGTCTCATTAAAATGAGCCAGAGGTTAGCCATCTATTAAAAAGCTTCCCTTGGCTATATGTTACTGTCTATTAAAACCCATTCTGTGTAGACACTGTTTGTCAGTCTCAGACCAGTGCTGTTATTTGTGCACATTGGGTACAAACAGACTTGAAGCAGTAACATTAAATTCTGTGAATGCCTTTGCATTCAAAGCATGCTGCCATTTCAGATTATATCCAATCTTCTTTCATTTCTACATTATGATTAGATAGTTGGCATGATGTAAATATATTTAAGGGTGATTTAATTCCCTTGTTGGATTCCCATACCAAACTGGTAAGATCGCTCTTGTTATTTTAGGATCAGTTTACTGCTCTTTCCTTCTTTTTTTTTTTGACTGCACAGTATCAATTCACTGTTGTTTTCCTAATACAAAGGAGGTCTAAAATATTAAAAAAATAGAAGGGTTTTCAGCAGTGGATGGTTCGTTGTGGTGAAGTTAAAATGTTTTCATTACAGAGGATCTTAGAAGGATCTTCAGCTAACAACCAAGCTTAACATACCTCTTTAACCAACATACCTCTTTAACCATAAAGACTTCAGCTCCAGCCCCCACTGGAATATATTCTATTTGCTTTTCTTTCTATGTACTTACATGAAAAGGATAATTCCTGTGTTGGCCATGGCATAGGATAGCCCTAAGATGCCGCTGCCCATAATGGCATTGCTGAGGTTGAACGAGGACATTCCAAAGGAAGTTCTCCCCCGGTGCTGTTGGGTGCAAGAACAGAAAATGGTAATTCATTTGCATTTTACTGAGCATGGCTGGCTAATTATCCTCTTTTCTGGTTTTCCCTGTACTGTTCCCTTGCTCCTTAAAGGTGGAGATTTTTGAACGTTCTCCAGCACAGAGGCATTTGCCACCACAAGGAGTCTCTTTACCCCAAAGACAGCTGTGCTGGTAGTGTTTGCCTCTTCCCACCCTTTTGTTGTTTCAGTGAGGAGGAGGCCTACATTCCTGACAGGCAACTTAAGGTGACACAGTTATACTGGCTCTGTTGGCCAGCCTCTATGGAAATACATGCTGTTATCAAATAGGTTTCCCAAGTACTGTTTTTTAAATATTCAGATTTAAAAAAAACAAAAAAAACATGTAACAGATTATTGAATTTTTGTCCAAGTAGGATGTGTTTTTTTCCTTGGGGAACTAAAAATGTGTCTGGGGGAGGAAAGAGAGGAGCACTGAATGTCTAGGGCTGGAAGCAGAAGAATGGAAAAGGACAAAACATAGGAGAGAGGGGATGGTGTGTGAAGGAGTTACAACTGACATGAAGTGGAAAGGAAAACAGGGGAACCTGACTCTTAGCTTACAACCACAAATAATATTTTTTATTTTATGTGATCATTCCTTAATAAAATCTGTAACACAACCGATAAAATTATGCCTTTCTTTTCACCAAATTCACAAAAAATTGAATAACATTAAATCCTGAGCAGAGAGGTACTCACATGCACACCCCAGGAACTGGTGCTGTGTTTCCAGTTACATGTGGAGTTGTCTAAGGAGTTGGAGGTGTGCTGACCGTGTAATGTTCAGCATAATAAAGCCAAAACAATAATGTTCTTTCTTTAAAGCAATAGAGCTGGATGTAGGTTTATTTACACTGATGCTGGAAACTAGAAATAAAAGCATGTGTGCTCTTAGGCGCAGATCTGCCTGGCTATAGGAACAAGAAAGTCCCTCTGAGTCAAATGTCCTGTCAGGAAAATGGTTGCAAACCCACCCTGGCTGAACATCTCAGATGAGATTACATGGAGATGTTACTGAAGTTCAAGTGTGATCTGAGGAATTTTTCTGATTATTTGTGAAGGAAAGATTCAGTTTTACTTGTAAGACAACAGAAAGGGTTTGCCACACTAACCATTAGAAAATGTGTTCATTCTTTGAACACTGAAATTATGCTGGCCAAGCTCCAAAGTAATTTTGCTTACTGAAACTTTTAGAAAAAAGATCAACTTTGTAATTATTCATTCATTCCTTAAAAATGAATAATACTTACATATTCTTCATTATAATCTTCCAATCTCTTTTTATCCAGATATCCATTTGTAAGGAACTTCTGACTTTCAGCATCATCACTAGCAAAGGGACTGAACACAAAGAAAAATAAGAAAATATTAATAAAGCTTATGACACCTTTTATGTGACTAGTTCCTTTTGTAATCAGTGGAAAGTTTCCTTTGACATTGCAATGAATATTTAAAAATCCTTCAGAAAAAAGCTCTGTTCTTCTATAAAGTTCTCATGCCCAATGGCATGTTTAGTAGATCTTTGCTCTGATTTGGAATTTAGTTTTAAACCCAGTAATCTTCAAATTATATTTGATTGCAGACGTTGGAAAGCAGAATTCTGTACTGCCAGCTAAACGATAAAGCTGAGCACACACTTCATGTCTGAGGCACAAAGGGCCTCCAACATGTTGGAGGTACGTGCTGGGGGTGCAACAAGCAGAGAGCTAGAGACTGATGGCTGGTTTTCAGAGGTCTTTTTCCAGCCATGCAGGGACTGGTGCTACGGTGGGTTCTGCTGCAATGCCTGAGGCTGGGCTGTCCCTGCTGCCCTCCGTACCTTGCCCAGGAAAGCGTTCCTCCTCAGTGTGCTGAGGCTACACTGCTCTGAGAGTGTATTAACTCACAGGTGTAAGCTCTGAGTGGAGTAGCTGGAAATTGCCAAGGGGTGCTCTGTACTGGGAACCTGCAGATGTCACTCCAGGTGGTGGCTGCCCAGGGGGACCTGGGCTGCCTTGCTGTGCTGGGCACACCTCTGGAGCACAGAGCAGGGAGGGTCAGTGCTATGGGAAAACATCCCAGATGCCATTAGTCAAGTTTGTTTATTGATCACTGCTTTCTAGCCTTAACAGAACA
This sequence comes from Pardalotus punctatus, assembly GCA_013400915.1. Classification (NCBI taxonomy): domain Eukaryota; kingdom Metazoa; phylum Chordata; class Aves; order Passeriformes; family Pardalotidae; genus Pardalotus; species Pardalotus punctatus. The sequence goes on from VZTX01029386.1 coordinate 155,793, forward strand.
GATAAATGCTTACCTCCTGATTGCAGCCTTTTCTGAATCAGCCAGCTCTGTATAGTTGTCTTCAAGGCTTTCCCCACTGTTGCTCTGGCCATCAGGTTCAATGTTGACTTTCTGCAGCTCCATGCGATCCATTAGAAGGGTCAGCCCTTTCCAGCGCACACACTCGCTTCTTCAGGGTAAACAGCCCTGCGCCGTCTGCTTGCAGGTCCTCTCTATCATGCAGGGGCTGCCAGAACACTCTGTTCTGCAAACAAAACACAACAGAACTCATTTGAGTTTTCTTCAAATTAGATAAACCAGTGTGAATTGTTTGGTTTGTGTTTGATCTTTGTAATAGCATTAAGAGGGGAAACTGTTGCAGACTGGGAAAATTCTGGGCAAGCATAAAAGTCTCTTTATATGCTAGCACTTGGTCCTCCTGTCTCCCTTCAAATGGTAAAGACTGCAGAGGTCAACAGATGCACAGTGGATGTCCAGCATCTGGAAAAAATATAAAGCCAGCAGAAAATAATTTTCTGAACTGCTGCTTTTGAATTTTTAGGGAAGAGTGATACAGAAATGCTTGCTTTTAAAAATGGAGTATAGCAGGCTTTCCCATTTGTTGTAAGATTAATGCTGTCACAGGTTTAAATGCTTTGTAGATTTGTTGGGATCTTGACAGCGGTGAGCATCTCCATATGATAATTTTTTTATAATTCAGAGGTACAATTCTGATAGGCCAGTTTCTGTTTTTCAGTGGACTGGTGTTTAATTCTTTCTTGACCCACCACTGCAAGCTCTGTCTCACCCAGGATTATTACATGGGTATGACTGATTATCTTTACCCCATTAGAAAAATCTTGCATTTTAAAAATCATATGAATAAATGCTCAACTCTTTATTTCTTGTATGGGCCAAATGAAACTGTACAACCCAAATTTACAAGGAGAACTTCACCTCTGGGATTTCAGCAGCTGTGTTTTACAGACTCATCTGTAGATATACATGTAAACACATTTGTTTGTTGCCAGATTCAAGAGGAAAATACTGTGCAAGACATGATGCAGTTCTGCAATAATTTTCCCTTCCCAAAGATATTCCTTGATGCATTTTATATTTCCACTCCACAGCTGAGGGGTGCCAGTGAAGGGAGTGAGCACAGATCAGAGACCACATTGCTGCCATGCTTGGGGCCACAGCTACAGTTTCCTGGCCATTTACCTGCTGCCTTGCAATCAGGCACACTGGCCAGATTCATGACAAGTTTCATAAATATTGCATGCCAAATGCAGCTCGGCACTCCATAATAAAAACATCACAAAACACTGCAACAAATAAATTCTAAGGCTGGCTCTCTGTAACATTAAATCTGCAATTATTTAATAGCTTTTGTCCTGCATTTGCATTTATGGGTGTAGAGGTCCAGCTCTATGATCAGACCTTCACTATCCTCTGATGCTGATCACATGCTGTTTTTAAGAACGTCTACAAGCATATCTATAGTGGCAAGACGTTGGAGTGCATGTATTTAAAATGCAAATATAAACTTTAAATACCAACCCTGGAGGTTAAAACTGCCTCCTTTAAAATTAAAGTCAGATTCCTTGCTTCTGACTAAAAGCATTCACCCAGACTAGATAACTGAAAAGGAGAAGCAACATCACAGCGCATTAGGAAATTTCCTACCAGAGAGAGCGGCTGGGTTTAATTCTTTCTGCTGCCTCACAGAGTGTGTGTGTGTGTGTGTGAAGGGATGAGTGACTCAGATGTCAGGCCAGAGCTGCTGGCACTCACATTCCAGTGCCTGGGGGACTCTACCAGCTCAGGATATTAATAACTCTGTGAGATAAAAAACCAATAACACTCCCCCTTGCCCCTCCACCCCCAACAGAGCCCTAACAACTGTGGTTTCATTCACAGAACCGTCTTCAAACACAGACACTGCCCTGTCTGAGAAAAAGAGTTTTCCAGTTCTTGATGTTTATTTTTAATCTGTGGTGTAAAAAGTCAGGCAAAAAAATCTGACTGTGTTTATCCCTGTTCTGGCAAAGGGTAAAATCTCCCCTGTGTGCACTGCTGAACTGTTGTTGGAGAAATGTCTTTTCCAGAAGTGGCAGTCCAAAAAATACAGATCTTCAAAGAGATGGGAAATGGAGGAAAAGTAAGCAAAAATTTGCCAGGAGTTAAGCTGCACAAAGATTAGATTGAGGATGAAAGCCTGTGCAGCACAGCAAACAATTTGGAAAAAATGACTGAAAATACACGTTACAGCATAAGAATCATCTGGACATTGCCCTGTCAAACATTTACACAAGTGATCTGATTTATGGGCGTCATTTCAAGAGGCTGTGGAATTACTGCATAAAGCAGTGATTTTCTATTGTATTTTACTGTTTTTTTAATCTGTGAATTCCTAAAGGTCTTCCTGTGGAAATACAAAGCCTCAGGTGGCAAAATTAAATCTGTTGAGAATCTGCTTTCTTGCAGATGTAACTTTTTAGGGAGAGGCTGGTAGAGCTCAAAAGGTCTGCAAACTGTGAGGTGAAAGCCATTTGCATAAACATGGGGAGAATGAGACCCATGAAACAGGCTTGATATTGGATTTGAATCTTGCAATCACTGATAACTGTGATTATGACCAATGGTGCCTTTGAACTTTAGTAGCACTTGGCAGAGCTGGTCCCTTAGTTTGTAACAATCCATCTTTTCAGATTCCTAGCCCTGCAGATACCAAGGGTTTTGGGAAGATGTACAGGCACTGGCAGCATGTTCTCCCCACAAGTAACATAGAAGGGGCAGAGCTGTCACTTCTTCACCCAAGGGGGACATGGGGTGACCCTGCACCTCTGGAGCCATTACTCAGCCTGTGCGATATTTGAATACAGTGGAAGGCACTGGCACCGGGATGCTCAGCTGCATCCCTTCAGGGGCTTGTCCTTGTCTGGGTTGCTGCTCCAGGCGGACAGCCAGGAGCCAGGGCAGGGATGGTGTGAAAGCACGGCCACCAAGGTTGGGCAGGCCTGGGCCCTGCCAGAAGCTTAGACTCTAATATTGGAGGAGAAACACCAAAGTTCATCTGCTTTAGCTTCCCTGGGATTTAATGCTTTCTGCTTCAGTGTTATGAATTTGGTGCCTAAACATACAAGAGAAATCTCTTAGATTTCCAGTGTTCCTCAAACTTGGCTTCAATACAGTGATGTTTTTGCTGCCTCTTGTAGAATTTGGCTGAGTGGAAAAGATTTTTCTTAAAGTATGATATTAAGATGGAAATACTCATTGCAAAAGAAATTCACCTATTATTAGAGCTTATAAAACTAATTTTCCTCTTCAAGTATAAGGTACTGTTCTGCATCATCTATTAAATCATAGTTTTCAGCAATGATTTGGAAAATGATGAAATTTTTGGCATGTGATTTCACAATGTTATTGATTTCTGTCCAGTCTGCAGTTAGAACATTAGGCAAATGGACAACCACTGGGCAAATAATGCCGGGTCACAGATATGACTAACACTGTCATGGGTTTTGCAATATCAATATTTGTAATCTCCGCCATGGTATCCTATTTAGTAGATTTTTCCAGATTCTTCATCTTTGTGACAGTGACTTTATAATATTATTTTTTATGTGGCTATTTCAAAATGAAATAAGTGTTGCAACTGTGAAATAAACAATTAAAATCTAAAGCCTACTTTCACAAATTCATTTGTTTAAAGAAATACTAGCCAACTAACTCAAGAACCTTCAAAAAAAATTCTCAGAAGGTAGCCAAGGGCTGCAAAGAAAAGCAATCATTCATTTCTTAATTGACTGGGTAATTTTGAGCACTTTTGCTGCTTCTATGGTTACTTAGGTTTTGATTTTCTGTACAAAAGAGAAGACTAAATTTCATTCCTGAAGAAATACCAAAGATATTGTCAGTACAAATTACCATGTCAGTAAATCTTAAGGAGCCCATCCTTCACATTGCACTTACATTTACAGATTAATTAAATTTATAATCTCCAATTTCTGAAGATGTATCCAGTGTCTAAAATACATTGATTTAATGCTATAAAGAAAAAAAGTTTACCTCTGAGTAGAGCACGCTCCTTTCCTCACTTGCTAGGCAGGTTATATCTTCTAGGAATTCCACCTGTAAGAAAAAGTTTACTCATATGCAACCTAGAGCAGTTGAACAGTGATTTAAAGACAAATGGGAGTGTATGGGATGAACCAATCAACAGCTGCTACACCCAACAACTCCCTTTGACAAACTTGCGTCAGCTTTTTTTAAAAAAAGGAGGAAAAAAAGAAGAAAGGTAAATCAGTTTATTGGAGCAGACTGAGAGCAAACATCTCAATTACCGGAGCTATTTGCTCTCTGAGCTTAGTCCTATTACAAAATGCTTATCCTCAGAATGCTACACCCAGGCTTGATCACACTTTCATTTGACAGTCTGGATTTTTGAATAATGCACATGCATTAAACTTGCAGTAGCACAATAGTAATAAGCCTGGAAAATAAGTTCTGGGAGAAATACCTGCATGTTCCCACATTGCTCTTACCTCTGTGACTACAGTGCTGCATCTTGTGCTGACTGTCCAGACTTGGTCCTAAGTGTGTGCTTTCAAATGGGCTGCTCGACTTGTGCCTTAATTTCCCAACTGAAATCTTTACTGTAATTGTAATTGAGGAGGTATATGTCCAGTGACAAATGTTATCCATTAAATAGCAATATAGGCCTGTGAAGAAGTATTTAATTTGCTATGATGTGTCTGTAATACTGTAGAAGTTACTGTAGAATTTTATCCAATTACATAATGACCATAATTAAAACCTACAACTAACCCTCCAGCCTTCCTTCCCATATAGGCTTTGTGATCAAAGCTCTCAGACTGGCCTGACTGTGAAGGCAGGAGGGCAAGTGAGGGGATGTAATTTTTAATTCTTAGTTTCCTGTGGAGCACTCAGACTGCTTTAGCTCAGGCTGGGTGACAACCTGTGTGAACCCAACCCTGCTCCACTGTGACCAGGGCTTCTGCTTCGTCACCACCAGCACCGGCTGTGGTGTGCTGGTTTCAGAGTTCCCTTCCTCCAAAAAAATCCAAGTTCCAATATAGACTCAGAAAAATAGTTTAACAAAAATAAGCTCTGTCTCCCTCAGTTCTGCGTTCCAATAAAAAGACAACGGATTTTAAGGCCAGTAATGCCATATGATGCCAAAAGTAGTGCAATCCAAAGATTAAGAGGTACAAGGTTTTGAGCCAGAGGTCCTATCTTGATTTAAACCTAGCACATACCTGGAAAAATGAAAAAATTTGTGGGCCTAGACCATTTGAATGGACTTTGAATCTGAAAGCTCCCTGTGTTTTCCATTTCATCAGTTGGTCTATGAGGGAAACAAGCTTTCCCTCTAAGGCATATGACAAAGAATAGGTGTCCTTAATGTATTAAGGCAGTTCTCAGCAGAAGTTTGGCACAAAATTCCCTGTGCCATTGCTAGGGTGGGAGAGCAGAGCTGCAGGGGGAGCTGGGGGAGGCAGCTTTGCTCTGCTTAAGCCTGTTTGCTTTGCACTCTTGACAGGGCTGTGGGTATGGGCAGCCTCCTTGCTGCACTGCTTCTCATGTTGCTGTCTCATGTAACAATAGGGGAGAGAAAAACATTTCTTTTAACAAAAGAAAATAAGATTGCAAACCATAAAGAAAACAGCAGGGAGATTTGGGGACAGATGTACTAACAAATCAGCAACAGCTGTGAAAATTACTTCTGATGCATTTTTTGAACCTGATTAAATAAATAATAATCAAGATTACAGTTAATTTCCTTTTCAAATACCACAAGTATCGATGTCTATGTCTGATTCCCATCAAGTCTAAGCACTGTAGCACAATTCTCTCTGTAGCCACATCAAGGTAGTTGGGTGGATCTTTCCTCAGTGCATGGGGAATGGAGTCATCAGAGTTGATGGTGCTCAGCAGTGCCCCTGTCCCAACAGCTGATGCCCCAAAGAGGCCAGGCAAGGTGCTAACTAGTTTTAATACAGTTTTTTTTTTTTTTTTTACTCTCCCAGTTCTATCTGCCTATCCCTAGCTATAAAAGCAGTGCTTAATTTTCATCAGGAAAGATTTCTTTCCTCAGAGCACAAATGTCAGTGACCAGTCTTCACACTGAAGAGAGACACATGGTAACCTTAGGACTGCAGAACCCTTTCTGTCTTTTCTTCAGCTTGTCTGTGTTTGATTTCACTATTTGTAAAGAAAACTTTGTATTTGCTAGGGTTGTCTGAGGTCATGCACGAGTTAAAAAACAAAACAAAACAAAACATTTTCTTTTTGTTTTCTGACAAAGTACAGGACAAAATTCTTGATTAGAGTGTTGGAAACAGTGAAAAAAAGCAAGCACAACCTTGTGATAACCATCACACCCTTGCCTCTTGAAGCTGGAACTTGCTTTCTGTGTGACATGCTCTGCCACAGTCATGCAGTCAGAGTAGCTCCACTTACGTTCAAAGAAGGGCAAAGTGCACTCTTGGCTATTTTTCCTCCAAAAGCTACTAAATAAAGCTTTTCTTTATTAATTAGTGGGATCATTCTACAAGCTCCAATAATCATCTCAGTGCCTATGGAGTACCCTGATGCTCACCAGGGAGTGTTATCCCAGCCCAGACCCCTGTTTACCCTTTCTCTGAGGAAGCCAGTTTAACTGCAGTTAAAATTATAATATTTGGTAAATGTTATATTTTTCTCTTCTCATGCCTTTTGTCTATCTTATGTCTCATAGAGAAAACTCCTGTTGCAGTAATACTTGCCATTGCTTACAGGAGAAATTTCCAGGCATGGCAAATCTGAGGCCACATTTCCCGAACAGAGAAAGAAGGAACAATCTTCTGTAACGATAAGTGTGCGTTTCCAGAGTCTTCTAGTGTTAGAAGGGTGTTTCCAGAGCAGAGGTTTTTGGCAGAGCCTAGAGCTGGCAGGGGTGGCAGTGCCTTTAAAAAAGGCACAGTTTCCTTTGCCCCCCAGGCACAACTTCCCACATTTGTCACACCAACAGGTTCCATTTTCTGAACTCTAAAATTCTCTTTATGGAGAAAAACCTATCAGCCATTGCTCAGAGCCCTTGTCTGAGGCAAAGAAAAATCAAGAGCTGGTCTGGTTGTGTGAACTGGAGGTGCTGGCCCAGTGCTTGATACTTGAGATCCCTCAAACATGGGGGTCACTCGGGCACTGCTGGGGGAAGTCTAGCACGTTCTGCTGCCTGCCCCTGCCCCAGTTGCTGTTTCCTGTGCAGCTGGTGGTCAGTCTCCAGGTTCTGGGCTTGAGCAAAGCAGGTCAGGGCTGTGCTGCTGTCCTTGTGGCTGATTACATTGCTATGCCTGGAGCCTAGGTTGACAAAAAGGCTGTACAGCATGAAATCAGGTTGTACTGAACATACTGGAGATGTGTTTACCAAAATAATAAGTACATATTTCCCTGTGTTTTGACCTTGTTTTTTCTGGGACTTGAGGTTGTGTTAAATGTTTCATTAACATTTTCCTGTTTTCTACAAACAGAAAACACTACTCTGACCTATAAACTAATTAGAAAAAAAAAAAAGAAAAAAAGAAAAAAGAACATGTAGTAACTGCTGCTCTCTGACTCATGCTACTTTCCCCTTGACACAAGAGGCTTTATCTGTGTTTGCTTCTTGCTCAAATATTATCTTCTGAAATTGAAGGAGATTTTTTTGTAGCTCTGAGTTTAGTTTTCACTCTGTATTCATTGTCACTGAGTCAATTTGTAGAGCAAAGCAAAGTGTATTTTGCAGTGTTGTTGTGGCTGTGTGCTATGCACTAATGAACTACACATCAAAGTAATCCTGATGATGATAAACCAGCTGCATTCAAAGCTCCTGACCCTACATCCACATGTATACAGAGGTCCAAATCCCCACCTTAAAAGGGTTAGGAAATTTTTTGCAGGAATCTTTTCCATATTATTTGATTTTTGCTATGTTTTACCCTTAGAAATACCCATTAAAAGTTAGGGTTTTTTCACAGTTTTTTAGAGTTTAAGGTCAAGAGCGGCAGTGTCACCCTCTGCATCTCAAGCAACCAGAATTCTCACTCAGATCTTGCAAATTCAAGGTGCTGCATGATTTCATCTGGACAGAAACGTCTGGATTTTTCAAAATAGAAAAGTTTGGGAAAGGGATGTTTGTCTAAGCTGGGGGAAGCTAAAGGGAGGCACGAGAGCAAGCTACAGCTACTTGAAGGGTAGTTACAAAGATTAAGGAGGCAGACTCTTGTCAGTAGGGCTAGATATGGGAACTATCAGAGTGTGGGAGGTTCCCACTGGACATGAGGAGAATGACAATGCGACTTGGGAACCGGCTGCTGAGGGGGCAGAGGCTGCAGAGTCACTGCCCTTGAAGGTTTTTGAGACTTTACAAAGCAAAATCATGTCTGAGATGACCTGGTGCTCGTGTCAGCCCCTCCTTGTGGGGGAGGCTGGGCCAGCTGCTCTCTGCGAGTCTGTTCCAGCCGGGGTTTTGATGAGTCTGTGAAACTCCTTAGTGCCACAGACACGAACACAATGATATTAAAGATGCTTTCAGAAATACTGATGGCAGGAATGCAGTTAGGTGAGACATGGCCAGACATTAGGCAAACCACACTCCATGTGCCAGAATAAAGTTAGAAAAAGGACTTACTGAGGAATTCAATAGTCCATTGACTTCTTGAAGAGATTTGCTCAAGAAAGTGGGCAGGTTTTGGCTAAACTAGTCTTTTTGTCTTTACACATACACTGTAAATACATAACTACCCACAAAACATCTCAAAGTGCTCTTTTAAAATATTAATATTCACAGATTTTTCAAAACAAAACTGAGGATAGTCAGTAAATGTATTAAGTTCTGTGTAGCAGAATAAATGGCATGTTCTGGAAAAGGTTGCAACACCCTGTGGTTCCTTTCCAAAACCAAAATTTCTTCTTATCCCCAAGTATATTTCAGTCTCTCTGGCAATAATGAGCTTCACAGGGCAAGTATGAAAAGCTGCATTTGCAATTGGCTACAGTGAAATAAAAGGAAGAGCTAGAAGAGAATATTAAATAAAACTCGTGATTAATTTTATGAAATAACATTCCTAATAACAAACACAACTTTCAGAGTCATGACCATAATTTAAAATGTATTAACTGCTTTACTACTGTGCCTTTTGACTCAGTGTGCTTATAACATTAAGTATGTCTACAGACAGGACAGGATTATTTCCTTTGTGAGATTACCACCTCTTCCTGCTGCAGTGATTCCTGCCTCTGCAGATTGTATTTATTGCTTCCCAATATTTTTAAGTAAAAAGGAAAATGGAGGTTCATAACACCTAACAAAAGGCAATTCACTGGAATGACTAAGAATAGAGTCACTTTACCTCAGTGTCTGTATAGTCTCAATAGAGGGAAAGAGGGACATCTCTGAAAATGATTCCAACCCCCTAGAAGGGGCTTATGGTCACTAGCTAGCTTCTTTAATATGCTTCAGTGTGCTGCTTAAAGGCTTACGGTATGAGTCTAGGATTTGGGAAGGGTATAAGGTATTACTCATACTATTTCAAAGACCTTACCATACAAGTTTTTTTGGCCTTTTTTCTATTTAAATGATGTCAGGAACCGACAAAAACATCTTCTAGATTTTTACCCCTTGCCTTCTGTTGTTCCACACCTTCACCTAAAAGAATTACTTCAGTGGTGCCCTTTCACCCCTCCATTATTTTCACAATACATTTGAGAACATCTTGCACTGTCAGGGCAATTATTCCTGGCTTCAAGCATTGACTGAGCAAAGGCAGAGGCTACCTGAAGGTTTTTACCCCAAGTCTGTGTCTATTGTTTGCTCTGAAAGTGTCCTCATGTGCTACAAAGAACATATTGTCCATGCTCTACATGGGATGAATCTGAGCAAACAAAGCTGCATGGCAAAGGAATGATGAATTCACTAAGCAGTGGATAGCTACTGCTGGATATTATGGTGTATAACACTATGATTTTATATGTTTTTAAATAAATAGCTGACTTTCTAACATTGAGCTATTATATCCATTTCTGAAATGATATATATGAGAAGTCTTATTGCAGTTTGTCCAGTCTCTTTTTGCTGTGTCTTTTGCTGAGGGCAGAGAACTGCATTTTCAGCTGACTACCGAGTGCCTGGGAGTTTTCACAGCTGCTGCCATGTTCTGCCCAAATGTGAGCAAGTGATTCAGGCTCTCAAATGTACCACTGGTTTGACACCTGTGACTTGGGCAGTGAGAGTTGTTGACACTCGGGGGTTTTAGGAGCACTGTATTAGGCATAGCTTTGGAACCTCTGTTTTTTATAAGATCTGGAAAACACTCTGGTCCAGAAAAAAAAGCAGTTAAACTTAGTTTGATATTTTGAGCTCCATCCTCATTTCAGGAGGCTAATTTTTGCAGCAGCTACAATGACTTGCTACATACTGAGCAATTAATCAGAGCTAGCCCAGCTCAGACCCAAACTGCCAGAACATTTCATCCAGGTGGTTTCCACCTCTGCTGCCACATCTCATGGAGGCCCTTCAGATGTGAGTAAGGAAAGGTTTCCAACAGGATTGCATGCTAGGCTAGCCTGCTTATGGATCCCTCTTCCCTGGGGCCCAGTGACTGCCCCATTGCATGACCAGATATGTGTCCACTCTAGCTTGTATCTGCAGTTATCTACTGTGAGATAAACATGCTTCCAGTCACACAGATTGGGAAGAGCTCACTGTTCAACATTTAATAGGGGATACATGGAACACATATGTTCATTTCTGTTCATGTTTAGTGAGCCAGAGGAGCCTATATTAGTTTAGTAGTGTACAGTTCTCAAATGCCTCCATATGTGCTAGAAGGATGTGCTGGGATGGAAGGCATGGCCATCACGACTCCTGACCCCAGGGTCAGAGGGTGAAGGCCTGCAAGAGTTCTCATGAAACCATCTGCATGGTATTAGCTGGAGTGCAGCCAGCAGGTCAAAGGTACAGAAGAGATTATTCCCTTCCATCAGGCAGTTTTGAGTTTTTCTCCCCCAAGGAGTACAGCAAGATTGTGGTGGCGTGCAAGGCATACAAGGAAAGGTTAAAGGAGTTAGGCTTGGTCAGCCTGAAAAAAAAAAAAAGATGAGTAGATATTACTGCTGTTTACAGCAACCTAACGGGAATATGAGAAGAGAGAGACAAATTCTCCTTGGAAGCAGAAGCACAAGTTTTTAGAAAACATGCAAAGAAAGCTACTGCTAGCTAAGTTTCACCAGCAATCTTTAGGACCCCTTGGCTACAATTCTGTTTATAAAAGTAACAAGGTGTTCATGTAAACCAGATGAGATTAAAATCAGCCTGAGCAAACAATGAGATTTCCCTTTCATTAGCAGACTTTGTGGGAGACCAATATTGCTATTTGTGTTGTCTGAACAGTATATAATTCTTTGCACCACTTAACAACATTTCTCAAACCTTGAAAACAGAGTCAACTCTTTAGAAGCAGTCACAATGAGGTACCATTATAAAGGTTTATCTTTACACAAGGGTAAAAGCATGCCTTCAGAGACACCTTACAACAATTTCCCATTTATTAAAATCAATGAAAGAGAAGTGAAACAAATAAATTTCTGGCCCAGCAGAGCCTGAGCCTGTTACACACTTCTGGCAGTGAGAGGGACATGCTGTATTCACACTGTACTCCCCAGGAGCCCTTCAGTTTCCAGGGCAGAAAACTTTTATTCCTGGTTCTGCTGCAGACTTTTCCTCCTTATTGAACACGGCTCTAAGGCAACATTCATGGAGAGCTTAGTCACCAGAGTGGCAGGCAGTGCCCACACGCCAGTGTGCTAGGCACTGACATTTTCCCTGGGGAGAGAGTGTCTTGTCTGGCATGGGCACTGCCTGTGCAGGGCTAAGCAGCTCAGCACCTGGGCAACTCAGGCTCTGTAAAGTCAAAGGTTCTTCACTGTTCAACCTGCCCAATCTGTTCAAAATACACAAAACATACCTCTACTGGTGTGAGATGTGACAGCCTGACAAAGCTTCAGTTCTCCTCTGTTGCACTCCTAAGGGCTGCATGGGCTGGACGGACTGAGCATGGGCAGTGCCGGTGCATGTCTGTCCAAAACATACCTTTCAGATAAACTCACAACAGCTCAGAGTCAGATGTTGCAATGTCTTTGGTGAATTGAATCCACTCTCTGCTCCCCAGTCCTCAATCTGCAAAACTGGGAATGTAGCACACCCCTATTTCACTTGGATATCACAGGGATTAGTACATTCAAGGCTAAGCAGGAAAGGAGCATGCAAAGTCCTCAAGAAAAGCTGTCTGCCATTTATCAACTATTTAATGATGTAAAAAAACCACATGAAACAAAAGATGATGTAAAAAGGGTTAAAAAGATCAAAACCATAATCTATGTGACATACTCTTGTTCCTACAATTTTTTCTTTTGAAACTTCATAGCTAGAAAAACTTTGTCTCTATCAGTTCCACATACTTTACTTGATAATGTAACCTATCCCATGCTAGTGACTTTCTATAATGCTTTATAGATTGTAAAAAAAAATTTAATTGCCAGATGACTTATAACTATGATTCATGTTATTGCTCATTATTATCATTTGTCATATGAGACAATGCCTGGCTGTGAACTTTTCCTCTTTGATAGAGAAATCTGGCTCAGCTCTGAAGGCTCCAAATTCTGTTTATTATACTAGCTGAAACATGTTTATTACACTGTCATGTTTTTATATCCCTCCTGCTACCTTGTGCAAAACATACTTTTGCGCTGACCAAATTGTGAAAATTCTGCAAGGCTTTGCCCTCCCTCGTCAAGCCATTGATCCACCGAGTTTAGCAGCCTCATGTGGTGGTAGCCTGTATCTGACTCAGCAGTGTCCTCCCTCCCTCAGTACCACACCTAATCCTGAGAGGCCTTTCTTGGGGAAGTGCCTTCATGAATTCCAGTCCTAAGATTTCCTCAGTTTTAAGACCTATTCATTCCTAAAAAATTGATATTGAAAAGAGTCATGTACTACCTGCCTGTATGGTTGTTAGTATAATGGTGTTTGATTGAGAGGAAAAGCCATAGGAGATAGATATGTAATAGCTAAAAATAACAGTGATAAAGCAACAGTAATGACAATCCTATTTTAATGTTTCAGCTGCAGTGAGTTTCTGCATAACTTTGACCAAGAGGCTTTTTTGCCAAAGCCTTTTGGATCCCTGAGCTACACTGACTCCACAACTTGATGGCAGGAAGTCTGTCAAGTGACATTCTGAACACAAAAAACAGTCAAAGAAAGTAATCTTATGAGAACTCTGTTACTACCTCCTTCATTCTGCACCACTTCTGAAAGACTAACAAGCTCTGCCTTTTGGCATCTAGAAATGTGATCGCTTCCTCCTGATTTCTGCAGTCGGATCTAGCAAGTTACGTTAGCTTCCCCTAAAAACTTACGTCATCAGGTATGTTTGGGACTCAAGGACCAATGGGATATTGCTAGAAACACGCTAAAGGTTCATGGTTGCACAAAAGTCTCCCAAACAGTTTGCTTGGCTTTGCAATGATGTCAATATTTATTGTCACTGTCACAGACCCAGAAAGATTACACAGGACACTGCACTTGCAGTTTGTATAGTTTGCAGTTTATATACACTTTATATACACAGTTTGCACTTGCAGTTTATATACAACACTCTCCCTCTGGCTTTGAATTTAAGGGATATTACATTAGAACTGGTGTCAATGAGATGAATTTTTCATTCAGCCCAAATGCTATTGAGAAAGGAAGGGACCCTGTGGCTGACGTAGCTGGGTTCCTTGCTCCACAGATCTGTTTCTTGCTCCACAGATCCCAGCTGGGTTTGAGCCTCATAGGAGTGATGCTAATTCTGTAGTCCCACAACTCCCTTAAGTCAACATAAGCAAATGCTGATGCTAAAAGAGGCAGTGCCAACTTCCCATTGACCCAATCACTGTTTTCACTCTCTTTGCTTCCCCAGTGACTGCAAATAGTCATAAATACATATGGGAGCGGAAAAAAAAAAGAGGTTAGTTTTAATGCAAAGTGTTGTTCTGTTCCCACTCACCGTGTGGCTGCATGAACATCTGGCAGATGGGAGAGAGAGATGCGAATGGCAATAAGCAGGCAGAGGACTGGAAGGTAAGTCAGGACTGGTTATTACAGTTTCAATGATTTCTGGAACTAGCAAGAAAATTACAGCCCTTGTACAATGTCCCCTCATGGCTAAACAGGAGTGGAGGGAGGGTGTGTAAAAACACAAGGCAGACATCCCTGGTCCATTATATCCGGATCAGGCAGATTAGATGAAACAAACTTTCTGACTCAGAGAAAATGCCATCAGAAATGTTTAAATGGCTAAATGTAGGTGAAATGTACCTAAAGTACCATTTACTTACAAAATGCTTCACATTATCTATGATGACATCCAAAATCAAGTACTGGTAATTTCTAATGAAACATAGCCTAGTCAAGATGCTCTTTTAAATCAAAACCATTGTCTCATCTTTTTTTTTTTTTTTTTTAAATGAAAATCACTTGCCTCATAAAAAGTTTTTATGTTTCAGATAATTATATTGAGAATAATGCTTCTTAATAATGACTCTTATAATGACTCTTATAATGGCATTACTTAAAACAATTAAATCAATTAGTTCAATAAAATTCTTCTACTGAACTGCAATATTTTGACACTGTGACTGATTGAGTTTACTGCCTTTGCAATTAATGAAAGATTGGTTCCTTTAGCAATTACACTCTGATTAGTCCACAGCAAGAACATTTCCCATTACTCATCCCCCACTGCTATCAAAGGGTCTTTACTTCTGGCTTTTCGTTCTCTCTTTAATCCTAAATTATCAGAGTTTATTAAAATCCTTGCTCACTAGAACTCTTGGAGAAAATTTGATTTTGTGTTTTACCTGTGTTGAAACTTCATTGAAATAAGAAAATCCAAGAAGTAACTAGACACTAAGGCACAAACACCTAATATTTTTGGTTTAATTAGAAAAATTGTAGTTGTGACTGTTCATGAACAAGTAAGAGTTATTGTCAAAACCTGTGATGAAAAAATAACTGTTTATTACAAAACAGCATAAAGAATCTTTTCATAGCCCAAACTTCTGTCAAAGTGAGAATATTGTCAATCAAACTTTCAATTCAAACACAGCTGCTAAAAATCGGAGACTAGAAGCCAGACACTTCACTCAACTTTGTGCACTAACTCAGAAATGCGTACAAAGGCTTGGCACTAGCTGACACCTTGTTGTAATTCTGTAGAGTTGTAGAAGCAAACAGAAAAGATGTCTAAATTGGATAGCTTTGTCTTTCTGAAGTTGAAAACAAATGTATTCACCGTGTTGGTTAAAATGGCACTTAATGAGAAAAATCTGTTAGTATATTAGCTTTTTAAAAAAAAAAAAACCAAAACCCCAAAGTTTTAAAGGTGTCTTGACTTTCAGTACACAACTGATATTTCTTTTAATCAAATCCTGTTAGTAAAAGCTTTTTCCTGTCTCAAAAGATTGAATGAACATGTCAGGGAAGGCAGTAAATGCAGTACAATGAGCAGGTACCATTCCTGCAAAGACTCATCCTTCTTTACTCTGTTCTTGCCTGCTGAAAATAATCAGAAATTAAACATACAGGTATTGCTAAAACACAGCTGTATTATATATTTATTTTGTCACCATTAGTTTCCTTTTCTTTTTTTCCCCACAAATGCTAAAAATTTTTTAACATGGTACAAGTTTTTTTGCTTGCTCAGCTTGACTCTGTTAAGTGGAGTTTGAAATAAAATCTGGAAAACAACAATTCTCACAGTAAATTATTGTTTTGCTTTTATGTTCTGCATATTCATACACCACTATTACTTATTATACAATTTCGCAAATGTGCACAAATATTGACTAGTAATTTCATAAATCTGAAAACCACAATTCCCAGGTGATGACCATGACCCTAGAAAAAGCCTAGAGAAAACAACCTCATTACGAGACATACCTTGCAATAGATGTTTGCTTAACTGGAAATCTGCAAGAGCAGCTGCCCAGTGCAATGGTACATATTTGCTTCTGAATCCTTTCTCAAAGACACTATTTAAACCTGCTGATGAACTGAGCTGGATTATTCCCCACCTCTATTCCAGCAAAATAAGGAGACTCAGAAGATGAAATTTGTTTTGTTGTTTCAAGTAGTGCTATGTGGTAAGTGGGAAATTTAGTTTCTATAGTCCTATGTAATTTTGAAGGTGGGAAATATCTGTTTCCTGTACAGATGCGATGTCTGTGTGCATGTTCAGTGATATTTCTATTTGAAAATGAAAATGAATATATTTCTATTTCTAGCAGTGTTTGTGTACAGAGCTCCTTCTTGTCCATATTTGGCTTGATGTTAAAGATCTGCTACTCCAGCTTCACCACTTTGGCAAGAGGAAACAAGTATTTCTTGCATTGAGACTGTAACTCCAATTCAAACTATACGGTGTTTTGCAGATCTGGTTCTGATATACGTCAAGCTGTAAACAACTGAGAACTATAACAAGGGTTTTATGATGTGTGCAGCTGGACTCGTTATCACCAAGTTTCATGTTGCATCCTGAATAGGAGCACTGATAACAGAGATTTTTCAGATGCCCCAGTTCTGTGCTAAGTTTGATGTTTTCAGCTAGAGGGGAAAATCTGTGCCTCCTGAGCCGGTCACACTTTATACTTTCTTCCTGGACTCTGTTTTAGCCTTTTGCCTGTCTGGATGGGAATCCCTTCACCCAGTCAACAACCTTAATTAGCAAAAGAAATTTCTAAAGTGCTCTTTCTCTCTTAAGGCTGTTTCTGCAGCCATTATAACTCCAAAACCAAAGGAATTGGGAATGACCATGGCTGAGGTGGTGTCACTCATGTGCTTCTCCACCACAGGCCACTGATGTAAATTTTGACTTGACACAATTTCCCTTCTACTCCTGTCCACAGCATCGTGCATGTGACAAAATTCACTCTTGCATGGAGGAAGATCTGATCTAAAGGTACACTAAGTGACACAAAAATAAACTTTCTCAGAGTAGGAATGATATTTTCCATAGTAAAATAGAAACAAAAAGGTGCAAGGTGCAATGCTTTAAAGATGTGTGAAGTCCTGTGACACCTATTTCAAACAAAACTAAAAATGTCCATCAGCTACTTACTCTTTTGTTTGCTTTGTGTTTTCACTTGCTTTTGAGTTTGAAGGCATAAATCATAAAATAGAAACATGGGCTGAATACTGAGGTATTTATTTGGACTAAAATCTTGTTACTGGCAGAGATCTGTCTGAGTAGTCTTGTCATCCCCTAATTTTTTCACTGTAAAAAGGAAAAATACCAAAAAATCATATTCCTGCAGCATCCAGCAATTTTACTTCTCTCAATTACAATAATTGAACGTTACCCACTAATCTGGTTTAAAAAGAGAAGAGTAAAACCATACTTCCTAACAAGACTTGTGGTGAGCTTGAGAAACATAGGTTTATTCCTTAGATGTCAATCTTTGGTTTCATAGTGGAACTTTCTGGTTCTGGATAACTTACCCCATCCTTTCTCATCCCTTGCAATGACTTTAACACTAATTTCTGAAAAAATAACTTTTAAATTTTAAGATCTAATTTCTGCAAAAACTAAAGAAAAATAAAAGGAGAAAATGAGCTGTATTGGGAATCACAGGTACTTGGTAAAGTAGATATTGTACCTTTTGTTGCAATGTTTTGAAATTTTGTATTTACTTTGAAGAAAACTTTGGCTTGAAGCAAACCAGACTCACCAGACTCACCAGTGGTAGTGATGTGTGACACGTTTTAAGTCCTAATATTCAGTTCTGATGAGAAGGGAAGTGTGACAATAATTTTCTCCTTATTTCACAGCGATTTTAGGAAAATCAATTGGTGTTTGTATAATTTTTTGATTGGCTAATACGCTGCATGAGCATTCATCTTTTAATTGGATAGCTGACCTTAATGCAATATTTTTAAACATCCTTTGTATGTTTCTTAATTACATAACTCTGATATTTTTTATTTCTTCCTTTAAACTCTGAGCTCTTTAGCATGATATGATTTAGAATCTGTTCTTTTACACAAAGTTTTACTTTCCATGATATGAAAGTGAAATTCAAAATATTGACAAGATGATTAATTTTTCCCTTCTCTGTACTTTACACATATAAAAATCATCATACAGTGGTTTTGATTTTTTTTCTTTCTGGTGCTAATAGTCCACAGTAGTAGATTAAAATCATACCAAATTATGCACCAAGGGTGTCTGTTGCACAGCTTTCAAGGTCTGGAATCAATGGTTCACTGGCGCTCCATAAGACTTTTGGTGATGTGACACACAAGATTGTGTTTCCAACTTTACCTGAAATTTTCTGTCATAAGAATAAACAAGGTAACATCAAGAAGCCTTAGCCACCAATGATTGTCACTAAGAAGTTCTGGATTTACCACTAAGTAAAAATAATAAATATGTATTGATAATTTTAAAACAATTTATTGTGACTTAGAAAGGTGATACATACAATAAATGGTATCACGCTGGTACAGATTTTTAACCACAGACCAAGACTTTTTCCAATCTCTTCCATGTATTTTACTCTATATATTTGTCATCTCAAGGTTATAGTTTGAATGTATTCTAAAGGTAATGCCCATAAGGAAGCCAGAGGTGTCAACTGTTTCAACCTGTACACACTGACTGCCTAAGGGATGCTGGGAAGTTGCTCTTAACATGCTGCTCTGGTGAACCATGCTGTTTTCTCTTGGTTTTTTCAAGACAGCTCAGATGCTGTTTTCTGGCATCTATTTATTTGAAAAACTCATTTGTGTTTTATCATAGTTTCCAGGCTTTACCCTGCTGATATCACATAAATATTCACCTTTGGAGTCTGAAAATTTTCCAATGAAGATCCTTAAATGTAGAGCTTGTCCCATTCCTTCCAGTCCTCCTTTGCTCCAGTTCTTTAATGCACAGTGAAGGGAAGAAGTAGATAAAGAGCTAACAAGCTGAATTATTGTCTTAGAAGGATTGCTTTGTACAATACAACTGAAGATAACTGGTATGGAAAATATGAATGCAGCATTCTAATATAGGAAAAAAGATTAATTACTAGTCTTCATAGTGATAACTATTTTGAAAAATGGGTAGGCTGGTGCTTTAGTTGTGTTCCACACATAGGCAGATGCCACAAGACAAGTAAAATTCATTATGTTCTACTATTCCTTTGTTTATGTTAATGGACAGCATTTCCTAAAATTTTTAGTATTGCTGCTTTTGACGCTAACAGTGCAAAATATCAGTTGTTGACTTGTATTTGGAACGAAGTCCTTACAGCAGAAGATTGAAAGGACATCTCTCATCTAGTGCTGTGATATTTGATTTTGTAGAGCTTGAGGTTTCTCCTATGCAGGAACTGAGCAACAAGTTGGGTATTAATATCCAGATACTGTAGCACTTAAAACTTGGAGCCTCTCCCCAAAACACCATCAACATTATTTCAACGATATCTATGACTCCATTTAACAAAAGGGCCCTAATTTACACTGTATAAAAGACCCAGCTTCCATGATTTATGCCAGGGCAACATCTGAAATACATCACACCTCTCTCTTTCTGACTGTTTGGGTATATTCTCAAAAAATAGCCTTCCCTTCTCATTACCAGCTACTGATGTACATTTAGGACCTGTTTGAGTTTCTGCATCCAACCAGGTTCCTCCTGACTTATGAGGAAGATGTGTATGTTCAGCCACATTGTTCATCCACTTCAGTAATGACCGTCCACTCTTACTGGCTGACATGACGCACACAAGAAAGTGTTCCCCTTAAAAGTATAGTCCTTACAAGGTCAACGTACAAGCACATATGCAAGCCCCAGTACAATAATCAGACATTATGGGCAAGTTGGTTTTTTATGATAAATTTTGTCTTTTCCACCCAGGCCCTTAAAACTTACAGTTTGAGTAAACATATATGTATTTAGAAGTATTTCTGTACAAGTTTTGCTTCAAAAGTATTATTATGTATTGTAAGGAATTTTGTCAAATATAAACATTCCCCACAGAAGTCTGTTAAAAAATGCCCATGAAAGGAAAATATTTAATCAGGTAAACCCACAAATTTATACAAGAATTGTCCTGACATACACAGGGTAGCTCATAGAGAACAATGTTGCAAGAAATTTACTCACTCTCTTTCAAAGTAAATGATTAGGATAGTAAAGAGGTGCCAAAAAATTAAAAGTATTTGATTACTTCCAACTAAGCCTTCCTTTCTTATATGTTATTCAGGAGAATGACTCAAATAATTGCTCAAAAAGAATGCACTGGAGTCTACAAGTTACATTTCTGATGCCATTTAGTTAAATTGAATCATTAAATACAAGAACTAAGGACCTGGCTCTCCTTTATACAGAAGTGTCTTTACGTGACTGTCAGGACAGAAGGGACGTAAAACAAATGCTGCAATTAATGCCTGGCTGAATGACCACTGGCACTGATTCGAACAGTGAAATGAAAACTGACCCCCAGATTTTCCTAAAGATTTTTCTAAATGAGAAATCCCATAACTGTAATCCAAAGTACTAACTACTAAAGAATAGAAACAAATGCATTGATTTTTTGATTTGATTTTTATGACTCAAGACTTCAGAAAGTTATTGATGCTGTGCTAAAGATACACTGGTAGAATAAAAGGCTTCTGCGGATTTGGTTTAGGAATAGTTTTCTTTGTTTTTTGGCCAAGTCATTACAGGAAAACAAGTATTTTTCATAGAAATGTTGACATAACTTTACTAATAGCACCTTTAACAGAGGTTGCTACAATGTGTATTTACTCAGGTACAGGATTAAATAAGAGATGTGAACTCACCATAGCAACCCCTGCATCACATTGCAGATATGCTGCTTCTAAGATACGACAAATGTTTCTGAAGAAATACACATGGATATGAGGTAAACACCTATCAATTCCAAATTGTTTCAAAAATAGTTTGCCATAGAGTATACAAAAAGCAGTGTAACTTGATGCTCTGTAAATTAATGCATTATTGGATCGTGTTTTCATTGTGTTATGATTTTTGGCTCAAAATATAAGTTTGGATAACTCCCCAATTCACTATAACAAATATAGTGACAAACACTCTATTGAGCTCCTCCTAAATGTCACTGTGAATTCATACACTCCCTAGTAATCCAGGAAACTCAGCTGTCCTTTTTAGGCCACCTCCTGCTGTTCTGAGATCTTGCAATAATACTAATGTTCACCATAAGGTATTCAGAAGAGTTTTGTGGGTACAGTTAAACTTGGAAGTAGGTTTTCTTCTAAACAATCTTTTTCCCCACTTTTAGACATTTTACTGTTTCTTCTTAATTGTCCCTCTGCATCTTGAACTTTATCTGCTAATATATGTCCCTTCAATTTATCTTTATTCAGGTTGGCTTTTCTTGTTTTGCATAAAAAACCTGTCACTGTATTTACAGTTACTGTTTACTTTTTTTTTTTGCTGAAGTATTTTAACTTTCAGCTTCAAATCACTTACGCAGTACCTAAAGTGAGTTCCTGATAATATCCAGTGGTTGCTATACCTCTTGAAATGAAGTTTTTGCTGCTGTACTTCTCTTATACTTCATCCAATAATTAATGTCTGAATTTACTCCTGCAGGGAGAACAAAGTGATCACATTGCTTTGGTTTTTTTCTTGATATTAAGCAACCCTATTGTCTCTTCCCAGATTTCACTTGTAGAGGGGTAACACCCATTTTCTCACATTGCCTGAGATGACTGATAAATGAGACAACAAGCATTCTGCTTTGCCACCTAAAGCTGTCTCCATACATTCTTTCCTCACTGTTCACCCACTTGCTTATTGGGAGACATATGTCAGAAGTTTTATCTGCTGGTTGTGTGCTGTAACTTGAGCACAGGAGCCTCCTGTGAATTACCTGGGAGCTGCGCACAGCTCTGGGCTACAAGCTGCCTCCTCTCCCGGTCTAGTCCATTGGGACCAGCTGGAGGAAGAAGACATGGAAACAAGGCTGCTGGTTGTACTAAATTGCTAGCATGAAATAGAGTTATCTTTTTATTTTCTTTTTCTTTCTTCCAAGTCTGCTTTAGCCTGCTTGGACTGAGCAACTACAAGATTCACCAGGGAAATCTATGATTTAAGATCTCCACTATTTTCTGAAGAAAGGGAGAGATGACACTGCTTGTTTGACATGCAGACTCACATGGATGAAAACTGACATTTGTGACTGTCTGGTGCTGGTGTACTAAGCTGAGCCATAATGCATCTGGGTACTCACTGTCTATGGAAACAGTGGGGCTTTGCATCGGCTTTACACCTGCAGATTTCTTACACAGACTATTACAAGAATAATGAAACTTAATGCCATTATATGATCACCCTAGAACTGGCTGCCTGCAAAACCTGTGAAGTGTCCAGTTTAATCATCCATAGAAATTACTTTCTGCATGTCACAGCAGAAAGCTCAGTACTTTGCAGAAAATGTGAGCAAGACCTGATCTTTTATATCTCAGCAGCACCTCTCCCACATTAATTTCAGGTCAACAGAGAGGTGCTTCCCTTAAGAAGACTTTGTCACCCTCTCAATCCTGCATGTTTTTATGAATGAACAGACATTGAACCTTGGGATAGCCCAACAGAGCTATGTCCACAACTATGTTAAAATAATATAATTTAATATTGTCCTTTAAAAAAAATAATGAAAAACATTTATTTTAATCTAAGAGAAAATCTTGGGGTTCACCTACCATTTCAATTTGCATTTTAACCATTTCAATCTCTCCAAATTCAGCAGAATAAATGGCATGAAGAAGGCAGACACCTGAACAAAACAATAAAGGAATGAAATTCATGTTCTTTGGACTACTAAGAAGAGAAAAGAAGATGCTACTGCAAAATATTCAGGTATCTCAAATATAGGAAATTTCTCCAAAATGCTGAAATCCAGTATAGCAAGAAAAATGGTAAGATCCATCAGTTATTGTTCAAATGTATTTTAGATTGGTATCCTTCAATCAGTATTCTGAATTGTGTGTTAGAAATATTATACGTCTTAGGAATGAAGGAGTGAAAAGTCCTGAGCTATATGAAAACAAATTAATATGCTAAAATGCAACTAAGTATTAAGAAAATACATGTGTTTTTGCCAGAAGAAGAATGTGAAATCGAGTAATTATTGTAGTACTTAGAAACAGCTCCAATGGCATGCATCTAAATAAAGAAATATCTGAAAGATGAATGCAAATTAAAGTTATTGAAAGTTATTAAAATGTAAAAAATACTACATTCCGTACTGAATATTAGGATGAGTCCTAGTAAGTAATGTAAACTTATTTTTTGTAATATCTTCAAAATATATGGATGAGATTTTACTTGTTTAAAACAAAACTGTTTCTTCTATTTTAAATGAATGAGATTTATTTCTGCTGCTCTACCTGATTTGGTCATATTTATTACTAGCTTATTATACCAGCAGCTTTCAACTCCTTTATATTTACAAATATCTAATGAATTTTGAATGTGTAAAGATTGTCTCCAGTGAATTCAATCCTACTGACAAAATGCTTCTTTTTCTTAGGTACCTCTCATGGGCTCTCAGAAACTGCCAACCCCAGATAAGTTAAAAGGTTAAAATTCCTGCTGTATTTTATAAAGTTTCTGCTGCCATGCTAGTCTCCAAATTCTTCCACTTAGCTAATCACCAAGTGATTTATTAACTTCACATGTTCCCTTCATTGGTCCTGAGAATTCATGCTGCACCAGAATTAAATGGTTCACCAAGGTCTTGTCTCCATGGTACAGAAATGCAAAAGCCCCAAATATATTTTGAATATTTTTGGTAGCAGAGGCAGAGCTTTAGTTAAAACCTCAAAGCCTTTTAAGCCCAAAAACCTCATTGTCAATCAGCATGTCTATATTTTATCAGAAGGAAATGCATTTTTGTTCTTACAAACTAACACATTTGTTCATTGAAGATGTTTAAAAATCTGTTCAAAAATATACTCATGTAATGAATCCCCTCATATATGACTTATTTTTATTACATCATTTCCCCATTGGTTTCCTATATTTTTTCACAGAGAGTTATTTATACTTGGGGTAAGGGACGATGTACGGTGACTGAATGGCTGGTTCTCAATGCTCCCGTGCACTGGGGACGTGCCCTGGTCTCAGGTAACCCTGGCTATGATGGGATTCCAGAACTCACCTTTCCCCTTACTTGGGGTCCAAATGCTGCCTGGTGAAGCCTCTGCCCTGGATCTGTGTTCCCAGGATGGATGGCTTGATTCTGGTGTGAGCTGAGGCCAAGTGCCCCAGGGTTTGGGAGAGCTGCTCAGCCTAGGCTCCCACCAGGCTGGTGGCCTCCTCCCAGATGAGCTGTGCAAGGAGCTGTATTTGTTTGTTTGTGTTTTTGCTTGGCTGATTGATCCAAGATACATTCATACATACATTAGCCACAAGTTTACCAGCTTCCGAAACGAGGAATTCCTCGTTGTGGCCCTTGAATGACTGAAATAACAACAATGACAACAGCATGGCCAAAATATGCTTATTATAAAAAAATAACATTCTAGGTTATTTCTCAAGACCCAGGGTTACGCAGTTAAGTTTAAGTGATGGAAGTAGCCTTCAACATCTGTGTCAAAATGAGTCAAAAGTCTGCCTACATGGCTCTCCAAACAAGCATGATCAGTGCATACCATTTTCTGAAACTAGTGGCAGTCAAGGGTGTGATGTGGCCAGAATTCCATTCAGCTGCCTCTGACACGGTGCATTCAGCATAGTTTTTATTTATAACTATTTCTATTTATTGAAAATGGCCTTTGGCATCAGGATAGACTGCAGCTTGGTCTTTGGTCTCTGGATCCAGTGGGGAGAGCCCTGTCAGTCTCTCACACCCAGCCTTTTCCCTGTACAAAACAACCACGTCTTTATGGAGCCACGGAAATAGTCCACTAATTCCTGCTATACATGTTGTTGTAGATATTCACTGGGTGAACCCATTCATTAAAAATCAAATCACATCCCTTCCCCTCATTATTCTTCCCTCACAAGAATGTATTTCATCTTGGCTTTCCCCCCCACTTGCCTTACTCCTGAAGGAAACAATCTATTCAACATATTGCAACCCGATGCTAAAATTATTGTTTTATAGTGCTTAATGTTTTATTTTCCTTAAAACTAAATTTCTTAAATTTTTTAATGGGGAAAAAAAATTCACATCAGCTTTGTAAAAATGGAATAGCAGCATTACATGGCTCAGAGAAGTACCACGAATCTTTTGCTATTGCCCTCTCAGATTTCTGGACAGTGTGACTTATTTCTTGCTGTCTCTGTGTTTTTGCATAGTGTTTTCAATTGCAATATTTGATGAAGAATTTCTTTTTCTTTTGCAGTGAACTTTTTTTTTTTGATATCATATAGTAATTCCTCATCAATAGTGCTTGAAATAAGTGAGCATTAAGGACTGATATAATATTGTATGGCTTACTGCTGAGAATGCACCTCACACCATCCAAGGAAATGGGACATGAGTGTTGAACAGATTTAGAAAATGACTAAGCCTTTCTCCCAGACTTATTGGTACAAATGGTTCCTTTTTAACATTGAACTCCATAGTCAAATCTGCCAATTCATATTTCTTCCCCTATTTTTTTTCTTTAAAATTTGTTTGGTTTTTTGTTTTCTTGTGTTTTCTTTTTGGTTTTTTTTGGAGGGGCGGGGGCCACAGGGTTTGTTTTCCTTTGTTTGTTGTTTGGTTTTTTCTAGCTATTTGATTTAAGGGAACAAAGAGATCAAATAATCATCAGGTATTGTTCTTACTGGAAAAAGTCTGTGTAAGTTATTTTATTATCCTTCTCCTTGCCACTGCAGTAACATTTCCATAGGTTATCATTACAGATGTATTTTACAATAAAGTAATGAGTAACACAACACGAACACATCCATTCTCCTAATTGAATGAGCTACAGCTTTTTGGCTGAAACAAACAATAATATTATTTATAACTCAAATTACATTCCACAAACTATGCTCTCATCTATAAATGGCATGGTAGGGTTCCATATTGACTTTTTTCTTTTTTTTTCTCCGATGACTTTCCTGTTGACCCCTCTTTTAATTTACAAATAAAACCTTGACTTTCTTGACTGCCAGCACTGAAAATCCATGCTGAGATCTGAGATCAAGCTGTGTCCTTTCTGCTTTATGCCAAAATAGACTCTGGTTCACCTCCTTGGCGTTGAGGTGGCTCTGCAGGGCTGGCAGGAATGTAAAGCAACAACAGTACTTTTGCCAGTAAAAAGATAAAGTGAACGAGTTCTCTCAGAAGTAGGAAGATACCAATTTTCAAGTCAGCTTTATAGAAAACATCTGTTCTTTGAAACAAACGCTCATAGGAAGGTTGGGGTGGGACAGCTCATTGCTTGATGTTCCTGCTCAGCCTTTTCCCCTTTGGTCTTTCCAGTTCAGCCTGTAGATCAGCCCAGCAGAGGGGTTTGTGGCTGTGACTGCAGAGACTTTTTTCTTGTTAGCAGTGCTGGTCTCAGGTATTTCTGTCCTCTTTGCAGTGTTTGTGCTCCTATGCTTTTGTTGATTCTGAGACTGTTGCATGCATTGGGAGGAAAGGAATTCTGTAGAGGTCCCAAGCTCATCCTTTTGGAGCCAGGTCCCAATACAGCTCTGCAAACAGTTGGGCTATCACGGATATATGCTCACCTTTCTGCTTCTGTACTTGTGGGGTATCACATGAAATCTAGGAAGTCAGTCTCTTAATTATTTTTTCCCAATCCTGTTAAAAGGTGAACATTCAGCCAGTTTTTTGCAATTAGCTATAAAACCTTCCAAAATGTTTTTGAAGTCAATCTTCCATATTACAGGTGGCAAATACGTGCTCTTGGTGGGAGTCTGATGCCTATAAAATCCTTTTGGACAGAGCACAAAGACTTAACTTTGAGATGTTCAGCTTCCATTGGGAAGTGGGTGTCTCTGTGGAGGTCAGGAACCCACTTGCACTCAGACACAGGGATCAAGCCTTCTGCTGGCATGGAGCCTATCATGGGAGAAGGGCCCATTCCTTGCAAGGACAGGAGTTTACATGGGGCAGAGAAATGTGGGCAAAGCAGAGAGGGAGCAAGGCCTGACAACAGCCAAAAAAGGTGCCAACAGGGGCTGGTATAGGGGTTTTTCAGAAGATGCAATTATTCCTGCTGTCAGCCAGGAGTACTGGGACACATGCTAGGTGAGAAATACCCTCTTAGGAAAATTCTAACAGGTGAGGTCAGGCAAAGACCGGGCTGTATCCAAAGGCACGCGTGAAGGCCCCTTCCCTGTCTGCAGTGGGTCTTAGCACTCTTGGCAGAACACAGGTTCAGCTGCTCGATCCTACAATTCACTGTGTTTTATTTCTCATTTATTAAAGATTACAGAGAAGGTAATGATGCATAACAGACTGCTGCCCCTGGAGCTCTTTCAGGCTGTGGGCAACAAAATCCCAGATTCCAACTCTGGGAAATAATTGGCTACAGAACTGTTGGTTCTTAGGGACAAGTAAAGTTCATGGTGACCTGCTGACGTCTGGATTGTCAGCTGCCCAGTACTATCTGCCTCTGCCAGTGGCTGTCCCCTGCCACCCCATGCCACCAGCTGTGCTGAGAGCACTGAGCTCATCATGCAGAGCTGCAGCAACCCTTCTGGATAGCCTGACAAGCACTGAGAAGCAAAGCTGAAAAATTATTTCTACTTTATAACAGGGCAGATTTAACAGGACAAGAAATGCTGAGCTATGGGGAATGTGCACTGGCATTTACAGTTCCTTCTGCAGATACATCCTGTGTAAAATATGATTATCTTCACTGTCTTCTTGGGTTTGATGACAAAGATATTCAGTGGAACTTTATTTTTTATCTTAAATGTAATTTGGCTCACTGGATATACACTGACATGTAAACTAAAAGAAAAGGAAGATAATTACAAAAACAAATTAAAATAGCTTCCCGCAAATCAGAGATTTACGCAGTAAGACACTGACTCTTTTTTTCTCTTAGCTCAATACAATTTGTGTATGTATTACAGCATCTGCTGCAGGTTATGTAAGACCTGTTGCAAGAACTTGTGATAACTGATGAATAAGGGACAAAGTCTCAGTTTAGTTTTGAATTTTCAGGGTTTAGTGAATTCTTCTGCAACCCTGTCTCAGGTCTTACTGCTCCAAAAGGCTCAATTGCAAATCATCTCTCTCTCTGATTAACGGAGACACTTCTGTCACTGCATGCACAAATGTAATCAAAGGACATTCCTTGGGAAAAAGTGCTAAAATTCACATTAACAGACAAATTTCTTTTTGAATTAGACAAACTGCTAGATTGCATTATCAGAAACAACCTTTACCTTTTATGAGTTATCAGTCACATAAATTAGAAGAATGATCCTCTGAATCAAAATTCTGTCTTTGGCTCAATTTTTAATATTCAGATTACATGGACATCTATTTTGACATCACACAAACTAGTTAGCAACCCGAAAGCCTAATCTTGTTCATTTCATTCAGATGAGTATTCTCACTGGGGTTAATGAAGTGCTCATAAGAGTAATATGAACATGGTCACTTAATTCTTGCCTAGATAATGTTAAATCATTTGATTAAATCCCTTTTTTCCCCTCAAGGCTACTGACAAGAAAAATTAACCAAGACTCATAAATATCCAGTTATGATCCAGTACAAACCACACATATTACCAAGGAGAAAAATAAAAAGAAGTTTCTTTAAACAGAAGCATGTTTTTAATATGAGAATGAAGACAGAGTAATAGTGCTGGATTACCATAATTAACTAAGCCAACTTTAAAAAAACCTCAAACCCAAACGTGCAGACAAATTGCCTTCAGAAATTAATTTCCACATAAAAATATTTTGCATTTTTCTTGCAAACGTACACTTTTTCTGAGGGCAAATGTGTGTTTGCTCATTTAATTAAATAATACATGCTATTAGATACCTAAGAATATGCAGAACAGTGGATTGAAGGGCACATGGACACCCTGGTCATGGCACCTTGTCTTATCTCTAGAGTTGGCGATTGAAACACCATACCCATCACACAGGTGAAATGCGCTTTGGGAATATGGGCAATATACGCTCAATTATAGCTCATTATTTTAGGGATATAAAATGAGGGGAGATAGGTGTTTTTAATTGGTTTGAACACATATTGCATGCAGAAAACCGTATCAAACAAATGCTGCTGTCTCCACACTGAAGAGCATTTTTAGCAAGGATTGTACCTGACAGCATGAATGTTTGACAATATCTACTAACAATCACATGGTGATGATTAATAGTTAACAAAGACCAGGTAAAGTCCTATAGTATATAATCAGCTCTAAATGTTATACATATTAAAATCCCTAAAATCCTATATAATATTGCCTCACTAAGAGACTGGCATGTAAGGACACAAAATTAACCTGTTCCATGGACAAAGGTGGGCTATTGCTCCAGGCAGTGCCCCTGGAGGGGAAGAGTTGTCCCATGTGCCTTCTGCTTGAGCTGTGCAGGCAGATCAGTAAACATGGGGTAGGGACAGACAGCATCATTTATTTTAACCAAATCACCAATAGCCATATCTAGAAAAATTAATCAAGGTTGTGCAACCTTTGGTAATTTCTACCTCTTGATTTCTTAATTGGATAAATAGCTATTACACTTTGCTAATTTGATTAAATAGTATTTCCAGGTTTTCTTTTGTGGTTATTCCTCTCTTTTTAGATAAAAAAACACAGTAAAACAAGTAAAAAACCAAGGGTTTAAATATTCTGGCACTTTCAAATTAATTCATTTCTGGAAAAGCATGGCTTCATTCATCTGAATCTACATAAAAGTAGTCTATCACAAAAGAAAGTCTTCCACTTTCTTTAGCTCAAACTTTCCAGGACATGTCACTTTCAGAGCCAAAACGGAGATGTTTTGAAAGAGGAAAACTTATGAGTTTACTGATGTGTGGTAATACAGCAAAAATAGATAAGAAACTGTCACAGTGTTCTAAGTCAATTTGTTCCAGCAGCTACATCATCATCCCTGCACTTGGAAACTCAGCATGCCTTTTTTTCCAGGAGTCGCTTAGCTCCCTCCTTTCCTTCCTCAGTCCTTCCTTTCAGCCCACTTGTGTTTTACTGTGTAAAAATATATGTTATCCATGGGAAAAGTGAAAGAGTAGCATGACTTGGCAGGAAAAGTAAGAGAGACGAATATCCAGAACAAAAATTTTAAAAGTCTAATAAGAAAATGGTGGAGCAGATTTTGGGAGACAGGCTGTTTGTAAGTACAGGCTGATACTGGAATGAGACTAAAACAGACTATTTAATGTATGCTTGTAGTAATTATCAATATTAATATCACTGTATAATGGCTGTTAAAAGCGTAAAACTAAGAGAATAAAAATTGATAGAATTCATACAAACCATTATGATAATTTAAATCATTATTATCAGTGTTTACTTATGTCTTAGGGTAGAATAATGAACTTTTAATTGCAGGCAAGCAATTTTATGTCAGAATAAATCAGAACTTGGGCACAGTGATAGCATTTATCCAACAATACCCTAGATTCTGGCACTCATTCAGCATTGTATATATTAAGTTTTAATGCAAAACATCTGAAGAACACTGTTAATAAAGCTGTTAGGTACAACTCATATAGAATGAAATGTTCCCCATTCTCTCCCATTTTTTTTCCTTTCAACCCACACAGGCCTTATTTTTACAGAACAGCTTCTCTTTTTTGATCTCCAAACTAAGGGAAAAATGAAGCCAAACAAAATAAAACACACATGCAACAAGCACAGTTGATACTGAGGCTGGAAGGGTGAAATGCAGAATGACTTTTTGTTCCAGGAATGTTTTGTTAAGCATTGAGAAATATTGTTTTCTAAAAGAACTACACATATTAAGTGGTCTTGAACAGTATCATATCAAAAGCCCGATGACTATATTTTAAAAGCAGTAGATTCTAATCTTAGTCTAGAAGAGAGTAAGAGGTATCTGTGTTAATTTATTCTACTTTCAGTGTATACTAAACAAAATGTGACCTTTCCTGAACTTGAGATTCATTGAGAAGTAATATAAAATGTTATTAAATGTGTTAATAAGATAGAAAAAAACCCCACCCTTGTGTCAACACTCAGACTACTGCTTGTCTCATGCAGCCTGAGCCAAAGGTCCATTGCCAGCAAACTCCCCTTCACACACCACCAGAGGACTAGCTCAAGCACCTAATGTGGTCTGGGCTGCAGCCTGAGGTGTTTTCTTACCATTTAAAAGCAGATTTTTTGGCCCTTGCCATGCAGTGGTGTATTCATGGGAGATGTGCTAGCCAGTGACCAAGATGCTGCTGGGGGGATCCAGGTATAGGGAACAGGGTTTACTGCAGCTGTGTTAAAATCTCTACCATAATTACTAATATTTGCCTGAGTTAGAAGATGGAAAACCAAAAGACAAGTAACAAGTTAATTACAAATATGGTGTTACAAATCAAGGGAGGAGAATTATAGTGACATTCCAAAAATACCAATCTGAAGAGAATGAAGCAGTTCTTACTTTCTGCATGAGCATGGGAAATAAATAAGAGGAAAATTAGGCAATGCTATCAAAACAGTTTCTGATGGCTAATATTTTTAAATGTCCAGAACCCCAAACTCAGCCACTAAATCCCCATCCTAACACCCTAAAACCCATGCAGAATTTGCAAATAAATTGCAAAGGCTCTGGCAAGAATTTAGTACCAAAACCAGGAACAAGATGTGTCTACTTTTCTCATCTACCTCGGCTACCTATCTTGCCACCTACAATGACTTATTATGTACATACATACATTCATATATACACATAAATGTTATCCGAAATGTTCAAATGCCAATAGTAGTATCACCATAGTTCATGTTTTAGCTTTTATTAAGCTAGATAAATTTAAACAGAGTATTGCAAAATCTAAGCAAGAACTAAATTTTAATTTGGATGTATGTAGGAATAATGTAGTTTTAAATATTTCAAGTTAGAAGCATTATTAATAAAGTAAAATGGAGTCTACTCAGGATTTCATGGTTAAAAATGAAATTATTTGTCTGGCTTAGCATTTAATTGGGCTAATTAATGGCTGGACTCAGCATAGCTGTTCTATTCCCTAGGAAAAGACTCAGTGTACCATGTTTTACATGAACTATATTGTCTGGTATATGTTTTATACTAAATTCTAGGAAAAAAATTGCAAGATGAAGATATAATCTTATTTTACACAACCTCTTTCACAATTAAGCCTCTCTGAAACTAAGATGTTTAAATGAGCAGAACAAACTTGCTTGTTTTGCTCATATAACTTTTATACAATCCATTTATGGCTGATATTTCTTGAGTTTATGTAGCCTTATATTCTTGATCTCTCTTTAAAGATTATTTTATAACTAAAACTGAAATTCACACATCAACATACACACAGATGCTATCTAAACAGAATTCTAAGGCTGTGGGTTCAAGCACTCAGAGGATATAGAAATGCAAGAATCAAGACTAACAGTGAATTCTTAGGTCATCTCCCTTTTATAAATATGCATAATATTTAACCATTTTCTTCTCTTTTCTGTTGCTGTTCCCACTAAGAATCTTTCCAGAAGTTTTTGTTTGGTCAGCTATGGAAAGTAGTTCCTCCAGCTTAAGAAGTCCAACGCTAAAGTTCTAGATTTTATTTCAAACATTTAAGAGATGTACCGGGTCATATTTTTTCCTTAATATTGATCATTCATTAGCAGTTGAAGCATGGAAGTTATGTATAGGAAGATAAAGTGTTTGTCTTAGCTTGTTATCTGTATTGAAAAAAATCCATTCCAAATAAAACTGGACAAGGTTATAAGGAGCTTACATCACAGGTCAGTAATGGGGAAGGGTTGGATAGTCTGAGGTTATTGGGGACAGGGACTGCTTAGTTCTGCCTGAGCTGCAACCATAAGGAATACAAGAAAATAAAGAGCATAAATTCATTATTAGCTTGGTAGGCTTTTCTTTTTTCTTTTTTCCTTTTTTTTTTTTCCTTTTTTCTAAAACACAATTTTCAACAGCCTAGAAGGTCAATGTTCTTTCTTGTCATCGACAGCTCTGGAAATCTGACACAAAGGATAAAGCACAGGAGAAAAAAAGAATGGATATAGACCCCTGAGTGGCATTTTAGCTGTTTTCACTTTTCTGAAGTAGCATATTACTCTTGAGGTGGTTATAACCCTTTCTGCCCCCACAGACAAATCAATTTAGATCCAGCATGGTTAGAATATGCTGTATGAGATGGGCTGAAGTTAATTATAGGTTGAAGTCCAGGTTGGCAAAGATTTTGAGCCCAGAAGTACCCTGAAAATTGCAATAGTTATTTAGAAAATGGCAAAAGAAAGATATTACAACTTTTTGTTTTCAATAATTATGTGGTTTTAAAATTGACCACAAGGTTACAGAAATGTCAAGGAAGGGTTAAATAAGTTCATAATGAAATGACAGAACACAAGTCAAACATCTTGTCCAGCTAAATTGCAACAGACTGCACCATGTGAATATGCAGAAAGCACTAAAAAGCTGGAGTCTCCATCTACAAGGCAGGGAAAAGAGGGATCTGTCTAGTGATAATTTAAAACTGTTCCTAGTTACGATTTCTCTGAGCTGGAACTAGTACAATACTTCATTGCAATCAATCTGCCTTGGCTTGCTAGAGAAAAAAAACACAACCAGATTCAGAAGTAAAGGAGATGACCTCATGAACTTGAATACCTGCCCTACCTTGTGGCTGTCATTAACTCATAGTTGTTGACCAAAGGGATCATAAAAGTTTTGTTGCAATTAGTGACTGATAGTGAATTTTAAAATCCAGAGACATATCTGTTAAATTAATCAGCAACTGTTACCTTGCCCATGTTTATTTAGGCTTTATTTATTGTGAAATACGAGATGGCATATTTTCCTTGTCACTGTGGAAATATTGATATCCTGAGTGAGAAGAAAATAAAATACCTAAAACATAATTAAAATATAATTATTACTGATTACTGAAGTAAAAGAAACTTTTTGGATTTTGGAACTGAAAAAGCTGATTCAGACACTGAGTATGAAAAGAAAAATTAAACATTCAATTTATATGTGGAGTTCAGATTTTAGTTTGTGGTTCAAAACTATCTGTGAAAGCATGTAAGCATATACATGATTAACACTTTTTTGGATCATGGGCATGGGACAGTACAAATAGTACCAACTTGGAAAACATAGTAAAGTAACATTAAGAATGTACTTTAAAAGTAAAGGAAATGACTAGCTGACATCAAAGGGAGTAAGGATATTGCAAGGAAGCTACGATTTCCATTATACTAAAGCATTACATTATAGGTTACATAAGAGAAAGGAATTATCTAAAACCTGACTCTACATGTGCAAAAATTTATCTCAATGTATGTTGATTTCTTTGTGGAGCTATTAAAATGCTTTTTAGTTTAAAATGTATTTGGTGAAATTAGTTTATTTGCAGTTTATGAGTTTTCTATTACTTACTATGTGTCCTGTTTAAAAATTATTTTGTCAGCATTAGTGTCTGATTTTATCAGTGATTGCTTGAAAAATTGCATTTTAATGACATTTAAAATTGCAGAAACATAGATCAATTGAAATAACTTCAAAGAGATTTCAACTAGGTATAAGCAAATTTCTAAGGCTGATTAAAGCTTTGAAACTTACAAAGTGTTTCCAGATAAAGCAATTTATTTCCTTTAATTAAAAATAAAATTATTTTTTATTCCTTAACATAAAAGGTGCCCAAAAATTGCTGCATATTTGCTGTTGCATTGGATAAATTATAGAATCACGGAATTGCAGAATCATAGAATCATAGAGTGGTTTGGTTTGGAAAACACCTTTAGAGCACCTTCAACTTTGGCCACCTCATCTTGTTGCAGAAGGAAAGGAAACAATGTGGGAAAATGCAAGCTATCAATTTCACAGTAGATAAGGTAGCACTGACAGCATTTCAAGATGCTATATTTTTAAGTGCCAGAAAAATAGAAATATGAAGGCCTCATGAAAATCAAGATGGAGAGCTGGTAACCCAATTACTCAGGGAATGAATAGATGTGACTTAACTGCTATAAATTGTTAGTGCATGTCATAAACCCAATTATTTCAGAATTATATAAAAGAGAAATTTTTGTATTTTATTACCTGAATAATAGGTGAATACTTTCAGTTTTCAAAGTGCCAGGTTTGAGGGTTTGAAACGTTTTCTGCTGAGGAAATGTAAAGTGTGTTGTTCTTTTAAAATTTCACCATATGTTTATTAGCATATACATGGATGAGCATTAGTTTTCTTTTGTTTCATCCTTTAGACTACTGTGCCTTGATGTAACGTATGAAGATATGTAGGTATCAGGGTGACCACATGAAGAGGAAGAAGGAGCTTTAGCAAATGGAGATACATATTGCCACTGAGGGGTTATGCATTTTCTTGCATTTAGGTACTTGAAATTACTTAACATCTCAGTCCTGCTTTGTAATCTGTTAGTGTTTAAAAGACAAATACTATTTCAGTAATCTTTAAAAGTCCGTCATTCATCCTTGATTTCTATTCAGTTCAAGGTTAATCTAAGTTTCTTTATGTGTCAAAGAACAAAACAGGGCTGACTTGTTTCTTAGAAGAATTGAGGAACTTAGAGAGTAAAATAGAAAAGCAAATGCCCAGAAATCCTCTCATTCAAATTCCACTCTCGTGAATCACTCTGTCCCTCTCTCTCTCTCTGTATCTATGTGTGATATGTGTCACCACACAGAGGTGGAACAAGTGAAAATGCCCATTATTTGACTGCCATCTACTCATTCAATTTGGTAGCACATTGGAGTCATGAAGTAGAAAGTGTAAAATACGTTTTTAAAGATTCAGATTCCATCTGTTTTTAAATTATAACAGCTGTTTCAAATTTCCCTTTTGTATTTCTCAAAAAGAGGCTTGGTTTTTGGTGAAGCTGGGTCTGATTCTTTAGCTACTTAAATTTTTGGTGGCTCAAACATATTCTTAAACTTGCAGAATTTGCAGTGGAGAAAATGATAATTCAGTAAATATGTTTAGCCCCTCTCTCCTTGTTTATTTAAAGGATACATTTTCCAAATTTCTGTGTATGAAGTCAATAACTGTGCTGTCAGAGCAATATATGAGTGGATGTCTGAATTGTTTTTTCAGGCAGTTGTTCACTTGCTCAGCTCATGCCATGAATCCAGCAGGAGCTCTGTGGTCCAAACTAACAGTCTATCAATCATGACCATGAATTGCACCTACACAGCTTTCATTTTGTTCAAAACATATGAAGAGTAAGCTGAGGCCTGCCTCCAGAAGACCTTGTAAATATTGCTAAGGGTATTATCATGAGTCTATCTATGTGTTAAGTAACTAATTGAACAAATAATACAGTACTGTGTTGCCACTTACAGACAGTTTTGAAATACTGTAGTCTCTCTACATAGGTGCTGAGGGGGAAGTAATTAGGCCTAGATTACCCTGAAAGGTATCTGCTTTTGCCTTGAAGTCTATTTAGAAATGTTTAAACTTAATGACAATTTTTGGAAAACCTTGGCTATCCAAAATTTTGCAGAGGGAATCAAGTGTAAAGGCTCTCTGTGTCATCATATTTGGCTTTTAGATACCATGGGCTGAGCATTGACAGCTTCTCCTTTTCTTGGTCTCTTGCTTGTTGTCTTGAGTGGCTCCAAATTGCTGGTTAGACTCATAGGGTTCCCAAAAACAGAGTGGAGAGCAAGGATGCACAGGTGAACTTCCCTGCTGTAGGGGACACAAAACCTGCCTTGACTCAAGCTTCCCTTCCCATGACTTGTTTTTTTATTTTAACTAATGATGGTTTAATGCAGAATGCAGAAATGGTGCTGGAAGTGAGAACAGGA
Organism: Pardalotus punctatus; assembly: GCA_013400915.1. Classification (NCBI taxonomy): domain Eukaryota; kingdom Metazoa; phylum Chordata; class Aves; order Passeriformes; family Pardalotidae; genus Pardalotus; species Pardalotus punctatus. Next base: position 192,803 of record VZTX01029386.1, read on the forward strand.
ATTCAAAGTTTGATCCCATCATTCTAACTGCTGAACTACACAATCATGTATCCTTTTGGTCCCTTGTTTGCTATGGCAAATCACAGGTTTAGAGACTGGCATCAGCTCCTCACGTGTCTAATGCTTAGCTAAATATCACCTTGCCTCTTTGCAAGCAGTCCTGTATCACCCAGATACTGAAACATGCATCTATCTTACGCACACAGTTAAGAGGATAATGTAACATAATTTTGCAAACAAACACTAGACCAAGAAAAGCTCTTTAGTCTTGGGAGGTCAGGTAGAAAATTAATTTCAGATGTGCCTGATTTATTCCACAATGGCTTGTTTCTTTGATCTAGGAAGGCATTGAACATGGACTTCTGTGCCTTCTCATATGTAGTCTCATCCAGCTTGCTTCCACAGGAACAGTTATACTTCCAGAGGTACAAAATAAATATATAGTGAAATAAGCTTGTTTAGTGAAAGCCTTCTCCATAACCTATGTTAAAAATGCGGTGAGTTTGGTGTAAATATTGTAACCTGGACATCCTTTGTTCCTGCCACATTTTTATATCAAAACCATTCTAACACTTCCTAGTTTAAACTATGAGATAATATTCAGCACTCAGTACTTTTCCTCCAAAAAGTAGCTGTTTTACTCCTCCAATGGTGAGGTAAAAAGCGTTAGTTTAAGCAGCTCAAAGGCAGCCAGAAAGAGGACAGGTTCACATTTGGGAGCTGCTAGTGCAGCGGAGAGGCAGCTCCTTGTTGCAGAAGGCAGCTCCCCATCCACACTGCCCAGCACAGGGCTCTGCCTCACTGGGAGGGCATATCCTGGCACTCTGTAGGTTTCCCATCACTCCAGCTGGTGATCCTACCCTTGCTTGTAATTCCTGCAAGATGCATCTTTTAAAGACCAAGGTATTTTGAAACACTTGTGTAACACCAGTGATATTATCAGAGATAATAGATTCCCTTTCCCTTTTAGACATGTTTACAAATAATTAAAAAAAAAACTAAAAGCATTGGATTGCTAAAACAATTAGAAAATAAGCTATGGTTTTAGATAAAGGAAATATCATATACAGCCAGAGGGGCAGATGGCAGGAAACTTGAACCCTGAAGTAAATTTTGAAGTTAAACAGAGATATTAAGTGGAGATTCAGTTTGTCCCTTTTAGGGCTCAGCTACAATAAAAGGATAACATTTTACAAAATAACAAGATCACATCTGTGTTAAGATGGCCCCACAGGCATCACTTCCTTTGCTCAAAGGTGGGGGAAGAGTTGGAAACCCTTAAGTGGAATAGAAGCTTTTGTAAAGAGTGGGCAGGTACTGCTGGTGAACAAAATGAAGATGGAGAGAGACAGTCAGAGATGTTGCAAAACAATGGAAAAGGAGTCAGGAGTTTCACATTAGAAATAATGTTCATTTAGCACAAAACCAGCTTTGTAGCTGACCAAAACATACTCTGCATTTTGGTGCAGAAATCGACATGTTTACATTTCTTAATTTAACAAAGGCTTTGGCACACGTTTGTCATGAAAACTGTAGGTCTTGAAATATTTGGAATTTGGTACAGCTTGGCAAAATGTTTCCATACATTTAAGTAGTCTGTTTTAAAGGCAAAACCAATCCTGGTATTCCTTTGCCACTGGCTTTAATACAAGGCCGTGTTGGAGAAGCAGTGGGCATGCCACGTAGAGGACCTGCTAACGCCTGGCAAAAGCAGATTGGCATAGAGAAGTGTGATCTGGCAAAGAGGAGATCCTTTGCTAATGAATCAGCACGAGCAGTTTGGTTTGGACAGAAACAAAATATAAAATGTCAGCTCAGCAGGAGCACTTCCTCGAATATATCAAAGCTATTCCTTTCTACATGGCACAGCTGCATTCTTTCCAAGAATTTCTAGGCCACTATTCTTGCTTTTCAAAGAGTTTTTAAAAGCATACAACCATCCCCTTCCCTGAATATACACAGATGAATACAAAGGGATGTAAAAATTAGAAGCATCAAAATATTAAAATAGTCAATCATGCAAAACATGAGCATAGCTGGTTACAGTCCCCCCCTTGCATATATGGTGATTATGTTTAAAATAAACATTTTGCTTTTTATCTGGGGAAGTAGATAGGTTGTACATTCTTATTTTCTTTATCTGGGCATTTAATGTCTTTTTTTCATAATGTTTAATTTCCTCTATAACTAAGCACTAAAGTTCTACTTATATTATTAGGCACTAACTAAATTTCAGATGCAACAGTGACTGGGGGATAGTTTTATCTATTTCAACAAATTGTGGTAGAACAATCAGAAGAAATATCAGAAGTAACACAACAGTTGAGGTATCTTACAGCATTTCTGAGGCTATGGACAAATTTTGTAAAAGAATAGGAAAACATCAGGTCAATGTGTTACTAATTATAATAGTGTGGTTGTGGTGTTGTGGCTGTCCCTTACAAAGGTGGGGGTGGACTCACAGGTTTCAACTCAGTGTGGCTTCCCCACCTTGGGACCACCACAACATAGCACACACTCAGGGACACGGGAACACTGAGCATGTGCACCAGCCCTACAACCTCAGCTGGGTTCTGGGCAGGAGCAGGGGAGTGCTCTCAACCACTGGGTATTCTCCATCTGGGGCAGTAGGTAGCAGAGATCTGCAGGTAGCACTGCTCCCTTAGCTCTTTCCAGTTTGTATCACACTGTTAAGACAAATGGTGGCACTGGCTACATGTAATGAAAAAGGCAGGGATGGTGTGTTGTGACAGAAATATCAGACTTGTGGGAAGGGCTTACAGGCTGCATGTGTTGGTGCAGAAGCAGGAGATGACAGAGCTGAGCAGTGTTTCTGGCCAAGACAGGCTCGGTTTCCATCTAAATTTCTCAGCACTTTTGGCTGTGTGTCTTAACTTCAGCAGAATTTAGGTGCACTGGATTAGACTCAGGCATTGTATGGGTTAGTGATCTTTTGGAAAGTATTATATTGTTTATAATAACCAGAAGTAAGCATATTTCAGAAGTAGGATGGGAAACTTGTACATGTCGACAAGTGGGATGAGGTAGATCCACCTGATAAGGAAAGCAGTGTACCATGGTTTACTGGTATGTAACAGTACAAGAAAAACAGTCCCATCAGAGATAGGGGAGGGGGATGGGAGGGTCCATACTCAGGGCCCCTGCTGATTGTTTGGTGAAAAAGAAGAAGCTCTTTGGCGTGTTTCAGGAGTGTTCAAGCATCCAGGGCTGCAGCTATTGCGGTAGACTGCCTCTGAGATCCGCTGCCAGAGCACCACCTGTGGCCTTGGACTGAATTTTACAGAGGACACGTCACTCCTGTGTGAAAGAGGAATCTTCTCTTGGGAACAAACTGTCTCTCACTATTTTTGGGTAAGCAAAGTGAGCCGTTTGTGAGATGTGAAGTACTTGCCCTGATGTCAGAACTGGATCTTCTAAGACTGTCTGTTGCTGTGCCAGAAAGAACCAAAATATGGCCTGGGAGATGTCCTAGCATATATATGAATAAATGGAGCAAAACAGAATAACAGGATGGAAGCTGTGAGAAAAAGAGTTCTGTGAGGTACTGAGAAAAGGACACACAAGAATAATCTTTTTTAAGGTATACCATAAAATATGCAGCAGTAGGGCAGAGGTGCAGCTTCAGAACAAGGCTGAACTAGAGAGGTTAAAGAACAGAGGAATTCAGCAGGAAATTAAGTAGATAATAAGCATGTAAAAATGCACAGGGTAGAAAGCACATTGGAAATACTTAGACAAAGGGAAGATTAACTTGGGAGCAACATACTCTGCTGTGGCCCTAACTTACTACATGATCCTTACAGGAGTCCCACACCTCCTTTACTCTGCATGGAAAACATAAAAAATTTCGTTGATGCTTGTAAAATAGTTACTAAGACCATGAGAAATTGTTAGGAGGTTATTTTGACAGTTTTAATGGTGTGTGACAGCTGCAGATCAAAGTCCTGGTCTGAAGCTCTGGTCCTTTTCAAAAGAAGCTGGAGATGATATGCTCTAAGCTGCACAGGGAATTGCATGGGTCACATGGCTGTTGGGGAACTGCAAAACATATGGACTGGACAGGAAAGGGGAGTATCAGGTTTTCAAATGGTATTTTACAAGGTTCTTGTTTTTTGCATTTTATGTTTAATTTCTGATATTTTAAAAACAATTAAAGATTTCCATATTTCGTGGAAACAGAATTACAGGCAACCCTTTAATTGAAAGGGCTGCGAATATCCTTCATGCTGTATGATTAAACACAATCAAGGATGTAAGAATAGAAAGTGGGGCTCTGTCTACTACATTCAGAACAGGATTCAGGTTCTTCACTTATCTTTAGTTTTAGGGACACTCAGCATCAGTAGGAGCCTCCTAAGTGCTCCTATGTCCTCTCTGGGTGTCCACAATCGTCGTCATGGGTATGTCCATGATTTTTTACCAGACTAATTCAGCACCTACACCTTTTTTGAGAGCATTTAGGGTCCAAAAATGAAAAGACCCTCCATGAAGTAACTTCTTGAACTTATCTTGCTTGACAAAACCAAGCTCCCTTCAAGTTCAACTAAGTCCTAGTATTGACGGAGATGGTGGTCGGTTTTTTGCTGTTATGACTACAAGAAGAAAGAAGTTTAAGTTCAGATCCCTACTTAGCCAGGTCTCTACTGATCTGTGCTCAGTTCAAATCTCAATCCCTTGCTGCCCAAATGCTGTTCTGAAGTTTGGGTATAAATAAGAGCAAAAGGAGTGGAAGGTGGGGAGGATTTTGAAGCAAAAAATGTTTTATCCTGAGTCCAGAAGGAGAGGAATAAGAAGTTCATGAGGGACCTGAAGGCTGTATCCCAAGTGTTTGACTTGGTATTATTGCAAAATCACTGTTTAGAGCTGAAGCTGTAAAAATCACATCCCCATTTTCTTAAAATAGGCATTTAGAGTAAATCTGATTTCAGTCCTTCAATACATTAATTCTCCAATAAAAAGATGTCACAGGCAGTATGTGCACCTAAATTCTTGAATGTGTATGAGGCTCTCAGATACTATTCTGAATTTTTCCATGCAGTCAGTTGGGAGGAAAAGAGTCAATCTCTCTTTAAATAAGACTGAATTAGTGGACAGCTAGTAAGGATCCAGCAAAATATTAAATAACTGGTCATGGTTTTACAGCAATCTGTTATTAAAATGAAGTATAAGTGATAATATTGTAATAAAAGAGTGTGAAATTATAAAAGTCTTTACTAGCTAGAACACACAATATTTTTTTAGCATTTTATCTCTCTGAATGGATAAATGAGTTATATTCTGCATTTCTGAGAAGGCTGCTTAAAGAATCTTCTGTTAGAATGTTCCACTGTTGATAATTAAAACCAGTCAAATATCCTGAAAATCCAAAAATATCTGTGTTCCTATCCAAAAAAGCTGGTTGGCAGAATCCTGTCATTGTGCTTTTCTGATAAACTCCTCATGTAAAGTGATAAGAAAGATAATGTGGTACCCCTGCAAGCCGATGGAGGTTGCATTTATTCTGTATCTTTCTCATGCCTTTATGTGACTATACATGCCTGCATTCTTATATTCACTCACTCTCCCCACTGGCATAGAGTTATATGACGCATAAATATTTAATCTGCTTTATACTGCAGCGGTCACATAAGAGGTAATATTTAAGGACATAGAGGGTCTTGTGACAGATGGGATCATAGATAAGGAATAAAGAAACACAAAGGAGCTACTGAAAGGTCAGATGCTCCTTTTAAAAAAGTCTATGACAGCATTCCTGAGAGAACCACCTACTTCCAATTCACTCAGCATTTCATGAATGGCCTTGTTTATAGAATTGCTTGAAAAAATTTAACCAGTCTCACTTGTTTGCACACAAATAACAGCTCTACCTTCATAAAATCTCTGCTTTTGGAAAGTTCCCTTTAGCACCCACTACACTTCTGTTTATCAATAATTACTTTTTAGTAGCCCAAAATAATTTTGGAAAGCAAGCAGTGAACTGAAAAAGTTTGCATTCACTAAATTAGGTAATTCTCTCATTACATTCCACCAGGATGAAGTTTTTGGCATATTTATGTTTATTTATATCCATTCACTGGAAACTGTCAGCAACATCCGATAGACTTTGGGGTCTCTTCATCTGAAGGTCCTGGTGGGCACTGGTAGCCCAGAAACATGTGTCATCTCCTACCTGGGAGGTCTCAGAGGAAGGGACATCAGGAGGAAGTGCCCTGAAGGGTCTAGCTTCTGGCTACTGCTTGCTTTCATGTGAATTTACCAGCAGGATCAAAATTACGTGGGACACAAAGCCAACACTACTTAGATAATTAGCAACTCTGCCCCTTTCTTAACGCCCCCCTCCTCCCTCTGAAATTGTAAATAATGCAGTTTGTTTGTTCCCCCAGTGCATGACTGAGGTACATTTCTGATGAAAAGATCTGTCTAAAGCCTTGTGCAGATGGGATAGAAAAGATACTGATGGATGGGGAAAATAAATTACTTTGGATATCAAGATATGTTGCAAGACAGAACCTTCTATCTACTATGCATTTGTATTGTTGTCCTCTATGTCTTCCAGACTTCTAGACATCCTTCAGTGGCTAAAATCCTCTTTTCACTTGCCTGTTCATATCTACAAAAGTTTCAACATAAAGCTCACCTTTGTGTATGTGTGGTCAGGTGGTTGTGTCGTCTTTGGTTTGGAGCTAAACTTGCTGCCACTGAGGTAAGTGAAAGGTCACCCATCAGCTACTCAATGTTTCTTCTGGCTGGCAGAGAATTCAAAGAGTAGAGAATTTTAACTCCTTATTGAGCCAACATACTTCGATCCAGTTCTTATTCTGTAATTGCTGGAGAGGTAATACAGAACAGCTGAAGTGTTTTTGTCAATGCTTTTTAAATCAGAAGTCTCGATGTGGGACATTTCTGGCAGACAGAGCATGTGATTTAACTTTACTTGTGGAGCTGCTGGAATTTCTTCATCTTCACAGTGTAACAGGGCTCGTACTATCCCTTGGGGTAATCCATAACAACATCTGTTGTACATAAAGAAAATGCTGAAATTAGTAGAAAATTTGGTCTGCTGTGCTTTGGGTTGGCAAAGAGCCACTCACCACTTAGGATGAGAGAAGACAATTTGGAGAGAGCAGTTCACAGGTGAATGCAGGAGATGACTGTAATCCTCCACTGGAGTATCCTGCAACTAATTTCAAAGGTAAATTTCTTTGTTATTGTAGAAATGGAGATAAAAATGTTGTTAATTCACTAGAGAATTAATTTAATTTTCTATTTTTTATCTGGATTCATGAAAATCCTGCAGCCTTCTCAAATATCACAGTTTCTCTGATTTTGCACGAAAAACAAAACTTCTAGTCTGACAGAGCATTAACTAGTGGCTGCATAGGAGCTCAGCAGTAGTTCTTTTCCCCTCATCTGAGAGCTGTCTTCCATTTTGTTTGTCTTGTTTTTTCCACTTTCTCCCTCAACAATTTTTCCACCACTTAATTCCAAATTGATATATCTGTGCTGACAGAGAAGTTAAGATTGATGACCTCTTATGTTCTTCTGGTCAGAGAAGATGAATCAAACTAAATTGTTTTACTAGTTAATAAAAACAGCCCACTCTCTCTCTCTCTTTTTTTTTTTTTTTTTTTTTTTGGTTTTTTTTTTTTGCTGTGAGGGTAGGAAAGAAGTTCAGGGGGGCAAAGAACAACACAGAATGCAGTTGAATGTAATGTGGTAAAAAATAAAGGTAGCTATGGGCACCTTGCCAGTTTGTTCAGACCAAGACTTAGCTATTGGCTCAGAAGGAACTATCTGAGCTTTTTAAGTTCATAATGTAAACAGCTGTCAATTTGCTTTTGTAACCAGAAGTAATATGATTTTAAATAGTCAAGCTATTTTTACTTTTATAATTGATCCTGGGTATATTTATTGCCCTCTTCCCTTCAATATCAGTTAAGGAACATGCGATCCTTGGAGACCAAGCTATAGTTGTAGATAATAAATCCATTAAGCCTGTCATGTTTTGGTTTTGACGGAAAATGCTTCAGAAAGCTACAAAACTCCCCACAACAGAATAAACCCACATATTTCTAAGCATTGGTATAAAAATTTTTACTATTTTTGACCAGTTTTTTTTCTTATTTTTGGGAGATTCCTGTTAGGAGCAGCCGTATCAAGGATGACTTACTGCAGACATCAGATTGCTGCAGGATTTGGGAGATCCCACCACAGATATTGGAAAGAGCAGTCCCGGGCTTTATCATAGGTATTGCATAGGTTCTTGTATCTCTAGTGACAATGGCCAAAACCCTGAAGAATTTCACAGTGCTTCATGCTGGCAGGAAATACCCATGTTATCTCTAAAACATTTTAAATGTTTTTTTTCCTTCTTTTTCAAGAGGTGAAAGGGTTGCCAGGGATTGGGAGGTAGTGTTAGTGTATGCTGCATGTCCCCCAGAAGGAATCCATCATGCATTGACCTCAAAGTGGTGGTGACCACACAGGGAAGATTCTGTTCTCTTATTCCCACATCTTCATGGAGTTCAGCATGCAGGTGCACATGGTTTGTGAGTACTTGCACTGTTAAATTATGCTTTATTTCCAGGAAAATCACCAGTGGTTTGTAGGTCTTGTTTCACAGACAGTCTTCTACATCTGGCCACAGAAGCTGTGTTCTTACACCCATTTCACTTAATTGTCCCATTCTGTTCTACCCAAAAGCAAAGCTGAACTGCAGCCCCCACCTGCCAGCTGCACCAAGAGGCTTCTGATTCTCTGTCCTTCAGCTTCAGGCCTACTTTTTGCTCCTTAGGTGCCTCTTGAACCTTTGTGTTTGGCCTTTATCAAACTATTTCCTCTAAAGCCACATTAAAAAAAATCTTCATTTTTAGGGAGGTGTAGGGAATTGGTGATCTTTAGTGCACAGTTAGAGCAAAAAACCTATCCATAAACACATGTTCCCTTGCTAGCTAGAGTACTTAAGAGTACTCATGTAGAAGTGACAAACAAAATTAATTCTTTAAATATATTTGTGTTTCCAAGCAGAAGTTCTGATGAGTTGTTTCACAGTCTAATCATACACATTTTGAAGACAGCAGAGTGGGGTCTGACTAAATTTCATGCATATTCTGTGATTTCAGGTTCTGAATTGGTGCTGACATCTGCTGTTTATTCTTGCTATATGCATGTAACACAGGATGGAGAATGCTGACTCAGTTTCATGTTTTATTTCTTACAAGATAACATTGATAGAAATCAAAAAGTACTGTTGAACCTCCATGGGTCAATAACTATCCTTATGGAATTTTGAGACATGACATAAGGACCAGAAAACAAAGACGAAACTGAATTTTTATCCTTTTAAATGACCAAAGGAGGGGTCATTTAGGAGGGGAAAGGGCTTGAGATAGGTAGCCTAAGGAATGAAGCTGTCTATGTACAGGGTGGATATTTAGCCTGGAATGTCCTTAGTACAGGGACCAATTTTCTGTTGCAATTTCTGTTACCACTTTTCTGCGACTCTTTCTATAGGAGACCCATAAGTGCTGGGGTCCTAATCCACAGCTGGCATAGCTGGTTGTCACTGTAGGGGGAAGGAGTTATGATAAAAGTGCAAGAACCCTCTGTCCTCATCCTGCTTGCCTGCTCTGAGATCAGACCCAGAAGCACCAAGTCCAAGGAAGTTTCAGCTGCCAGCCTGGCCACAAGCATGGCTATCACTCTAGCCAGGTGTCACCCCTTAGTGGCACCGGGACTTGCAAGGAAGAACTGCTGAGAGACACCAGCTGCTTTTGTGTGTGTTGTTATATGGCTGCCATGGCCTGGAGTCATTGCTGGGCTGGGCTGGACCAACAGTACTTGATGTGATTTGTATTGCCTGGGAGCCTTAACCCTTCCTGCTCCTGCCGGTCATCCTCCCTTCTAACCTCACCTGAAACAATTGTGTGGGACAAAACAGTTTTAGAGATTTGCAATGAGATTTTCTCATTATATTCATCCTTATATTCAACAGGGTGAATATAAGGATGGGAGGTTCTCTGAAAGTCACAGATTTATGACATTACTGCAACAAAAAGTGACTTCATGTTTCTGCTCTCCAGTGAAAGAAAGTCCTTGACTTAAAGTAAAATGACCACAGGTACTGACCCAAATACAGCCATGGTAGCTGTCAGTTGCATTCCCTTTACAAGGCATTGGAATTAAGTTAAAAAATATTCACAGTTTTCGGATTCGTTCACTGTGATTAGTATCATGAGTCAGAGAGAAGCAAGATTTTCAGGTTAGTTTTAAAATCAGAAGGGCTTTAAAATAGAATTTATATGACTTTTATCTGCATTGTGGTATTTCAGTCCATTATAATCTCCCTTTTCCAAATATTTTTTTTCTTTTAATTTTTTAAATGCTTCATTCCCTGTCCCACAAATCCAGGATCTGAGTTTTTCAGAGATTTGCAATTAAACTGGGAGAATTGAAAAATGAGTGCTTTCCAAAGGATAATGCTAACTAATGATGTAGTTGAGGGTAAGGTTTCTGGAGTCTCTGGTGTTGATCCTATTAATGGTTTTAAAATAAAAGAGAACAGATTTAAAGTAGATATATGGAAGAAATTCTTTGCTGTGAGGGTGATGAGACACTGGAACTGGTTGCCTAGAGATCCTGTGGATGCCCTATCCCAGGAAGCATTCAAGGTGAGGCCAGATGGGGCTTTCAGCAGCCTGGTCTAGTGGAAGGAGTCCCCTGTCCCGCATGGCAGGGGGTTGGACTAGATGATATTGAAACATTCTATGATTCTTCAATAACTTCCAGTGACTCTGAATGAAGTCAGTAGGGTTCCCTAAGGAGAAAGAATATCAGCAGGGTACAACATTGAAAAAAAAATTAGGTCACAAATTCAAGAGGAAGCCAAAATTTTAATCCCAGGAAAGTCACTCTAATATGCTTTGTACTATAAGACCAGGATTTACATTCACTTTCTCAAGAGAATGAGGCCATTAACTTGGTGTGATAAAAAGACAGTAACATGCCTGACACTGAAAATACTTAACTTTTGTTTTGCATATGAATTAAATAGCAAGTATAGTCTCAAAATTGTTGTTATTATTATGTAAAAATAGTAATAGGGAAATTTAGAAAAGTCACTGAAGTCCTATGAGATGTGCTTTACATGAGAAATTACAATTAGAAATACATAGATGTCAGGTGATGCTAATTGTTTTGGACTGGAAGAGAACTGGGCCTTTAAATTTCAATCCCAGTGAGTACAAACAGTCTCCCAGAAGTCACTGATATTTTTATTAACCCAAAGCTCGGGCTGGCACGATGCCTCCTTCCCAGGCCCACGCTGGATCCTGGCCCAGGCTCTCTGCGACCCCGAGACTGTGTTTCCATCAGCCCATGAGGCCCCCAGAGAGAGAGGCTGGTACCCAGTGTGATGTAGGGAATGGCCTTACCAACTTTGCTTCCATCACTGAGGGTTTCTCTGGGCATGTAAGAGCATGGTGCACCCAGGATCCCTGCCCGACTCGTCTCAGGGGTGGTACAAGGGTGCGAGTAAACCAAAGCAGCAGATCCTTGCCTTGATCTCATTCCCCCCCTCCACCAGCAGCACTCCCTGGATACAGGAGGAGGTAGATTTTGTCTGTCAGTACACAAATGTAGTGTTCTCTCCTGAAGAGAGAATGACTACAGGAAAGTTCATTCATGAAGACACTTCCAATTGCATTTTAATTATGTGCATCTTCAGCAAATTGTGTGAGTTGCTTTAGTTTTAATGACATGGAGTAATTTACCTCACAGAACTGAGAAAGCTACTGACAGCATGAAGGCATTACAAATCATGCCTAAGGGGTCAGGGATATTTTTTGCCTCCTGTGCTAGAGTGTTTGCTGTACTAAAAAAAGGTTTTATTTTTTTCCAAAATCCTTTTGTTAAACATCCCCTATCATATCCTCAAATATTTTTCTCATTGAACACTCAAAAAAATTGTATTTTCTGCCACTTGATTTTTTTTGAGGTCAAATTCACCTTTGCCTGGAATTGGTTCTCCCAAGGTTCTCAGATGCGACTACATTATTTTGACATGGCTTTGGAGTACAGCAATCTCTACCTGTTACCTTTGCCATGACTCTGTCTCTCAAAGTGGGACTTAACATTCGTGGTCCATTAGAGAATTTGGTGAAGACCTGGCAATGACTCAAAGTATTACATGAGCAGAGATAGTAAATGACATTAACTTGCTCTGATGCCTCTGAATTATTCAAAAGAAACCAGGGACAGGGAAAACAGAGTGGAAGCTTTAGTAGTGCAATTATCCGGTGCAATTGTATTGAAGTGTGAGGTAGCCACAGAACTAAAATGTGAACCAATAAATAAAATAAGTTTCATCACCTATTTTAAACATTAGTTCGACTTTAAATCCCATGAGTTTAACAGGATTTGATTGAAAAAGATATTCCTAAAATTGCTGACTTGCAGTGCTTGTAACTAGTTTGGCCTGCATAAATCACAGAATCACAGAATATTCTGAGTTGGAAGAGACCCTTAAGGATCATTGAGCCCGACTCTCAAGTGAATGGCCTGTGCCCATGACTTTGACGTTATTACCACTGTGCTCAAACCAGCTGAGCTAATCCATCCATAAAGCTAAGCCTCAGAAGGGTCTCCTATAAACATGTTCCCAATGCTGAAGACTACTCAAGGACTGTTTCCTTGTAGGAATGTTGCAAGATCCTTAGTGGAGCAGGTATTATATTTAGCTCTATTTTGACATACCCTAGTATGTCGGGCAGATTGCCATTACCCAGATTTAGACAGCTGGTTAGTTCTTCTCTCTTTCTCTAGTCTCCCATTTTTACTGACAAAGCCACACATGCAATCTCCTCACCATTCCATAGATCAAGGAGATGATTCTTATTAATACTGATGAGGCGTTACTGAGAGGAGCAACGTGCAGAGGGAGTATTGCAGTGAGGAAGGGAACAATCTGTTCTGTTTCTGCTCCTTTAGGGCAAGTAGTAATGGGTATGTACTGCTACAATAAAGATTCATATTAGGCATTTGACATAAAAACCCCACCTTAGAAGGACAAGGACAGAGAACTGCTGGAACTGACAGCCTTGAGAGATGTTGTCACCTACGGAAGACTGAAACCAAGCTAGACAAGTACTGTCAGGACTGATGCAGACAGTGCTGGTCCTGCTCAGGGATAGGCGAAGGCTTGGAATTTACAGCCTTCCTGGCTCCTCCCCGTGTAGATATTATTTTGCCACACTGGCCTTGCTTTTAGGTAGAGAAACTGCCAATACTTCAGTGCCAAGTTAAATAGCTCTGTGTTACTGAGATTGAGTCTGGCGGTCATGAACTCCCAGGCAGATACCGATGAACACTTCCTCACCTGCTCTGTCTCTATGCAGTGCTACACCAGTAGACTGTCAATGGCTCTTGGGTGCACTGCATTCAGCACTTTGCTCTTCTCTGCAGCTAAGAGTCTTTCAATATGTGGCAACATCATAAAAGCAGGAGGAACTGAACTATAAGTTGGATGCAGGAAGAATCATTAGTTAGGAAGCCAGTCTGCAGCCTGTGTTATCTTAGTTAAACTGCTGTGTTATTTTAAACATAATGCTTTACAAAACCTCTTGTTTGCTCTCATAAACTCTCTCATTTGTTGTTTCTGCAGTTCCTATTGCAAAGATTCTCTGGAGTGTCAGAGTACTCTTGTGCTCTTGTACAAGATTGAAAGGGGGTATCCATGGATATACTACACCTCTGCTCCGTCCCACTACTATAAGAAGCATTCTAACACTGTGAAGAGTTGCTCCCTCTTTTTTGTGTTTGCTCAGCTAAGTAGTGGCTTTTAGCTTGTATATCAAACTAAGCAAACAAAAACACATGGTAAATGTGGTCTACCTATGATGTAGTTTCTTCCTGCATTTTCAGGTTTGAACATTAACTGTGCCCAGCCAGGAAGGAGAATGAATATAGAGACAGGAAAGACTTCCACTGAATTATGCAAGCTACTTAGCACGTACACATTGCACTTTTCAAAGGGCCTGTTATAATATTGCAATGGTAGAAGTGATTGAATACACCCAGAATGGGAGAGGGGCTTCATCTGTATCATTTAGCAACGGTGTATAATGGGTATAATATTTGTAACAGCTGTTAGGCACTCTGAAGCTACACTACATTTATGGAATTTTCCATTGAGCTCTAAATATTCAGGTCACATACACAGTTAAATTTCCAGCAGTGGCAGTACAGATAAAAGCACTCCAACCGTATGCCATAATTGTGCTCTATTTAGAGAGTGCCGCAACTCAGGCATTTTCACAGCAGTTGTCTTAGATACGGTATACATTCTGTTTTATAAATGCCAATTCATTAGCACATGTAACACGTAGGATGCTGCTCTTTATTAAAAAAAAAAAAAAAAAGAAGAACGCTATGTTTCAGTGAGGAATAAAAATACAGAAAAAAGCTATTACTTAGAAGAAGGAAAAGGAAAACGGAGAGGAGCGCCAAATTCAGGTTTGCTTTTCATACAAGGTCTCTAGAATATCAAAGTCCATTTTGTAAGAGATTTCAAGTAAGTGGCAGTAATTTGAGTGTCCATAAATTAATATTAAAAAGACTTAACTGATAGAACATTTCCACTTCAGGATATTGAATTCCACCACAAAAAGAGTACATCACTGACATGGTTTTAAAACACAGTGAACAAGCATATGTATTTTGCGTATTTTTTTGTAGTGATGCTACACTAGGTATGAGTCCAGGCTGCAAGAAAGACAGCAATATTATTTTAACGCTTCATGCTAGGATTTTTTTACATTCAGCAAGTACTAAACCAGCAAGTCTGACCAGAACCAAATAGCAAAAACAAAGAAACATAATTCTATCACTGCAATGAATTCAAATAAAACACAAAGAAGAAAACACTGGGGCTAAAAATAATATTTTAGCTCACTACTCTGAAGTGGACAGAATGGCAGGTTCACCTGTGGTACTACTGATTTTGATACAAGCAGCACAGCTGTGTGAGATCAGGTATTCACAAAAAGTAGGTCAGCACAGTCAATTGGACTGAGTTCTCTGTCTTGCTAGGCTTATGAATAAAATATTTTTTACCTTTTCCTACAAACTTGCTCCATCTTGACCAGGGGATATATTAACCTATTTTAAGATTTATTATGATTGCAAAATGTCTCCATGATCTAAATGTGGACCATTAATGTGGACCATATTTGTAAGTCACTTTTTTGTGGCCTTTCTTTTTGATACGGTACACATCAGAGCAAGGTGGTGAAATATATCCACCTTGCACATTCTCTGCACTAGAAGCCCAAAGAAAAAAGAGACCTTTTTCTCTGTTCTCATCCCTTGTTCTGTCCTTTGCCCTATAACAGCTGGGTGATGTGTCCCATCCAGAAGGTTAGACACTCATCGTCTAAGGAAACCTCAAGCAAGGCTGTGCAGAAGTGACACCTGGGATCAAGGGCAGAACTAGAACCTACACATAACCCTTGGCTACTGAATATGTTTTCTGGAGGCAAGAAGACTATAGTTATAAAACAATATTGATGGCTCTGACAGGTGTGGCAAAGGAGCTTTACAATGCTACTGCACTGTTGCCCAGGTTTTTTCTCTCTTCTGGAAGTTTACAGTGCCTTTGCTATGGCTGGGAGGAGGGAACGCCTGATTCATGTCATCCAGTTCAGCTCACATCAGGTGTACAAATACTTGTTTCCTCCAGTCTGCTTGGCTTTGGGTCCAGTCAGCTGGACAGGGAAATGGGATCTAGTGTGCTCAGTTTGCCTTGCTTTCCTCGATGGAAACCAGGCTGTGTGATGCCTGCAAGCCCTGGCTGGGTCATGCCAGGACATGGGGCTGGCAGAAAGGGCCAGGACTCTCCAAGGCTCCTGGAGCGAAAACACAGCTGCTGCGTGGGCTCCTTTCCACACCTCCACATGTCAGGTTGACTGCCGCAGTTCATGTTTCTTCTCTGTCTTGCGCACACCTGGCTCATTTTGCTGCCAGGGGAATCAGGAAGGAGTATTATGCAGTACCTGAAAGGGGGCAAAGACCAATTACCCAGTAGCTCCCAGAACTTCTGATGTTTCTTCTCTACTCTCAACATTCAGATTTACTGAACTGCCAGCCACATTAGAAGATGTTTCTTCCAGAGAACCTAATCCCCAAGATAACAGTCTTATGAAGCAGTAACATTAACTTCCTCCTGGTTTCAAGACACAGCAAATTCTTGCTATCCTTACAGGTTTTTGATTGTTAAGGAGATCATCAGGGTTTTTTTGACACTGTAGAGAGCACAGAACATTCATGGAATAACATCCAACCCCTGCTGGAGGTCTCCTTCCAGCCACCTGCCCTCAGAAGGCCGACAAACAAGTATGAATTTCCAGGCTTGTTAAAACTGGTTCAGATTGTTAGAAGAGAAAAGAAAATCTTCACCTCTGGAAATGTCAGAGAACCATAGAATGGTCTGGGTTGGAAAGGAACTTAAAAATCACTGAGTTCCAACACCCCTGTAATGGAGAGGAACACTTGCCACTACATCAGGTTCTTCAGAGTGCTACTCAGCCTGGCCTTGAACACCTCCAGCGGTGGGACATCTGTAGCTTTTCTGGGCAACCTGTTCCATATCTGGGTTGTAAATCCCATGATTAGATGGCTTTACACATCTTCTGTCCTCAAGCCTTTGACTAGAAAGGTCTGTACTATGCCAGCTATATTTCTGGATGTACTGGACACATAGGTCTTGTTCTTTGCTTTTAGGCATTGCTCTGGGTTTATTGCAGAAATGTTTAACCTGGGTGCCATAAGTGCAGGGAAAAACTGCATGCATATAAAGATTAAATCATGGAATAATAGTAAGACATTTTTAATAGGGTTCATGCAATGCCTTATAATAATGTGGCTGAAAACAAACACAAAAACTGATTTTTTTCATCTGTCTTAATTTGAATTTGCAAAGACTTTTTGATTTATGAATGATAAATTTGAAATGGGCATTAGAAGCTGCAAACAAAGCTTGATCATCCATCAAACAGACAAACCTGATGGTCTGAAAAGGATGCTGATTTCATCAAGGTTGTGTTTGTCTGCTTTTTCCAGATACTTCTTTCTGTGGCCAGTTACTTCTGTTTTCAATGATTTGTGCAGTTTCTCCTGTCCTTGAAACAGGGAGAAACAATTTCTGCAAAATCAGTAAAAGAAGCCACAAGTCATCTTGCACTGACCCCTTTGATTTAATTTTGCCATGTTCCTCTGCTTATGGTCTGCAACATAAAATAAAAGACATTTAAAATTGAGCAGTCTGAGTATTCTGTCACAGCATCTGGGCCACCTGATCAGTTATCCCTCAGGCCCTGACACATAAGTGCTGTGTTAATAAACTTTGGGACTGTGTGGATCAATTTCAACATCCAAAGCTAATGGAAAAAGAAAAATCTTCAGCTATTTTTATTAATTTTATTTTTTTTTTTTTTTAAATTTTGGCATGATTTTTTTCCCCCAGAAGAAGATTATAGACAGAGTTCATCCCAAAAGTACAGACAAAAATTCAAATACTGGCTCCCTTTAAGCAGCTGAAAAACTGTATGGAACTAACCCTCACATCTTTCTAAGCCAAGTCTCTCTAATCTTTCAAATCCAGTTCAATCTTATTATCAACTCACTTGGCAGAATTAATATACTAAAATGGGCACTTAGCCAAGTTTTTTTTAGAACACTCAGTTTCTATTATGCCAATTAAATTACAAATTATTTCTCTATAAAACTTAATCATAATTAATTAATTAATAGAAGTAAAAAGACCAATTAAGATTCAGTTGACTACATCACAGCCTAAAGATATAATTAGTCTTATAAACATGAGAAAAGGATATTCAACACCTATATTTATCCTGTGACAGATTCCAATCTGCATGGCACAGAGTAAATGAGCAACCAAACTCATTCAAATCTGTGGGAAATGAAGGCTGATTCATTTTCACATTGAAATACCAAAAGAAAATGATGCTGAGTAGAAATCTCTTAGTTCTGATTTGGGTAAAAAACCATGTGACCTCTTTGCCTGCTCAGCCTGGAATGCCAAATAAATTATAGTTTCATAATTAGTACGAACCCCAAAATAGATTGGTTATCTACTGCTAAAATGCTGTTATTCTCAGCACAGCTGGGAATTGCTTGGGACACAGTGGGAGGGATAATATTTGTAAAACTGTTGTGCTAGTAATGTCCTAGTGACCTGTGTTCAGAACAAAAATATAAGTATTATTTGTACTTATCTGTTGTCCAGGAACCTGTTTACACCAAAAATACTGTTACCATGCATGGGGATGTAAAGAACACACTGATTATTTGTGTGATGTTAACAGGATTTCTGTGGACTTTTCAAAATCTAGTAGACTTAATTCTTCAAACTGGGACATGACCATTACAAGTTAAACAAAGACAGCATTCTCAAGTGCTTCTAATACCATACGAATGGAAAATTCCAGATATATTTATCTAAAAATGCATTAAAACTAAAATATACTGCACATGAGCCAAGATTAAGGGACTTGTGTTGTTAAAGGATGCAATAAATCACTGCACTGAAGAAAGAAGAAAAATTTATTGTTAAAACCAGCCTTGAGATTTAATGTCATTTATCACCCCAAAAAAAGCCAACAAAAAAAAGCAACAAAACACCCCACAAAAACAAAAACAGCAAAAAACCCCAACAACAACAAAAAACAAAAAAACCCCAAATCACAAACCCCCCCCACAAAAACAACAAAAATCCCCAAAATCTCAAATACAACAAAAAATAGCCCCCAAAAAATAGAAGAAAAAAGAGAGAAATAATATTATTTCATTGGGCAGCTAGTCATGTATCTGCCCTTCCTTCTCTTTTGTAAAAACATTATTGTTACCAGACTTAGCACAAGCTACCAGTGATCTCATGAGAAAACTCTGTCTCATCTAGAGACCAGTTATACTTGGTCAGAAGAGATAAGTCAGACTTCTTGTTTTCATTAATTGAGGTATCCTCGCTTCCTACTTGCTCTCTGACACTTCTTATGAGAGAAACCAAATAGGTTTGTGTTTCTATTGGATCAGTCCCACAATGCTTAAAATATAAACTTGTATTATGTACAAATGGGTAGACTTGTAGAACCACTATCATTGCTATGTCCTGTGGAATGGTAATGGTCTGGGATGGTGACCAAGAATTCTGAGGAAACACAGCCTAAGTGGATCTACATTCACTTATTTCCTGTGTAGTTCACAAACCCTGACATGGGTCTCTATGATGTAGCAGTCACTTTGCTGAATAATGTATCTAGTACTTTCATTATCTTTCCTCCTATCAAAAGACACAAAGAATACAAAAATCCTGAAGATCTGTCATTGCAATTTTAACAATAGGCTCAACTAGTGATGTTAGACTAAAACAGTGAGAGACGGATGGCCTGACATGTGAAGCCCAGAACTGTACTCTGAGCTGAATGTTTCTGAGACAGTGAAAAGAGGCACCACTTGCTCAAAAAATCTCTGATCTGAATTTATCTCAGCCACCTGCTTTCCTTCAACAAAAGCCCATCCCTTGTCTCTATGCCTTACTCCTGAAAGAGCTGTAAAATCCATCTATGTGAAGGACAAGCTCTGAGGTGCACATGCAGGAAGATGCCCAGACCCTCAGTGCACTTAGCTCTTTTGGTCTATGTCTAAGAAAAATCAGCTTGTTTTCTGTAAGTGTGTTTGTGGTCTCATGCAAGAGCAGTTGTTGAAATGAAGTCCTGATCACTTTCTTTTCATGCGAAAGTTTAACAGAAGTACTCTAGAAAATAACAATGGCAACCTACCATGGGTTCTCCTGATCAGTTCTTCTTGGCTAGCTTCTCATTCTAATTAGCACAATAATTTAATTAGCAAAACCGTTAATGGATTTTTTTGTGTATGCATTTTGCACACACATTAGCCTCATCTGGATTGCTGGCAGTATGTACACATTCCTTTTTACAGATTTAACCACTATGTGTCATGGTCCAGTGGGAAGAAAATTGTCTCATTATTCTCAATATTTAACAAAAACCATTTGAAGTAACAATAAACCACGCAAACTGCCAAAACAGTAAAGTGCAGGGCTCAGCACACTAACAGCTCTGTCTACAGTCTGGCTTGGGATGGAGAATTCTTTAGACTGTGCTTAAGTCAGTGCCTGAACGAAAAAGTGACTGTTCTGGTCTATCAATTTGTCTTATAAATTGGTATTTTGTTTATTCCAGGGATATTAAAGGTCTTCCAATGCACTGTCACAACTCAGAAATACATTAAACAATACAGTCTTGAGTGCACAATGCAAGAAACTGACAGAAATGGCCATTTTGCGGCTTTCCCATTTCTGAAACATAGTTTTCTTTCAGATTTACCTCCAGATATTTTTGGTTCACTTGAGGTCCACAGAACAAGCCAAAGCCCATGTCTGTGGCAGGCCTAAGCATTTAGATTAAAATGTCTGTCTCCAGCTTTTTTCAGGAGGTTTGAGCATGACTCTTCTGATGGGACCATATCCACCCAGCACTTGCTGCATGGGAAATTGGAATCTCACAGTCAATGGAAATGCTTAAATCCAGCCTGTGTGCGCATGGGGAGACACTTGAGCATGTTCAAGGATCCAGCCCAGATGGTGTATGTTGGGCACTGCCCCACACATGTAGCTCTGCCAGAGCCATGGGGTGCCCCTGTCCAGCAGAGCCCCATGCCATGGGCTGTAAGGATTTTCTGCCACAGGTAGCCCTGGGCACTGGGAGTCACCTGAATGGGATCATGCCTACCCTGGGCTGAAACATGTGGGGCTGGGTTGTCCCTGCTCAGAACATTCCTGTGACGTGCATCAGCCATTTGGAACACAAAGATAAGGAAGTCTTGAAAGTCCACTGATAAGTCCATGGGTTGGGGAAATGGGATTTAGCTGAACTTTGGCAGGATGTTTGAGTGTGTTGCACATAAAGCAACCAAATTATTTCCAGATCCATGCCAGATATGGAAACAAGTCAGGTGCTTTTTGCATGGGGCTGCATTTATAGGAGCAATTCAGGAGCTTCAGCTTGGTGCTGGCTCTGCAGAGGGTGATGGCCCTCCAGGATTTTTTGCTGCCTTTGGAGGTTTCTCTCCTGCTTGGCCTTTGGCTGCCCACAGCTGCTGCTGAGTTGACTACAGGCCCTCTTCCATCCAGACACCTCTTTTAATGTTTATTTTCCAACTAGAAAGACACAAACATGTCAAAGCGATGCATCAAAAATAAAAGAGAACTACCCAGTGGAAATTGTACACTCATTGCATTCTTTTCCAGTTTTTGACATTATAAACTACAGATAGTTATTTGTACCATGAAAAAGAGGAAAGTATTACAAATCTTATTGCAACATAAGATTATGATTTTTTTTTAAGGAGAAGTTTTATTTTCATTTTACAGTGGAGAGTGAGTTTCTATATTAATGTTATGTGTGAATATTTTTTCACATGTGGAAAGCATAGTTAAACTGTGAAACTCATTCCAATAGAAAGTTATAGAAACCATAAATAAAAATGACTTAACAATGACAAAGTCATGACTAAAAGGCTCATCAGTGACTTAAATACCCTGAGACAAATATAAACTCCAGCAAAGCATGTTCCCAAGCTTGTAACTACTAGAATGGGAGGTGTTGTGAAGCAGTGTGTAGTTGCTCTGCTTTTAATTAACTCTTAAGCTGACATCTCTGATACCAGACTAGATAAAGGCTCATTCTGAGTATGTAGAATTTTAAGTATTTGACTTTCCTCATATAACAACTTTACTCTTCCAAATGCAGATCTTGTCCTTGAAGGCATAATTGCCAGAGATACTCAGTGTATGTTTTCAGGGGATGCCAAACAGGATTGCTGAAGAGAAACCTTAGTCCATGTCACACTTTCAAAGGGATTTTAGTGAGACGTCTTTGGGAACTGACTTTAGTTAGTACCATTCAAAAGTTTTGCACTGGCTTTTTTTTCTTCATTTGTCCAGAAAAGAGAGACCACTACTCTTCAAAAAGTGCTGTCTGAGTCCTTGTTGTGCTGTGAAGAGCTACAGAGACTACATCACCTTGCTCTTGAAAAGCATAGCTGGGATTTGAGAATATCTTTCATGGGTTAGTAGAAGACAATGGAAAGCAGACCTCAATTTCTCTAAACCCATACTAAGCTCTGACATGAAAAATAAGACTGCAGTGACTAAGTCCTGAAGAACAGCTCTTCCTGCCCCACCTTTGGGAGGCCAAGGGCCTTTTCTGTCACTGTTAAATTTGTTAGGTATGACAAAGGTGAAGGTGACACACTTTGGCAAGCAACTGTACTGCTTATGCACTGCTTTAAAGAAGTTGAAGGATGTTATCAAGGCATATGTATGTACAGGGAAATTAATCAGTGTTTATGGACATAGAAGTAGATTTCTGCTAGTTATTTCTAATAAATCTGTAACTGTTATAACAGATTTATGTTGCTATTCATAATATAAGGGAAAAAGAATGTAAATGTAAAGCGATTTAGACATTCATAGAACAGTTTCATAAAATCATAGGATGGTTTGGGTTGGAAGGGACCTGAAAGACCATTTAGTTCCAACCTCCCTGGCATGGACATGGACAACTTCCCCTGGAGCAAGCTGCTCAGATTCAGGCCTGTCCTTCATGGTTCTATGGTTCCACTGTTTACTCACAGACAGTTACAATGGACACTTTACTAAAACGGAAATACCCATCACTGCCCCTGCAGCTGCTCAGTCTGGGGATCAGCAATTGCTCTGCCTGTGATTTTTACAGGTTCAACATAGCAAACAAATAAACAAACAAAGAGGCAAATTACAGTTTTGATTCTCTTCCTCCCTTGAATGACATAACATCAAAGAGTAATCTGGTTCTGTGGCATTGCTCAGATTCCCTCATTTATTTGTTTTCAGGAGAAATAGGACTTAGTAATAGCAATAGGTATGCAAAAAAGGAGGTAAGTGAGCAGATGTGAAGAGAAAATCACTGGGTAGAAATCTCCCCCTTGGGCTACTAAACATATTGTATATGAACTCCACATAAAAGCTCTGCATCCCTTGGCTCTCTGATGGCAATTATGATCAACCTGCAACCAAGCAGCTTAAAAGTCTGCTCAGCAGCTGCATTTGCCCAGAGTTCCCAGAGGCAGCCATGAGTCAGTGGAAACAAATCTAGTCTGTGTGATTTTGCACAGCCTTCTGCTCACAATTACAATCAAGATGGATGGGATGCACTTCTCTGATTTTTTTTTCCTCACAGGGGGACCCCTCTGGAGACCACACATGCTCTGCTGCAGTAACAATCCAGCAGGTTAATAGCAAGACAGGAAAGTGGGGTTAATGAACAATCTGAGATTACTGCCAGTCAGTGCAGTGTCATTATAAAGGGATGCAGAACTACATGTAGAATTGTCTGAAAAGTGTTGTGAAGGCTCAACTTCTATAGAAATGTCATATTTTTACCCCTTTCCTCCACATTCTAGACAAAATCTGTGCTACAAATCTCCGCACATCTCCATGTTTAACTCCAATGAACATAAAAGGAGGTTGACACTAAACTTATAATAAAAATGCCTTATGATTGCAATAGCACTACATCTAAACAGCAGCCCCAGGAATGGTGCAGTACCCTGGCATAAGGCTAATGCTGGTTTGAACCAAGCTGAGGGCCAGCAGCCAGCTGGCAGACTATGTTTAGTCAGCCTGTGTTGTGGTTTTCTTCTGAGACAGTGTGGGTCAGGATTGACAAATCAGCAGTGCTGGTTTAGGGCAAGTGAGTTTCTAGCCTTTAAGTCTCACTGTCTTGTCATGCTGGTACAAAAGGAAATGAAGATATGTTTTTCTAAATTAACACAAGAAAAGACTGGACTCAAAATGTCCATGTCTCATCACACTGTGCTCTTAAAACAAGAGTTTAGCAGACAGTTAAGCTGGCTTCCAGTGGAGAACAGGTCCAGCATTAACTGCAATTTCTCCATCCTATCTTTTTCCAAATATTTTCCTATATTTCTCCAAATATCCAGGACAACATTATATCAATGGCATGTGTCAGTGATGAGCACAGGTTTTAAGACACCGCAAAGTGTCCCACAGCAGAAACACCACAGAGCTATATCACATGGGGCTATACGATAGTGCTGCTGACTTGAAACGTTTCTATGCTGCCTCTCCCTGACATCCCAAATCTGGATGGTGGCATGTAACCCTGGGCCACACTGCACCATATTTCTCATTGCATATTTGGCAGTCTTGTTCCATGATGTTTCCACCAGGACAATTTCCACTGGTTAGTTGGATAAGGTTCCCAGCAGCAGTTCTGTGTCCAGATGCTGATATTGCCAGGGAAGTGCATTTCAGGCAAGACAATCAACTGTTGTGGGGAACTTTGGGAAGACAGTGTGGGGGTAAAATTAGTAGTCCTTGGTACAGACAGACAGTCCCTGATGGTAGCAAGAATGCTGCTGAACACAGCCTTTCTGTTCAGGCCTGCCTGTGTTCAACATTCTAAACAGGAACACCATGCGTCTGTTTAGGGATGCTGCTGTTTAGTATCTAAACCTCTCAACTCATAAGTCAGCAGGACTGTCTCCATGGAAAGGCTGTGATTGCAGGGCCTGAAAGCAGACCTGGGACACCTCTTATCTTGCTGCCGCTGGCAAGCAGTTTAAATCCTGGATTATAAAATTCAGGCCAGAATTGATATATTGTGGGATGTCCACAACCCAAGACTGGCTAGGAGTGTCATTCTGCTGGCACCAAAATGGATGAAAAATCCTTTTGTGCTTCAGTCACATATCAATCAGACAACAGAGGAGATTTACCCTGAATCTGCCTGTGCTCCAGATCTCAAAAACATTTAATTTCCTGGTGTTTTTGGTGTCTGAGTCAGGAGAAATCAGACTGCTTGGACACTAAATTCTTTGAAGCACACAGAGTAGTACAGTGTCGATAGTGTACCCGCTCACTAAACACCCATCAGTAACCTGGTTTAGTTGAGAGCTGCAGATATCACACCGCAGCATCCCTTACCAGCTGCCAAAGGGGAGGCTGGTCTGCCAGCCCCCACAGCAGGTCTGAAGTCAGCATCCATCTGGTTCGCCCCCCTGCTGCCTTCCCTGCTTTTGCAGTCTCATCTGGCCAGTGGCCTGCTTTCCACAGCAGGAACAGAGACACCCCCTCTCCAGTATAGCCTGGAATATCCAGGCTGGAAATTCAGATGGATAGATTGTATAAACTGCTGTCCTAATCTTATTGCCTTGGATAATTACTGCTAGTGCACGTCTTCCTATGGCACAGTGACATCTACAGTCCATGTTTAAAACGAGGATAGAATTTTACTGATGTCATAATGTGCTACATTTTTAAGTCTGCTCTGCTTGAAAAGAAATGCTGCCATTGCCTTTGATGTCCAAGTACTGTACTGCAGGATGCAGCCAACACAGTGTGCTCAAGGTCTGGACCAGTAGGACATGAGCTAGCTTCAGCCTAAAAGCTCTATGACTTGTTACTTTCATCCTGAGCCTGCCTTGTGACTACGCTTCCTGGAATAAATACACAAGCAGGCCCTTCTTTTCTGTGTGAGTGCACTGATGCTCAGCTCTTACTAAAGTCTGTAATGTGTCTCAGGCATTTGGCCATCATTTTCACACTTTGCTCTTTTTTGTTTTGAAGTGCGTACACATTGTTGATCAAGGCAGCCTAATTGGATGTGTTTTCCTGAGGTATTTACCATTCCAAGGAAACTTTTTATTTCTGGCACTCCCGAGACAAGTAACCTCTCTTTGCATAACTTCACGTATGAACTCCCCCCGCCCCCCTTTTCATTTGTCTAAACTTAACTTCTTGCCCAGTTTATTTAGCATTAACCCATCATGCTGGGCTTTTTCCCAAGTTGTTCTGAGCCATCTGTCATGCTTTTTGCTATATAAATACAAAGTCAGATCAAAATGTCATCTGTGTAAACTTTAACACATTGAGCTGTTGATAATAAAATACAGAGAAATCTTGTGGTTCAGGTGAAACACCTGGAGCTGAACCAACTCAGTCCATGGTCTGAGACACAGTGACTGTCAAAACAGCTGGGTATGGGAGATCATTGCAGATCTTTGGTCTGGGTGAACTTTCCAGCTTTCTTCTTACCTTGTATGAAATTAAAGTTGGGAAAGTCAATATTTTCCTCACCATCTTCCAAAGCTTGGTTTCTCTCAGGTCTTAACATCAGGGAAATAGATACAGGGCTCAGGAATTTCCACAGACTGCAGCTGCTTTTTGAGATGCAGTCAGTGTCTCCCAAGGGAAGTGCTGAATGAAAACAAATATGATCTGTTACTTTCTGAACTCACCTGTTAGACCCATGTTCATGCATCAAGTGTGGATAACCCATGGACACTGATCATCTGTCCTGGCATTTCTATCTGGCTGAAACCTGAAAATATTTTCTTTTAGTGTATTTGGTCAGGCCTAGTTCCAGTAACTGACTAAGCACAATTTAGGTGGTTTTATCCAAAATGTGTGATGATGATCCTCAGTTGCTGCCTGATTCTCAGGGTGTGTAATTTCCAAGAGCATCTTACATTTTGTCTGGACAGCCTAGAGTAATACCTTTGTACATTTCCAAATAATTTTCCTGAATGGCCAGAACAATTTTATATCTAAGTTGAATCTCAGCTCAGTCAGGAGCCAGAAAATAGGCACCCCTCTGCTTCTGTTTTTGACATGCTCAGTCCTGCTGAGGCTTTCAAAATATAACAGAAGAAATCATAAGGAATGTGCTTAATGCTCCATGAAGTTGTATATAACTTCTTATAAAATGGTGATGGAAAGCCTTTGCCATGCCACCTAATTATCTTGGATGCCCATGGAAGATGGGGGAAGATACTGCAGGCATTTAAATTTTTTGAGCTACCAAAAGCAGATACCTTAGCTATGAAGCAGAGTACTTAGGATCCTCATTTTCTTTATTTGTTCAGAGAAAGAGTTGTCTTTGCATGTCAATTCACCTAAGGCAGTATAAGTCTCCCTTATCTTTTTCTCCAGTCTATGATATCCCAAGGCAAGAATCTCTGCAGCTTGTTTTGTAGCTTCAGGGCGAGGCACAACTTTTTGGAGACATAGACAGCCTTTCTGCCTTTTACAAGAAATTATAAATTCTTTCTTAGTTTGGATAGTCCCTTCTTCTTCCTCTCCAGCTCTTGCCTTTGGTGAAAATAAGAACTTCAGATCCATTCTAAGCCAGTTACAGTGTGCTGTTGCTGTGGCATTCCACTGAACCACACTTCTTAAGATCTGAATGTTTCATGTTCTTTCACTGTTAAAATGACTAATCCTTGTGTTATGGTGCCTTGGTGTTCATTTGCTTTCACTGCATTGACATGTTCTTCTGCTATTTCTGCTTTCAGCTCTTGTTTTTTTGGGCTACAATCTTAGGAGGACTTCAGCATTACTATTGTTTCCATCTTCCTTTCCATGTTCTGCATGGTGAAATGCTATCTGAACTATTACAAAACTGATAATTCATTTGAATTCTTGCATCACCTTCCAACATCTCTTTGTCTTGACTTGCAGAGTTTATTGAAGAGTACCTGCCCTTGTGGATTGTGATTTTAAGACTGAAATTTTCCTTTTTTTTTTTTT
>VZTX01029386.1:228954-523457 GCA_013400915.1 Pardalotus punctatus
CCTCCTCTCAGGCAGTTGTAGAGAGCAGTAAGGTTTCTCCTGAGACTTCTTTTTTTTTCCAGACTGTTTAACCCAGGTCCCACAGCCTCTCCTCGTAAGACTTGTGCTCCAAACCCTTCACCTTTTTCCTTCTCTGGACATACTCTAGCACCTCAATGCCCTTCTAGTAGTGAGGGGCCCAAAACTGAGCACAGCATTTGAGGTGCTGCCTCACCAGTGCTGAGTACAGGGGGAGAATATTGATAAGGTAGACTGAAGAAGCAAGATTTTAAACAGCCACAGTGAAAACTCCTTGATAAGCAAGATAAGCAATGAAAAAGCATTATTCATGTCCCAGGAGAAAGTCAGCAAAAAAAAAAAAAAATTAAAATGCTGTAGCATTTAGTTCTAGAAAATGAGCAAATGCTTGAGTTGCCAATCAGAAATAAAAAAGGAGGAGAAATGACACATTACTGTTCTTGTTCCTGATTTAATGAGCTTTTTGTGTTTAACATTTTATTATATATTTTATAGTTTATTTTTATGTTCAACTTATTCGGAATCAGCATGTGGTTGAAATATGCTATGATTCACTACATATTGAAGATTATTTTCCTGTTTTCAATAGTGACCTTTTAAGTTTGCCATTTAGGGACAAACTATTGGTTCTGGGGTTGTTTGGGGATTTTGGGGGGATGGGGTGGTAGGACTTGGTGTCTGGATGGCATGCCCACAGTACCTACTCTTTCTTCTGTTCTTTTGTTCTTTGCGTTTTGGTGTCAGTTCTGTGGTATTGTAGCACCGGATGAAGCAGAAAGCTCTTCAAAGGTACCCATGGTAACAGAAAGGGGTGTAATTTCTGTCTGGTTCGAATCAGCATTTTCTATAGGAAATCCTGTTTGTCTGCTGTATCCTGCAAAGATTTTAAAGAGATGATGAAAAGGTAAAAGCAGAACCTTGTCCTGATATGATAGGCATATTGCAGGTCTTCTCCCTCAAATCTTTTTCAGGTCATATAATAAAGCTACAAGTGAAGAACAGGGAGATTTGTCATTCTGACCTAGGAGACACTCATGGCAGTGTGGAAGATCTAACCAGGTAAACACTCTGTTGTTATCTGGGACTGTGACCTTGCACCTAAAATCCCATGGAAAAGTCACAAAATTTCCAATATAATGACGGTACTTCTTTTGAAATGATAGATCACGCCACTGAAATGGAGTGGGAAGGAGTAGATTAATAAATTCTCATTAATATTCACTTAACCTAGGGTTTTTCCTGATCAGATTTTGATCCATATCTTCTGACAGAGATATGTCAAATTCCTCTTTCTGTGGCACTGCTGATCTCCTCCTGAGTGATGTATAGCAGCTCTTGCTTGTCCATGGTTGAAATGTAAAATTTTACACTGAAAATCTGCGCCTTGTAATAGCTGTGTGGAACGCTTTACCAAAGTGTCAGCAGGAAATGCAGATGTTAACACTGTAGTTGTCAAAGTAGTGCAACGCCTTGACTACAGTATGTATTATAAGTGTGATCAGATTTTCCCCCCCATTTTCTTGAGTGGGGTTTCCTGAATACCTTAGATGTTCTAAAATGAATACAAAAAAAGGGGAACTGGGACAATTTCTCTCTTCAAACTAATTTTGATGCATTAAACACACTTCCACTATGAAAGGGACTATTATACAACCCAAAGTTCAAACAGCAGGGTTCTTTCATTCAAATTATGCTCTGTATCATGCTGAAATCATTACAGAACTTGGTCACTGCAAGTCACATCCTTAATAGGTGGCAAGAATAACCACATTAAACAGGGATATTTTGTCTAGACTTATTTGTCTCTTTCCAGACTTCCTAGCTTCTTAAAAATCTTATTAAACACTAGATTTAATGTGCTTAGCCTAATAGCTATCTCCAAAACATTAAACAATG
Source organism: Pardalotus punctatus (assembly GCA_013400915.1). Lineage (NCBI taxonomy): Eukaryota > Metazoa > Chordata > Aves > Passeriformes > Pardalotidae > Pardalotus > Pardalotus punctatus. The sequence goes on from VZTX01029386.1 coordinate 230,869, forward strand.
TCTGTTACAGATAAAAGATCACATACTAACTTTTCTCATATTTTTTCACATTTTTTATACTATGATTCTTTTTAGCTTCTTAATTGAAAGAAATCCCTTATTTTGAATTCTGTTGAAATTTTTAACAAAAGAATCTGAAATATTTATAATTTCATTCCTGGTGATACACAACTCTACCATCTCAATATCAAAACTCACTCATCATTTATATTTTAATATGAAAGCATGTAATATATTAGCATGATTATCTATCATGTCTTGAAGAATCCCTTATTCTTAATCCTGTATCTGAATTAGCTTTGACATCTGTTCTGTAATAATGAAAAAATATCATTAAATATTTTTTGCAATTAGTTGCTTGCAGCTGGGCATAGGGCAACCTGGAAATCACAGTGTGTTTTTTTAGTAAAATGTATTTGTGCTAGTCTGCCTGGCATGGAGTGAAGAAGGACTGTGGTTCTGGTCTGGGTTGTGATGCAGGTGAGAGCTTTTCCAAGGTTCACCAACAGTGTGTTTGGGAGCCTGGAAATCTCCTGCTGCAGAGCCAGGACTGAGAAAATCCTTGGTGGCCAGGGTGTGAGCACTCTAGTGAGATATAATTCAGCAGAGGTAAGCCTGGTAGACAACAAAGGCCTAATTAAGACCAGTGCCTGGAAACTGGAGACAGGGAAATTAATGTTGGGATTATAGTATCATAAGATCACAGGATAATTCAGATTGGAAGGGTGCTCAGGAGGTCACCTGTCCAACCTCCTACTGAAACCAGAATCATCTCTGATCTCAGACCAGGTTGCTCAGGGTTTTACCCTGTCAGGTCTTAAAAACCTGCATGGATGGAAAGCACAAATTCCCTAGGGAACTTGCTCCAATTCTGATCTCACAGGGAAAGTGTTGCTTCCTGTATCCAGTAAGAACCTTTAATAACAGAGGCACATTTATATTGTTGATGACTATTGGAATAGATCTGCCTCAGGAATTGGGGAATTATACATTTGTTTTTACCTTCATGACTGAATAATTTTCTGGGAAACATGTCTTTTATCAAAGATAAGATGATATTTTCTGTATATAGAGCTGTTCCTTGTTGCTTTAATTTAACAAATACATGAAGACGTATCCTATCACCTGGTTGGAGGAGCTGAACAAGGTACTTTTGACAATAAAGGAACTGTTTATTTAAAACGACAATTTTGAATCTCCTTTAATTTAAATTGCTAAAATTATACTAAAGGAATTTACAGGAACTGAAAACTTGATTTAAGGATCTGTTGCTTTTTCTAATCTTTCTATGGCTTTTGAACTTCAATACTTCTGAGACATTCCTATGGCATTTAATTATCAAGTGACTTGGAAAAGAAAAAGAATATTCTCAGAAACTTGTGAATAACCTAGTCTGTATTTGTGCAAAGCCATTAGAAAACCTGTTTATTTGAAACAATAAAACAAAAAAGGAGCAGACTGCAGTCTTTCATGTGATAGCAAGACATAGCATATATGGTTTTCTGCCTGAAAACCCCCCCATAATGCTTCAAAAGTTTTATTTGCTGAGTGATAGAATTCACTGATACATTGATTATCAGGTCAATTGTACATGCTGAGAATAGGGACACGGAGGTAGTTTTGAGGCTCTTCTGGTATTTTCTTTACTGTTGCTGCCATAATAACATGCAATAGGTGACTGCATGGTCAGAGAAAGGGCCTATTCCTGGAACACATTGTTATAATAACACATTTAGGCCTTTTTGTACTGCTTGTTACCCTCAGGTTTCTGAGAGGTTCCATCTTGAATGACAAATGCAGCAAGATCAAATTCAATGCAGATGCTACTAGTTCATTCTGTACCAACCCCCAAACCAGGAATGCAGTGACACATGATGGACTGAACTCAGTTTCACACTATACATTCAGTGCTGGGCAATTAAAACATGGAAACTTCAGATTATCCAAACTAGAAATGGTTAATTTCTGCTTACTTTCTTTAACTTTGGACTGTACAACTTGCTCATCAGATATATGCTAACATTGTTTAGTTATCTCAAGCTATTTAACTAATTCAGCTGTCATATACATTCAAGACCTATGGTATAATTGTGGTCTGATTTTCCAAAAGTGATGGTAGCATCCTGTTCTCATTTTTGGGTGCTAGAGAGTTACACTCTCATAGTTTGCTTGAAGTGCAGGTGCTGCCTAATTATAAAGTACAAAGAGATTTCACTCCAGTGAAAATTTAGAAAAAGAAGGAGTCTTGTGTAATGCCTGCACACTTATAAAAAGGCTTTGTCTAGAGATGAAAAAAAAAAAAAGAGAAGCTTGAATCTGAATCATATACAAGGATTTTCTTTGTGAAAGAGCTGAATGAGTCCTAGCACTGAGATAAAAATCCAGATAAAGGGGAAAAGTTGTTCGTGGTACACTGGAGAGATAAGATTCCATTTAGCATGTGCTTGTGTGGGCACTTACATCTTGGCAGCTGTGCTGGTTGTGTTTCCAACACTGGGAGTTCTACACAGCCCTACTTCCCATGGCCATGTTTCTTGCTCTGCTGCCTCCAAGGTCCCAATGATTCCTTCCTACTTCTGTTGTCCATCAGGAGTTGTGCAATGTCTGCCATATGGTATGTCAAATATGACTACAAACATAAAAATATCATTGGGAGCAAAGGTGGACAAAACTGTGAGGACATTGGTGTTCCTGAGCAAGGGCTTTGCAGTAAATAAGTTTCAGTATAAGACATGAAAATCACTGTTTTAACTAATTTCTTAGTCAGTGATATATACGGACCTTTAAAGTGGATCCCTACTAAATTTTTATATGATTTCTCAGTTTCCATTGTTCCTTCTATGAAAATCACCATAATTATGATTTTGTTCTGTTAAAAAAATGTTTTTCCTGGCATAGCTTGAACAACTAGCACCTATGGAAAAAATCTTTTACTCTTTTTGACCAGAAGTAAAACATATCATTGAAGATGAAATTCATATCGCTGTGACTGTTAACTGGAATAATAACATTTATTTTATGATGTTGATGTAAATTTCTAGAGTGATAGACTGACTACAAAGATTTTTTTTATATGTAAAAAGCTTTAAGTGAAGCTGTGGTGTTCTGGGACACCTTCCATGTTATTTTGAAGATTAAAGAAAAACAAAAACTGAGAACAAAATAAGCATTTGTGTTTAGAACTCCATTTACTCCAGGAAGTGTTAGGGGTTAGAACATGATATTTCCATACTTCAAGAAAAGATGAAGGGAAAGACAAAAGACCTTGTATGAACCTTGTGTGAAGATTTATTGTTATCAGCCTGATCTATCTGAAATGATTTCCTGTTGTTCTGTCAAGCCCAAATTTATCCCATGGATGCCCTTTTCTAGCTCTGCTGTAATTTATGCATGGTGTTATACAGAAACCATGAAGTCCGATGCCCTTTTGAGTCACAATAAAACTTCTGTTAGAGATGGGAAATGAGGGATATCACAACACCATGTCTCCAGCCTTGCAATTGTTGTTGATCTAACAGTGTATATCCTGTGGTATTTCATAGAAACTCTGCAAACATCTGGTCTTCTGAAGGCTTTCTGTGCTGTTGCTTTGGGTGAAGATTTGTCATTCTCATTTAAAGATAGAAACTAAATATAAAATTCTCTACCAAATTCTTTAAGAATATTAAATAGGTAGTTAGTGGCACCACAGATTAATTTGTATCTGCTTTGGAAATTCCAGATTTAGGTGACAAGTTACTGCTCATTCTGGTTCTGCTCCCAGCTGTGTCTGTAGAAGTCTAGCTCCTTCTGTTGCCTCTGGAAAGGGTTTCCTCTGGAACTAAAATTAAACTCGGAGAACACCCTTCTACATAACCAGGCTGCTGGAAAAACAGCCAGTTTGTGAAAAGGGAGGGTATAAGAAATGCTCCAGATGGAACCTGTTGTCCCATGACCCAGGTATACCACAGCATGGGAAGCCCCCATAGCTTTCTACTCCTGTACTATCTAATCGTAATAGCACAGAGCAGCCTTTTTTGTCTCAGAAAGTAATGCAGTAGGAGGTCCTTTCCTTCTCAAGATGTGTGACTACACAGCAGGAAGGAGAACTGCCATACTCCAGCTTTCAAGTGTTGAGATCATCAGAAGTCTGAAGCAGAAGATTATGAGTTTGTGACTTGGTAATTATAAAAATATTTGGAAAAGGTCTTGAATAACCTGAGATTTTTGTATTGGATAGTAAGTCTTTATGCATTCCAGGAGTAGGTGTGTTGCTGTTGTTTCTGGAACTTAGGATATTCAGCATAGGATTCATGTTAATCAGCTCTGGATGTCCATGACAAGGGTGACTGTGAGCTACTCATCCAGACTCCTTTTATAGTCATTAAAATGTGAGTAAGTACTTCTAGGATGCTGTTCATTTAATATTAGCCTAGGTATTCAACATAACAGAGTTGATTCATCCTCCAGAAGTGCCCAATTCTCCCCAATAAACATAAATTACAGACCTAACTTCAAGGTCTGATGTTAGGTGATATAATTTCCACTCATAAATTATCATGCACTCTTCAGCCTACCATGCTATGGGAGATGGAGATACTGCTCCCTTGATCACCATATTTCTGTCACTTTCAAAGATGCTAGCACTGAATGGAGAATATAGGAACTATTTATAATTAATTTTGAAGGCATCCAGGAAGCCTTCACAGGAAGGCTAGTTTTCAGAGGAACACCCAATCTGATGTGCAACTGCCCATCTTTCCATCCCCTGTCAGCATCTGAACCTCTATATTCAGCTCTGGGTGCCTGGAATGGGCCACCTGGGCTTGAAGCAGGAACACGTTACACACCTAGAATTGGAGACCTCCAAAATATGTGCATTTATAAAACAAATAAAAAATAGTGACAGAATGATGCTGGCATGAAAATTATGGAGAATCCCCCTTATCGTTTTGACACAGCTACCACAGGGTTATGCTGGCACGTGGAAGTTCTGCCAAGAACCCAACCCAGAGGTCTGAAGTTAACTAACCTGCTGCCCCAAGAACATTTTGGTCTGAACACAAAAATAGGCTGGGGGAAAGGAAGACATATGCCCATTTATCTGGTAGGGAACTGAGGCCAAGAGAAATCAGAGAATGTCCCCAAAGCTTGGTGGTCTGAATCCCCAAGGATTGCTTCTATTCTCAGCAGCTTACAGGACTATTTCAGTTGATATTCCTTTCTCTTACTCAGATCTTCATCAGGATTATAATTTTAATAATTCTGAAAGAAAACCAGACAAAATTGTAAAAAGGCTTATGCCTTCTAATTTTATTTTTAATAAAAATAACTTTTCTCATACTTTGACCACTCAGTTTGTTCTGAGATACTATTCTGTTTACATAAGTGCAGCCATGAAATATTAACTAGTACCTGGACTAAGACAAGTTACAGTGGTATTTTACCGCACTGTGGACTACAGTTATATGGAAAGAACTTAATCAGATTAAATGAGCCAAGGAAGAATCTGTAGTGCCAGACCACCTCTCATGAACTTTTGTGTATTTGTGCAGCTAATCTCTTAATTGGATTTTTATGAGGAATGTTTGCATATTTATCCAGCTTAGTTGTTTTCTGCTATAGTCATGGCCCCTGTTTTCTCTGAATGTCTACATTACTGTTGAACACTTTACACAATTCTTTACTTGGAAAACATAGGGGTCAACAAACACTATGGAAAATAACAAATATACAGAACATATAATTGGACAAACTGTTGCATTAGTACCCAGGTCATTACTATCAGACAAAGCTGCTTCAGTGAATAGCTGCATTTTTCATTCTTCATTCATTGCACAAGGAAAGAATGACTGAAAATGCTACTATCAGGGCTGGATTCCCTCCAGCCAGCGAGGTCATTGTTTGTAAAACCTTACAGGCACAGCGCAGGGTGGCACTCAAACAAAGAAAGGCCCTTGTAGGATATATGCAAGGATGTGGAATTTTCCATTGACCGAGACAGGTTCACAATCCTACAGAGGCATACTTTCATAGGGGACCATAAAAATAACACTGTGATGGGTTGAGTAACATTCAACTAAAGGTTAATGTAATTACCAGGAAAAACCCTCTGCTAATTACAGACTGTCCTGTCTTTTAAAGCTGTTTTAATCACATTGCTTTCAGAACTGCGGCTGAAGCTCCATTAATGCAGTCTGCTATTCGTGTGTATGTGACAACTTGAGTCAGCTCCACTGCTCTCTCAAAAATGCATTAATCAGTGATTTTACTGCCTCAGAAGTGATGAACAGGACCGTGCCAGGGCCTAAGGTGCTTCTGTGACTGAAAAGAAAGGGACAGGAGCAAAACAGAGGGCTGAGAACAGGCGCAAAGTGGGGAGAGCAAAGATTACTGGAACAAGTGTTTCTGCTGGCTGAAGGCAGAGGTGGACTGTGGTGTTGTTTCTCTAACCTCTGGCCATGGTCCCATGTGCCATATCCCATGTACCCCCCCAGTCCTCACAGCCTTCCTCTTCCAGAGCTCAGGCTTTGGTAAAATAGGCAGTGGGAGCTGCCCACAACAGCCTTCGGCACCTGGTGAATTCAATGCTTTAGGTGGTTATTCTACACAATAGAGGACTTAGTACATGATAAAGACACTTATTCTACAGTGTGAGACTTAGATTCAGTGAATTAAGACTTAAATACACAGGCTAAGCACAAAAAATACAATGCAATACAATACAAACAAGTGTTGTGACTTCTAACCAGGTTTCTTGTACTCCAATTACTGTTATATATCAAAAAATAAAGTTATGTACCCAAAAGCCTGTGTACATATCTATTGCTTTCCCCTGGATCCTCCAGATGTGAATAAACAGTAAATAGAAATAAGTACTTCCAAAACTAACAATAATTTAATCAACAACAGTGATAATACAATACATTTTAATTTTGCTGTTATGAAAAGAGCCATAGGGCAACTTCTGAATGCTGTGGCTAGGATTCTTGCCTGAGAGAAACAAGCATGCTCAAACCCTGTTCTGCAAAAGGAGGTCTTGATTCAATGTCTCCTTGATGACAGCTAAAATGAAGGAAATCAGTCCCTAAAAATGGCACTGCATAAAAGCCTGGACAGATGCTGAGACACATGGGCACTGAGGTTAGTGCAGGAGCTTGTAATTAGAATAAAAATTGGGGATTAACTGCTGTTTCTGTCAACTGGTATCAGGCAAGAATCCAAAAGGGATTTGTTCATAGCTCTGGCCCTGAGAGAGCTCAGGAAGTGTTTGGATCAGCTGGTTATGGAAAAAGGAGGCTGGGAGCTATGACAAGAGCAGTGCTCTCTGGGTTTTGACTCTCTGGTGCACAGGAAAGCAAAACTTCTCTGTCCATAGTTTGCAGATCCTTGCTTGTGTTCAAGACAATGCCTGATTCCATAATAATCTTATATAAACAAAATGCCAGGGACTAAATATGAGTGAGCAAGCCAAGTGAGTTGCATCTCTCCCGGCATACACTTCTGTTTGGCCCTTGAGTCATTATGTGGTTGCGTTTTGGCTTGAGTGAGCACATTCTCTCTTACCAATTTTCCATACATTTTAGTAGGATTACAGAGCATTTTGCATTTCCAGTGCTTATTCTGTGATTTAAAAGATTTTCTGAGCTGGAAAACCAACTGTTAGCAACTACATCCTTAGGTGACTTCATTTTAGCACTGGGGAAATTACTCTGCACTGGGGAAATTACTCTGCACTGGGGAGCGCTTGGGAGACTTTTTGGTGCCCTTCCCCTCTCTTTAATGTACTTTTCTAAATTTGCTTTGCCCTCGAAGACCTCTGTAGGAAAGCAGCCAGAGCAGCAGCAGCAATTTCCATGGCAGAAACCTGCAAGACCTGTCATGCTTGTTCCCATAACCACTCCTGATCCCAAAGGCATATGGGGCAGCTCCCCCTCCAGCTCCATGGCCAGGGGTACAGAGAAAACATTTTCCAGGCTTTGTTGCAAAACATCCTTTGAAGGGATCAAAAGGCCAATTTATATGATTCTCTAGCAGCTTTGATCACAAGTGCCCGCTGGTGTATGGTGGAGAGGAAATGAAATGTTAAATAATGGTTTATTCCTTGCAGCTGCTCCTGGGTCTATTAGATTTGAAATAAGTATTTGTACATTCATAATGTTATCTAAATAATGAAATTTTACTCTGATTAAGTGTTGTTCTGGCTGCTAGAAGATCTTTGTGCATATACTGATGCCTCTACAAAATATATACCCTGGGAAGAGTCTGACTGCACTCCTGAAGCACCTCCAGAGGTCTCAGTCTAATGGTACAGGTCCTCTCCTAGGGCCTTGTGACAGTCCTGTTCCAGACTTATTTCCAGATGAAGCCACTACAGTGTTGTCAGACACTCAGCTATGCTTAGTCCCAGCTTTGGGAGATAAAAAGGGAAAGCAAATGCCACGTGAACCCTTTGCCCTAGAAATCTTTAATGATTCCAATAAGATCCATGCTGTCCAGACTTAAAACATCATGAATAACATTGAAGTCGAAATATACTTTGTTCTATATCACCAAGCCATTGTTAATTTGCACACAGAGAACCTGCGTTTTTTGCAATATGCCTAATCAGGGATGTCTGTGATAGGCAGTCTGGTGTGTGTCACACTGCCAGTTTGCCATCTAGTGGTATAGCATAAAGCTAATTTTACATCCTATTTCATCATTGCAGTAGAAAGATGCCCCCAGAACACAAACACAAGATGATTTTAGCAATCTATTAGCAGAAGACAGTCCATACCAATGATTCTTAATTCTTAGACCTTGCACTTTGTTCCCCAGGAGCAGAGGCTGGCTCAAGGTCTGGACAGTTTTTTGACTCCACAAGAGAACTTCTGTATAGATCCAGCTGCTGTTTAATGCCTTAGGCCTTACTGTTTTCCGTGCTACCCGGGTTTTTTTTTGACTCTATTTTTATACAAGTGTTAGGGAATCTCAAAAAGTGGAACCTCAATGGCACTTAAGAGAGCATTGTCTGTACGACAGTGGGTCTTCAGTGAGAACCCACGTCAAGAGAGGATCAGTGTAACCTCAAGAGTTCCCAAGAGAGGTTTGTTCAGTCTGTTCCACAAAACTCTGCACTTCTCATGGTTTTACAAACCTCTTTGGGCAGCGCATGCAGTCTACCAGGATCAGGGCAGTTGTCCTTTAATGCACTGTTCTAGACTGCTGGAGACAGCACAGCAAACCACTTCCCTGAAAATCTGTGAGTGCTGCTGAGGGAAAGCTCATTGCTTCCTCACAGGGCTGCTGTGGGATGGGAACCTCATCCCAGCCAAGGAGCTTCAGCTGGTTGCTCTGAGGAAGGTTAAAATATCCAGGGAGGAAATCTAGGTTGTGGCATTAACCAGCAGCTACAGGAGTTGAGAAAGTGATGAAAAAACATGTCAGGGCACAGGTGACACTTGTACAGCATGTCTACGTTTTGTTTCACTCTACCATAAGAGTATAGCTAAGAATGTTTTTCCCTTCTATTATAAGTCCCATGTTCTTTCTTTATGTCTGATAGGTGCACAGACTACTGCTATATTAGTAACCACTTGGGTACTATTTACTGGTTGTTGGGAAGAGACAAACTGCAGTTGCATGGAGATGAGAGTGCCAGTGCAGACAGTCACTGTCTGAAATCTTTGTCATCTGTTAATTTAACCTCCTCAGAGTTTCAATAGCTATTACGGCAGCATGTTCAGCCACACAGGCCCCTAAGGACTTCAAACAATTTTGATAAGCCATTAATATCAGATTTAAATAAAGAGGGAACTGATGACAAGACAGTAAAAAAGAATCTCACTTTGGGAAAATTTGGCTTTGAGAAAACTCTCAGATGTGAAACTCCACAGGGAAAGGAAAACTGGGGAGAAACACTTATTTTCTCTCTTTGTACCTAAAAGATCAAACAACCATTTCTATCAGCTGCAGAATTTTCACACTCTGACTGCAGCAGTGGCTGGAACAGAAGACTTGCTTCCCAAATGGTAGAACTGAGCCTGTGAATGCAAAGAAGTGCTAAATACCTGTGAACTGGTTTATATTACTACTTTAATCACATACTTGTCAAGGAGCAGGATGGAAAAGACACAAGCTGGAAGAGCCTTTTTGGAAAAGAGGCACTGTAACTTGATGGGGAAAATTTCAGTTCTGTAGTAAACTCAGTTCATATGGGCAGTCCATTTACTCTGCATGTTGTGATGTGAAACTGGTTGCTTCTCTAGTTTTAGTGTGCTTTTGAAAGGGGCAATAATCTTTCAGAAATATTGCTGACAGTTAATTTTTTTTACTGGGGATATAGGCAAGACAATTTTGGCTGACTATGGTACATTTAGTTGCAGAGCTGATAGCACTGGCTCGCAGACCTTGCATTAACAGAAAAGTAGCTGTGATTTGCTCCCTTTGGTAGTTTTGAAGTCCAGATAATTTCTTGTTTATTGGAAAGTTCCTGTGGGGAAAAAAAAGAAAGACAGAACAAGTACACTGCATAAAATATTGTGTAGGGAAGGAAAAAAAAAGTTTCAACACAGACATGACTTCTTCCTGAAAGGTATAGAAATAATGTGGTTATGGATGGAAAAAGTAGTCTTTTCTTTTGACACTGATATAGCACCATCATAAATATCCTAACTTACAAAATATAGTGCTAATAAGACAGTTAGCTGTGTTAAAATCTGATAGATCCCTTTGGTAAGATCCTGACAAAGCAAAGCTGGGAGAGCTGGTGATGCAAGAAGTGGTAGCAAATGCAGCTCTTTTTACTGCATAAATATTTCACCCAATAATCATTGAAGTCCCTTATTAAAATGAGAATGGGACAACAGTATTTTTCTTTTTGTTTCCTTCAGAGTTGTGCAATCTTGTATGACTCAGTCTTGGAGTTGGGATGTGAAAATCTGTCCTTCCAGCTCTTCTCTGAAAGTTTCATTTGGCAAGGTATTTACCTGTGCTTAGGTACAGCCCTGGGCTGATACAATGTGACTGGGTACCCCCTTGTCAAACTCAGAAAATGTGTGAATAGTCCTTTGCAGACTGACTTCATCCTACTGTCTTGGACTCATTTTAATTTCAAGCCAGTGGAGAGGAAGAATAAGAGGTTTCCTTAGAAATTCAACTAATCATGTCTAATTTTCACATTGAACTATTAATAATGGCCTACTATACTGTTTGTAAAATGGTTCTGATGTTTGAAAATCATAAGACAGTCATGGCTGATGGAAACTGAAAGGCAACAAGAGAAAGTCTGGCCTTTGTAAATTATATGTGCATTGTATTCCACCTGATAAAGAAATAGTTATTTAGAAATTAAAATAAAAAGAAAGTATTTCCTTTATTATATGTAATTTATGTTTGTATGCTTTTAGATTATTGTTTAGGGTGAAGTTTATTAAATTTTAAAGATATATACAATTTGTGACTAAGCTGACCTATTAATAGGGACACTTCAATATCAGTCATACTGAAAAAGCTACCAACCAAATATATTCATTATTTTCAAGCACAATTTCTGGTTTTTTTTTTTTTTTTTTTTTTTTTTTAGAATACCAGTGATGGCAATATATTAAATAACCAAGGCATATTTATTTTAACTAAAAAATAATTGTAAACCAGGAAGCCTCAAGAGTAAGTCCTCTACAGGGCAACATTTACTGACTTTTAAAATGTGTCTGATTAATGGCAAGCCCCTGTGAAAAAACCTATCTTAATGCCTCTTCTGTCTTGTTTATTAAGACTTGTTTATTAAATGGCTGTGAAAGCTATTCCTCCTGTCCTGACAATAGATACATAGAATTGTTTAGGATGGGAAAGACTTTTAAGACCATTGGGTCAAACAGTTAACCTAACACCACTGTGTTCATCATTGACCCACATCCCTAAGTACCACATCTCCATGTCTTGTGGATATCTCCTGGATAGTGACTCTATCACTTCCCTGGGCAGTCGGTTCCATTGCTTGATAACATTTTCAGAGAAGAAATCTTTCTTAATATCCAATCTAAACCTCCCCTGGAGCAACTTGAGACCATTCCATTTCACCCGATGTTACTTGGAAGAAGAGGGCAACACCTATGCCAGCACAACCTCCTACAACCTTCTCCTTCATTGATTTAAGACAAAAGAAATCCATGTTCTTCATTCTGTTATAGTCTGGTTTCCTTCAGAGATAATTGAAAAATTTTTGGGGTTCAAATACTTCTACAGAACTCTGCACTGGTGTTGAGTTTCAAACTGTAACTGCTGTATTGGTGATACTAGAGGGAGTTGTAACCTATTATATAATTTGTTTCTTATTCTCATGACAAACTAGTCCTAAGAGCTGATGCTCCAATTTTCTTCACTGAGGAATTACTTGATAATCAATGAAGAGTTTATTACTGGGAAGTTTTTTCTGACATTTGGCCAACTAAGTATTTGTGAGTTTTTTGCATCTTAATGTAATTGTATCAGCTTGAGCGCCCTAAAATCATCCTGCAATACTAATAGGAAAACCCTGACTCAGGGAACAGTGGTTTAAAACACGTTTTAAAAAGCAAAAGTAGATTAAACTGCCTTATTAATTGCAAGGAGTCAATTGGTGATTAAGGTCCTTGTTTTGCCTAGGCTTAGGCACATGTGAGAAAGCAACAAAACTATTTTTATGATTGAGGTGCATTTTTTAAAACATATTTCATCTAAAATCATCTGATTACTGACACAAAAAGTACTGCCTGCTTTTTTGTACTTACATTTAAATCTGGGAATTGCACAGCTTAGTGTTTTCCCCAAATATTAGTTATAATACAGTGTAGTCTCCATCTGTTCTGAAATATGCAACATGGATTCTAATACCCTCCCATGTGTATGTATATTTTTAGTCACACATTCAAGTTTGTAGTCCCTCTGCTCCAGTCTACACTCCTGGCATAAAACATGAGGCTTGTTATTCAAAAATTTAAAATTATGTTTGTGTGTGCATGTGTCTGTATGTGTCTGTATTTGGAGTTCTTAACTCTGGGGAAACTGTTTAAAATATGTCTGCAATAAGATATTTCCAATTTCTCTTAAATCTTCAAAAATTTCTATTCTTGAATTGTGAGTCATATGGTTTATAGACAGCTACCAAGTAAGCACCATAAGATGGAGAAATTAGAGGACAGGGAAACCTGAGCTAAAACCTCATGGGGCAAGTTATATTGGAAAGTACATTTTAAACATGAATTTTCACTTTATAATGCTGATGTCTTATTTATGAGGATTTGAAGGACAAGCTGAAGTCTTAGATTGATTGACAGATGACCAAAGGATGAAAAATAACATCCCATGTGGGGCTCTCAGTTGTGTTTTTGGGGAAGGAGTGCAAAATAAGGGAACAGTAAACCCAAATACTTAATTAGATGTGAAGGGAAAGAAAACAAGTATTTTCACTGAGTAGAGAAAATGTAACCATAGGGGAAACACAGCTTGTATTCAGAGTTCTTAAGTGTTTGGATTGCCCCTTGCTTATTTTGGTGAAACTATTTGCATGCTGAGAACAACCACCTATTTAAGGAACAGTGAGAAACAGATATTCCAGCAACTGAGATATCACTGTAGCAGTTGAGAAACACAGGACAGATTCCTACTCCAGGACTGTTTTAAGGAAGCTGGAAGGTCTTTGTGCCCTGTATTCCAAATTCACAATGTAAATCTAGTGTGAGCTCTAAGTGTCCAAATAACTCCATGGTGCAAGTGATAGAGACCTGTGTCTCAAAGGATGTGACTGGGCTTCACTGATTGGGAAGCCAGAAGTGCAGGCATGCTGGCTGGACTTAACTGATGTCAGAGAGAGGGGAAATGGATGCAAGGGAAAAGAATTGGTATAGATGTTCTCAGTCTGGATGACTGGGGGAGTCAGATTAGCTGCAGCTACTGCCTCTGTTCAGTGCAATGGACACAGGAATCCACCTTATAGCTGGGCTCTGAGGACCTGAGCTATATGACAGCCTTTCAGCACTCTGCAGAAGGTATTTGAGCAAGTCACTCAGTGCTTCAGATCCCCATCTCTGTTTTAGAGAGGTGATGTGAAGATGCACACACTCAGGTTTACCTTGCCTTTTTATGAGAAGCCAAATCCCAGATGGTGTAGGGATCGAGTCCTTGTTAGAAGATCCCAGTGCAGACATCTCCACCAGAATTCTGGCCCAGGTGCCAGCTCATGACACATCCTTTATAGGAAAGAGCTTGACACTGGGCAGTAAAGAAAAAAATTTCCCATTAAGATGGATGGTCTTTCCATACAAATTAGTGTCGCTTTATGTCCTAAGACATAAACCCTTCTGTCTTTATTAACAACCTTTCACAAATATCTTCTCCACCAGAACCATTAGCTAATCCTTTCTCTGCTACCCCACCCCAAACTTCTAAGACAACTATGGCTCTTTGAAAAATTCCAGTAGAATGTTAAAATTTACAATGGACAAAGAGAAATTTATTTATTATTGTTTAGGGCCAGAATTCTTTCCCTAAGGCTTTATACTATAATTAAGAGCAAGCAGGAAAGTTTGATTCAATTTCTGTCCAACTCCTGATATTTTTAATGCTTCTGTTAAATTTTTTCTAAAGAAAGCTCTCACAGTTGCTACATATTACTCTCCTGCAGAGATCTTTTTCATCTTTGATTCTTCTTATAGTTTTTTTCACAGTTCATGTGTAATAAGTAATTTCTTATTGAGATGAGGTTGGCAGATGCTTGCCCAATGTTGTAAATATGAGTTAGTCCAATGAATGCATAGTGGCACATAAATATATTTTAGAGTTCTTTTCCATTACATTCCCTTAACATTCTTTTGTTTCCATTGCAACTGCATTTTGGGCTAAGGTTTACAGCAGAGCAGTGCAGATGTGTTAAAGCTTGGAAATTACTAGAAAACCTTGTTTGAGGAAGCTGTGTAGTGAGCTTAGCAGAATACAAATTATTTTACTTTTAGAGACAAAGGAATATTTAGAAACACACGACCATTGACTAGATATGTTCTCACTGCCAAAGGATATTACTAGATGTTTTGGACGACGATTCTTGAAGAAGAGAAAAGAAACAGAAAGTCAAAGGGAGAATTTTCATTTACTTCATTGGGTTCTGAACCAGAAATTCAAATACAGAGTGGACATGATTAAAAATATACTGACTATCTAACAATAATTTCTCCTCTTTACTAGGTTTCCCTTTGCTTTTACTTAACACTTGAATAGTTTTAGTTTTAAATGCTATGATCAGCTTTAAGAAGTGCAAAATAAAACTGTGGCATTTGTAGGTCTTAGAGGTCTTCAATTAGAGTAATTACTGCACCATCTTTTTGTGAAACTAAGGAAATTAGGGTCTTAGGAAAAAATAATGAAACAATTCAGAATAAGATCATAAGCAGGTGGAGTAATTTTACTTGTAGCATACTCTGGATGAAGTACTTGAAGCACTGCGACAGTTACAATACATTACCACATGCACTGATCAGGCATGCTGTGATTTAATGGGCGACTTCTAAAGAAAATGTCACAGTCAGGTAGAAGTGTCAATTAGTGCACATTTTCTAACATCCCACTGATTCATTTCTTCACCTTTGAGTGTCAGAGAAATTGAAAATGTTGCACATTTAAACTGCTCTCCACTAATTTGATCTTTCTGGGCTCCTCATTGTACATTTTATTCCATTTTGGTCATTTAGAAACAGTGTTCTACCAGAACACAAAGGAAAATGGATTCACAGATGAGCTGTTATTTCAGCATGACAGCATGTGGGAGGAAAAGTGCATTCAGGTTGCAGACCAAATATAAGGTATGTGAAGTTACAAGTTACATCTCCTGCTTTTGTTCAGTTTTTTCTCAGGAAAGGAGTGTGGGGAACAGCTGCCATTACTGGTGCTGAAGGCACCAGTGAAGCATTGCCCTGAGATCTCCAGCCAGTATTTCAGGCATTTCTATTGATCTGGCCACTGCCTTTTTTTTTTTGTTTTCAGATGTCTATCATTCAAGAAGGAAATCTGGGGCGTTTGGAGAATCCTTTCCTGTCTGCCCACTAGAGGTAGGCTGAGTTGGTTTAACTGTGATCTGAGGTCACAAATCCCATGAGAGATTTGTGGGAGTTGAGATTTTGACATTTGCTCTCTGTAGCCTATAATAGCAGTGGGCTTGTCTATATAGGAAATTATTCAGAAATAGCTGTTGTGGTAGTGCTAATTCACACTCTGCATTAATCTGCTTTAACTTGCAAGTCTGCACAGGCCTTTATGCTTTGTTATATAAGTAAAGGTGATAATTGGTGTGAAATTGGCAAAGTAAAAGCTCCTCAGTGAAAAAGACAAAAAGGAAACTAGGCTTTGAACAGGAGATACATTCAAAGAAATAGGTCTTTTTTTTCCAGTGGGAGATCTGAGCTGCTGGTTCACACTTGATGTGTGAGGACCAGCATGATGCCATGCTCTGCACAGGTAAGTGTTACCAGAGGCAGTACTGATGTTGTCCTGCAGCACAGGGCTCCTCTTGATGACTTAGTGTGATAAAAACCTTGTGCTCAGGCAGCTAGACTGCTTCCAGGGGTGAGGTGCCTTTGCCAGATGTGCTGTTGTGCTGTACATATGTGCTGTCTGCTGTCATCTGCAGCCTGCTGGAGTCAGCATCCTCTCTACAGCATCACCAAGTCATGAAATCAGGCTTCCATGAGAGAGGAGAGAGGGCACCAGCTTTGAACAGGGTCATGTCTACCAGATATTGGGTCTCAAGTCTTTAATGATTACTAAGAGTCACAGCACTGGTCAGCTGAAGACATTTCTGTGCTCATAACTAACTCTCCCCCTTTGCACTGACCACAATGGGGCTTTTGGGGGCTCCAATCACACTTGCTGAAAGCAGCCCATAAATTAAGCTGCAGCACAAACATGACTTTTCTTCTATCTCAGCCCATACATGCTCTAAAATCTCTCCTGAAACTGGACAAAAATGTGGCATGAAATTTTCCTTGATTAAAAATATACCTGAGAACTTCTGCGGTAGATATATGTAAGAAAGCAACAATAAATTGTTCTGCTGCCAATTGTCATTTTATTTTGAGTCCTCCCTAGAAGCTGCTTTTCTCTGGAGCTCTAAGAGAGAAATCTCCAGTTTTACATAAAAATAGGTTTCTAGCTGGAATCTAAAGAAGGTTCTATACATAAAATGTTATACAGGAGGTTGAAGACCAGAAATTAAGCAAAAAGAAACCCATAATGCCTTTCCTACATTGTCAAGATTTTAATAAAAATCTTATGATTATACAGTGATTATACCATTAAGTCTTCCTCTTACTATTTTACAACAGTTTCAGGTGTTTAAAAAGATTGTAGAAGTCTTTAATGTGGCTTCCAAAACTTTTGGATGAAGAGTCAGCTCTGCACATTTTGTAGAATACAGGTTGGAAGGGGGCCTCAAGGATCATTTGGTCCAACCCTTCATGGCAAAAGTGTGTTCTAGACAATATGTCCAAGCACCTTGTCCAGCTCTTTCTTAAAGGATTCCAACACTGGGGAATCCACCACTTTCCTGGGGGAATTACTCCATGGCAAATTTGTCTCATTCTGAACAATTTTTTCTCTTGTCTAATTGGAATCTCCTCAGGATGAACTTCTATCCATCATCCTTTGTCTTTTCCATGTGACTTTTTGCAAAAACGGAGTCTCCATCTTCTTTATAGCCACTCATGTCTTGCAAAACATCCCAGGACCTCTAAGAGAAAATACTTGAATGACTTCTTACTTTACTGCTGAATATGGTGTTGTGTTTCGACTGCAGCCTTTTTTGCAAAGCCTGAGACAGACTTCAGGTGATGTGGCATTTGAGGGGACACAGTGCTGTCCTGCTGCAGCATTCTCCAGGGCTTAGGCAATAAAGGGTGCTGTTTCTGTGGCTGTAGAGCAGCCTTACAACTTAATTCACATGCTGGAACATCTTCATACATGGCAGTAAGAGGTTCAAAGTGCCCAGTGACTCATTTCCCAGGTTTTGAAGTTATAGAACAAGATAGGACTAGAAACACTGTGTTATAAATGCGTACCCTGTGAAAAGGTCACTGCATTTCAGCAGAATAAGATGAAAGCCAATTTTGTGTCCCACTCTTTGTGTCCCACTCTTTGTGTCCCAACGCACAAGCATTGAGGGGTCATAGAACTTACAGACTTGCTACATCCATGATAGACTGGGAATGCTTTTCCCCTTGATGAGAGAATTTTGGGATATCTGTTGGGAGCACAGTCAGCCTTTGGCTCTACAAGATTGATGGCAAAGAGCAACACCCCGTTTAGTCCTAGTTCACTGCAGAAAAGTAGATGAAAAAGCAAAGCAGAGACACAGCCCAATGAACACTCTTAATTATACTGGAAATGGTGGAGGAACTCTAATTACAGTTTGTATTTTGGTTTGAAAGTGGTAGGGCTGAGTTTTGGAAAGATGTCATCCCGCTTCCCTAATGTCTCTCCCAAGCCACTAGAGGGCCCCGAAGTCCACCTTAACCACTTGTCTTTGGCATTTTGAAAACATTAAGCAGAAGTGAATGTATTTTCCAGAATTCTTGTGCTTTCTCATTTTGCTATTATCAATGAAATATGTAGGGTGAACACAATCACAAGAAAATAAGGATTTGGGGAAGAAAAGACCTTGAGGGTAACATCATGATTGACTTCATCTGCTAAGGTATTGCACGGCTTTCTGGAGTTTGGTGGGAGAGGTATCTCCTCAGCAGCACCTGGATTTCACCCGTGTCTTTTCTATTTTATGAGACAGACATATATGGAGTAGATTCCCTGAGACTGCCCAGGAGGCTTTTTGATTTCATACCATTCCATATGAAGGTGTTTGCCATATGTTAAACCTCTCCTCAATCCTTACTTCTATAGCTTGTCTTTTGATTGTGGAGGAGTGAAGTAGCTGGGGTACGCTTGCTGTTGAGTGTGAGGTATAAACAGGGTGAGTTCTTTAGTAAACAAGAAAAGGCTCCTTTTGAACAATGTTTCTTTCTCCTTGTAGAAATGAATGGGGTGGATGGGAATGCTGTTCTGCTCTGCAATTGTGGATGTATCTGGGCAAAGAACTTCTGGGTTTTTGGTCATCCTGAAGAAGAGCACTTCCTTGTGCTCTATCTCCTTGCAGTCCAGAGCAACAACCAGATCTCTGAAGGTGTTCAGACACATGCAAAGTTTAAAAATAACCCCAGAATTTTTCATTTTTGATCCTTTTTCCATTTGCTTTTCCCATTCCCTTTAATTAAATAAACCTGCCACCTCACATGTAATGGTCTTGATCTGAGACATTTAGACAAAGATGTGCAAAATGATGTTAAATTTTTGGCAGCCTTTTCAGGACTGAAACTAAAGATCATATGAAGAGAGAATATGTCATTGGCACCAACCATTCACCCACTCCTGTCTTGGAAGAGTTTGAAATGTTGGGCACTGAAATACAAAAATGCCATCATAAATTTTATGGCTTTTGCTGAAACCCTTATGATTTGATGGATGATAGCTAGAGCAACTGACTCCACAATCCAGAGAGGGCAAAATGGGTTCCAATAATAAAATACTAAAATTGCCAGAAACCTTCCCAAAATACTTTGCCTGTGACATATAAGAAAGTATACTGCAATGTGGGCTGGCTCTACTGGCATTTGCTTTAAACGACCTACATCATATCAGTGGCCCTTCCATCCCAGAGTGAAGAGCAGCTGTTCAGAGTGGCCTCTGTTATCCACTTAATAGAGTGTGCCTACACTGCCCTGTCTTTCAGAAAGCTATCAGTGGATACAAATGCAGCATAAACTGTGTTTTTTCCTTTAGAGATAATTTTGTCTTTCCAGAAATGAATTAGACATTTGCATGAGAAGTAACATTTGAGACAAATGTATGGCTGCTGGGCTAGTGATTGTGATTTAGGATAATGCTAAAGAATGAACATTCCTTCCTGAACTTTTAAGCAAATATTTTTCTGTTAGAACTAATAGAACAGATATTAATGTTTATGTGAGTACTCACCATGTTTATTTTTGCAAAGAGTTGTTAAGTCACTAGCAAGACAAAATGAATAGCATTAATCTCAGATAATTTTTTATCATCTGATTCAGTCACCTGGACTCCTTCTATAGTACATAAAGGAAAAAAAAGCAATTCCAGAAAAATTGTTCACTAAATCTAAAGGTAGATGACTAGAATATATTACGCAGTTAAAGTCTGAGAAGTATTCATTTATCTCCCTCAATTACAAAAGAAGTCTAGTTGACTTCATAGGTTGTATATTATATATATCTACTTTTTGGCAAGATGAATCCCACCTGTACTGTCAGTGTCATCATGCAAATCTCGCATTCGTTTGCACTAAATTAACAAACACAGTCTCTGTGCTGTATATGTGGCAGCTGCAGCACTTGGGGAGAGAAAACTTACCCTGCAGACAGCTTTCAACCTCTGCAGCTCCCAGGAAGGATCAGGTAGAGCTCAATTATTCCAAAGGGGGTCCGTGTCCCAGCCTGGGACTCTGGAGATGCAGCTGTGGGATCTCTTGAGGCACTGTGTGAACCTGCATAGCCAAGCTGCTGCTGGAGGAAAGCCTGACCCAAGGGCTTTGGCTCAAGGGTAACACACTTGCATGTCCTGAGCACCTTCATGGGCTGCCCACTGGGGCCTTTCTCATTCCCAACCTGCCAGCATCCCTCCAGGAATGCACAGTGTGCTTTGCACAGCGGTGCTAGCTGGGGCACGGTGTGTAAGGAGGGTGGCAACCAATGGAAGGGTGGAGAAAGAGGGCTCTGGCAAATAATTTAAAATACACCATCATTCTTCAGGGTGTTGATTAACCCACTCTCTGCTTTCTTGTTTGGTCTCCTACTGCAGATGTTTCACTTGTGTTATGCATGAATGTTCTATTCTTAAAACAATAAAGCTTTCTATTAAGGTGTGGTTCAAATTAGCAGTAATTCAGATTTTTAAAAAAAATATTTACAAGAGAATAAACTGAACTATAAAATGCTTTATAGTATTTTTATCCCTTTCATAAGCATATTTTTGGTCTTGAGGGATGTTCATACCAAATATGTATTAGTTCCAAGTACCTTTCTTCTTAAAACCCTTGTGTTTTGGGCCACAGCCAGATAGGATGACAGAATATATATTATTTTTATAGTTCATATGTTGGGTTGACAGAATGAAGAATGTTTTATCCTTGTGAGAAAGTTAAATATTCCTGTCTAATTTAAAAAAGGGATTGTCTAAAGGACTTGCTGTAAGCCTTTATATGCTTTCAGGATCCTCTTCCTGTTCATTAGGAAATGTTCTGTATTTTTTTGCAATCAACTCTCATCATTTATTGTGTCATTTCAATTGTAAGTGGTTTAAAAATGCCTGAAAAAGCTCTGTGGACATCTAGTGTGTTAATTGGATGGGGAAGAGGGAGGTGTTCTGGTAGTGAGGTATTATACGCGATATAACATATCTCTGGGCAAGATACTGCAGTTTATATTGTGGATTGTATGGTTCATTCAATATTGAATGAAGAGCAAGAATTCAGTTGCTTTGTTTTTGTTATTAATAATGCTGCTGGGAAGTTTAGGAAAAAATAGAAAGTCCATTTAATTTAAAAAAAAGAATTTCATTCTGAAAAAAAAGAAAATTTTCTGAAATAGAATTTATATCACCCTCCTTCAGGCTAATGAATAATATATTCAGCTGACAAAAGGTAACTTTAGAAATATGATATCATTACAGCTAAATCTTGTTGATTGATCCCATGCAGTTAGCAGGACACTCGCGATGGCCTCATACAAATTACTCTCTCCTCGAATTTCAGATCCACTTTATGTTTCTTTTCATTATTTATCTCACTCTCACTATCTCCAGCACTGGTGAGAAATACCTGGAATACTGGGTCCAGTGCTGGGTTCTCAAGTAAAAGAGAAACAGGGATGTACTGGAAGCAAATCAAGCAAAGGAGCATGAAGGGATGGGAGCATCTGAGGCAGGAGCAGTGGCTGTGAGAGCTGAGATTGTTAAGCCTAAAGATAAAATGGCTCCAGGGGTATCTTATCAATAGGTATAAATATCTGATGAACTAAAGTAGGGAAGAGGGATCCTGGCTATTCTCAGAGGTTCTCAGTGACAGGACCAGGAACAGAGGGCACAAACTGAAATACAGGAGACTCCCTCAGAGCACACGAAAACACCTTTCTACAGGGAGGGTGATTGGACTCTGGCACAGGCTTTGTGTCCATTCTTTATTAGCCTGGAGCAGAGGAGGCTCAGGGGTGACCTTATCACTCTCTACAACTCCCTGAAAGGAGGCTGTAGCCAGGTGGGGGTCAGTCTCTTCTCCCAGGTCTCCTGGAACTCAGAGGTCTTTTCCAGCCTAATTGATTCTGTGATTCTGTAATATTCCAAAGACATCTGAAGATGATCCTGGACAGTCTTCTCAAGCTGACCATACTTGAGCTGGTGGGTTGCACTAGACCTTCTTAAGCCTCAGATCTGTGCTTCTGCCACTGTTTCTGCAGTTTGACAAGACAGGGAACTGTGGCTGAGCAGCCTTAGTGCTACTTAGTTGTAGGAATGATCTTCTGAAAAAGGTTTTATGTTGAGTTACAGACTGAAAAACAAATTTCTTCACTTCCACGGTGAAGTAGAGCCAAAACCAAGAATAGACAGCACATACATACCTGTGCATTAAAAGCCATAATGCCTAGTCTAAATGATTTAATAGTAAAATAGCATCTTCAGAAGCTGTGTAGTCTGAACTACAGTCCTCAGGTAGAGCTAAATGTGGCCTAAATCATTACTGGCAATGTTTCCAGTCATTAATGATCTTTACCATTAGAAAGAGTTTCTTGATATCTATGCAAAACTTCAGCAACTGTTGGCTCTAGAATTCCATTTATGTGTCTTTTTGCCACACCGATCATTGAGCAGAGTTTGCAAGACTGCTGCCCATTCCCTCCTCAACCTTTTCTTCTCCAGGCTGAACATACCCTTCACTTCTGTCCACCTTTTCTCACCAAAGACACAGGAAAAAATCACTGGGGACTTTGAATCCAAAGAGTGGCACATGCCTGCAGGTTATCTGCCTAATCTAAATGCTACCAAATGAATTACCCAGCACTCCCAGGCTGACCCTTGAAAACAGCCCCTGGTGTGACGTGTGGCATGTACTGAAGAAAATGATCTGGCAAATGCACTTGGAGGCTTTTAGAACTATTTATCAAGACTAAAAGCAGTGTTTAGGTCCATCTGTATGTACCTAAATGAAACCAGTGTTCCCCATGAGGGAAGATAGACACAGGGTGTCTAGTCCTTGGTGTCACTGGGCTTCCTGCCTTGTCAGGTTTTGGGACAGCAGTGCACTGCTGCGAGAGCTGCCTCCTGCTCCAGGCACTCAGCTGCGTTCCCAGAGCTTGGGAGAGCTCTGGTTCCGGGGGTATCACCGGCACCTGCAGCACAGCTGAAACACACTCGCCCAGAGGATGCACTGTCGTTAACCAGGTTCACAGAGCACTGTAAAGCCCCAAAATCATACCCTTCTCAGCTCTGAGGGGAGCAGAAACTGCACAAACAAGCACTTGAGGCATTTTCATTCCTACCTCAGAGCAGCTGGTAAACTTTTGCCTTCAACCATCATGATTTGCCTGAAGAAAGTAGTAGAAAGCAAATGGATAAATACAAATTAAAACAGAAAAGAGAGTAGGGAAAAAAATTACATGAGGAGGATCCCTTCCATCTCATGCCCTCTCCTCTTGGGCTGGTCAGGCAGTAAAGGCCTTGAAAGATGGCTTTTACTTCTGTATTTGTTACAATAAAAAGCTGGAGGAGTTATGGATGCACTAAATTCAACACAAGCAATTCAACTTTCCCCCAGGAACAGCAATATCTACACAGAGACAAAAAAAAAAAAGAAAAAAAAAAAAGAAGAGATAAGTCTTATATGCTGAGTTAATGAAATCTGTAGCTTCTACAAAGATAATAGGGCTACAAACATTAAACCAAGAAAACTGGCAAGAATTTGCAATCACAAAAAAGTTGCTGCTATGGGGAATCACGAGAAACAAGAGTCTGCTCTTACTGAAGTCTCTGCAAAAATTTTTTCTCACTCGTTTCACTTTGAAAACACCTTCAGAAATAATATAAGGTATATATTCTGACATTAAAATTCTGCAAAATGAATAGAAATTCACAATATTTTTCAGTGTCACTTAATCTGTATTTTTATTCAAGTGAACTCACTGAATAAAAACAGACAAAAGAGGAATCAGGCCCAAAGTACTGAAGTGGATAAAATAATTTAAATGCAAAGTGTAGTCTGTTAAAAGTAGAATGCACATTTATATGTTCAGAAGTGTACTGTTGCTTTCAATCTCTCTCACATATTACTGAAGTATGAACTATTTTACTCAAAATGTTGTAGTCTAATTCTTTTGTCAAACTCTGTTTTTTTAATAAGATATCACTGTTGTAACAAGGTGCAGAATTAGAAAATAAAATATTCTAATGCAGTAATTTGCTTTTACAAATCTGTTTCAGATGTCCTTGATTGTGCTTTGCTGTGGTCTTTGAAATCACCTTCTGTGGAGGCTACAGTGCTATTCCCAACCTCTTTGGGAAATGCTGTTTCTAGGAATTGATGAGGCCCCTACAGCAGTTTACGAAGTTTCAGCAGTTTAACAAATGAGACATTGGGGAAAAATGTTTATCCTAGAACAGAAAAAGCCCAGAAAGCTTCTGTTACAGACCATGGACTTTTCAAACTGTGATCGCCTCACTTGCAGCAGTTGATTAAACTGTATTTGGGACTACCATCAGCTTAACTTTGATTTCCTTTATCACTGTCTTACAAAAAACACTGCTGGGTGAAGGTTAGAAAACAGATTTAATTAGTTTTTTTAAAAATGTTATTAAGCCCATGCTTTTTATTAGGCATTCATATCTACTCTCTGTTTCCCTCAATCGCCAGAAGGTAAAAGAGATCAGCAACGAGTAGGCCTGAAAGAATAAGGATTTGTATGAATAAGAATATAGAAACAGAATTACAGGGCATGTTTTGAGGGAAAAATATAGAAAAACGGCTTGGGAAAAAGAGTGAAAGTAAAAAGATACTGAGATATTTTGTGAGCTTTTGTTATTTTGCAAATTTGAAACAATAATCAAAATGATTTGTCACAATGCTTAATTTCAACATTTTTCAAAGTAAAATGCTTCACTTTCCAAACTGAAATTATTTTCTCTCCTTTGATTTCGTAAAATTGCTGCATTGTTTTAAATGGACAGCACTGAAAGCACATTGACTTATGATACTTCTGTATTTTAAAAAAAAAATCCTGTTATGTTACAAATAATTCAACTCCTTGATTGTGCAACATTTTCAAAATGTTTCTGTTTCAGTTTTCAGTCTGGCCAGGAAACACTACATTTTGTAGTTCCTAGGGAGTCAAAATGTAAAATAGGCTATTTTCTTGGCTGATCTTATTAGGTGATAACACTCTGTATCATCATGAAGATCAAAAAATGCTACACTCAGTCTAACAACTGAGAAGGGAAAAAGGCACAAAGAATTTCATCAGAAACCCCTGCTAGTGTTCAAGTATTTGGTAGAAGAAAAGATGAACTGATTTTGAAGGTAACATAATCAAAAGTGAAGCAGTATTTATTCACTGGTAGAGCTGTAGCATAAACAGTCCTATTTTCTTTGAGAGAAAAAGAGAAGTGGTTTTCTAACTTTCCTTGATAAGGTGGTTAACAATTTTACCTTGGAGTTTTGGCTTAATTTGCTTCATTTGTTTTATTAGTGAAAAAAAAAAAAAAAAGAAAATGCCCTGATATAAGGAAAAAAATCTGTGATAGAGGAAGAACAGAGTCAGCCATCTTTTCCAGCTTTTACAGGATATAGGGTAGCACTGGAAGGCAAACCCACTTCTTTATGGAAGAAAAACAATTTAATGAAAAGTTTTCCTGAAAGAGACATATTTTTTCCCCACCAGTTTTCTTCCATCTAGAGCATCTTTCTGGTTTAGGGAATTAAATTTGTACCTTTTGGTGTAGTGGGGACTTTCAGGCGCTCCTGCTCTGTATTGGACTGGAGTGGAAACTCAGCCAGCAGAGACCCTCTTTCAGTTGCATTGACCCTGCCCTGATGTTCTCCAAACTGAGTCCTCAAAACATATTACCACATGGCATAGTATGTAGTTTGAAGTTGGTCTGGGCATCTATATCTGAATAAACTTTAATGAAAGAGTGATGGTAAGAATGCACAGTGCTTTGTGAGACATAAACAGTTCTCTGTAAAGGGGTTTCTTTTTCACTTTTCACAACATGGATCTTGTCTTTTTTGTACACTGAATTATCTGCCTTGCATTCTCATTCCTTCATTGTTTTTTATCATTAACTGTTTTGTCATTGACTATGATCATACCGTTTGTCACAGATTTCTGCCATAATGTTTTTTTGCCATACATCCTCATCTTGCCCCATCCCTTTTCCATGGTGGGCAGGGGTCTGGAGCTAGAAACAGGTTATGATGTTCACTGCCACAGCCTAAGGCTGACAGCATCCCCACAGGGTGTCACCCCATGGATGACACTGCGCAGATGTCAGACGGCAATGGTGCTAGGAAGGTCTCTCCAAATCTTGTTGTGTTCTCATAAAAATATGAGTCAGTGGAGTAACTAGGGTATTTTGATGAGATTTCCCCCTCCACAAAGCTAGAGGGGGTGATGAAGAGGGAAATGAAGGAACAATACTCCTCAATCTTGTCATGTGCTTTTTCTTTCCTCAGTACTGGAAGCTGGAGTTACAGGAAGAAAAACTGCTCTAAGAGATCTTTGATCAATATCTAGAAATTTATTTGACAGAAGCAATTAAAACCAAAGGTAGATTCTGAAAAGAGTAGAACTGATCTAGTTTAATGAAGATATCTGACAAAATTATATAACATGTGGTAGAAAAATAGCACTTCTGTTCATCTCCATAGTAGAAGAACAAGGCAACTTACTGTGAAATTGAAAAAAAAAAAAACATTTTAAAGCTGATAAAAGAAAATGTGTTGTTACTCAGCATGCTGTTAGCGTGGAACTCCTCACAATTTCTATCACAAGCAGCTTTTGACTGGGCTGACCGTTACTTGTGGGAACACTGAGACAGCTGATAGTAAAATGCTGAAATAAACTCAGCACTTAAATGTGCACAGGCACACACATGAATATTAAAACATATATTCTTGTTTTTCATGAAGTCCTTATAACAGAGGTAAGTGATTTTGTTTTCAATTAAATCTAAAATAAAACAATAATACTACTCTTCAATGGAACTAGTCTATCTTTGTGTGAGATGTTTGCAAATATAGTTATTTTGCCATTCTGCTCTAATTTCAGACCTCTTGCTTAAAGTATGTGTCCAAGCAACATGACTCTAAAACTCATCCCTAGTGTTTAAGATGACAATAATAATCTCTTACAATAACTCAACAACTCTACAATAAGCTGTAACAACAATAGTAAATTTTTCTCTCCTTTTTCCTTTTCTGTGCAGGAGGCAGACTATATTATACTTTTATTTCGTGTTTCTAGACTTCTATACTCAAATTTTTTACTTAAGTAAAAACTATAAATATATTTTGTTTGTAAAATAGATTTAAACAATTTTTTATAAGTGGAGTAGGCAGAAAGGGGTAAATCTGCAACTTTCTTGACTTTCCCGTGGTTGAAGGAGTCTGTACGCAGTGGTGAATTCAAAACGCTGTTAATTTCCAATTTCTGTTTTACACTTGTGTCTCTCTGCCATTTCCTTTTTATCTGAAGTGTCTGAACAAAACTCTTTGGCAACCATCTGCCATGGATTTTATTTTCATTGCACTGCACTAATATGAAAGCTGTTTATCTCTGAGTGCCTTAATAAAAAAATAGTCTAGCAATGATTACGTGTGGGGTGGCTCTCTGCTGCTGAGAGGAGCTCATAGAAAGAACATGTGTTTCCCTCTAATGTAATGAAATTAAAATCCATGTCCTGCTCATTCCTGTGCCATATTTGTTTGTTGGCTGAGTGTGGGCCATAGGGACAAACAGCTCTTCAGTCACCTGTTGGCAGTGGGATGAAACTTGGGTGAGAGCCACAGCTGAGGTCCATCCCTGGTGCTCACCCGCACTCCTGTGCATGCAGCTGAAGGTGCTGGGGCAGGAACCTGAAAGATTGCTTTGAGGGAAGGACAAAAGATCACTTCCAGTTCAGCTGCCTTCTGCCCAGCCTCTGCATTTGGAGGATGCTGGAAATACCCCTCAGAGAATAAAAGACTTTTCCTTCCAACCTCTCAAACACCATGCCCTAGGGAATAAATCAACAGCTGATTTGGAAAATATTCTCATTGGCAAAATGCTAAATTTGTCTATTGTACACTGTTGCTTGCTGGCATTTAAACAAATTTTATACAAATGTGTTTCTCTTGTTTAATTTATTGTATTCTTTAACTAACCAGGTGGGTCTGATTTTTTTCTATTTTCATAACTTCCTGTGATTTAATGCAACCATTCTAGTTTATTTTATTTATACTATTATACAATATATACCTAGATGTTTTATTTAATTCTGTCTACCTTAAAATTGAACTCTTAAAGGTATGAAACAGAACTATTTTCTTAGCAGCAAAGTGAAATTTCCCAGAACTCACCAATTACAATACTATTTGGAAAATATTTTTAATTTATTTTGAATTTATCACTTTGTTATTTATAGGTTAATGTACAGTGCTAGAGCTATTCCCCCATGTTTGCAAAAATATGATCAATGGCCAGCAATGAGTTGGGTTTCAATCCTGAAGCATTTGCCTATGAGTTTTTATGCACTGACCCCTCACCCTGCTCTCTCTGCACACAGGGAAGATGGGGAGAAGTTTGGCCAGAGGGACTTAGTGTGCATTTTCCAAAGGGAGAAATGGTGTGGACCATGCTAAAGGTCATTGTTATTTGCACCTCTTGTGACCTTTCAGTAAGACCCACTGCACACATGCTTGACCTTTCTGTGGTCCAGCTGCTGCAGAGTTTGCAAAGAACGTGTTTAACTCTGCTATTTGCAACAGGAATTGTATATTTATAACGTGGGATAAGGTCTTGCACAAAGACCATAGTACCTAATCACCCCATATCCTCTAGACCCAGGATAGCCTTAATGTGTTTTTACTACTACTATGTCCCTTCAAGCGATGACATTTTAAAAATGATTGCATTCACGTCCAGTTTGAGCCAAGATAGGTGTAAAGGTGTCCTGGATAGAACTGTGGAAGAATGCAAAATTTCTGTTAAATGTGTTGTGTTCACAGGTCATCTGTGTACTTTGTTCAACTTGCTGTTGATCTTCTCCCCTCAGCTGCCTGGAGTGAAGACTGGGGCTGCAGTGGTTTGGGGTGCTCTTCACCCCTTTTATGTTGAAGGGTTAATACAAGATGGATCTAGCAGGGATCCTTGCTACCTGCAGAGCTACAAATACTCTATGTTCAACTCAGTGATGAGACTGGAAGCACTACACAAGTGAAAACAAATCCTTATAATAAAGGGACTCTGGGAATAAATATACTATGGAAACATTTGTTACATAACTGTATTCAGAAGTCATGTTACTGGTGAGAGGAGCTGAATGAGGGAGAACGGAGAGTTAGGCTGATGTTGGTCACGTTTGGAGTAATATTTCTGAACAGGTGTTTGCCCTGTAATTTCACTTGGCCTTCCTGTGCAAAGTTGCTTAATGCATATTTTTACTCTTTCTACCTTAGAACCACAGAATCTGCCTTACACATTGTTCTTCATTTCCATTGTTTCCCTAAAGTGGCACAGCTCTGAAAGACCAATTCTGATGTATAAATTAATCAAGCAACCCATGGCTTAAAATAAATAGTTTTAGGAGGAAATTAGGAAGACTTTATATTACATATTCTAATTATAACAGGTCACTGAATGTAAGACTAAAAGGTAATTTAATATGGAATCTGTCTTGCCTAACTCTAGCTGTCAAAGCTAAATTAGGAACACACAGGGGAACTAGACTATCAAAGACAGTCATTTAGCTGCTTTCATATAAAGGGAGAGAAACAGACACCATCACAGAGCAAGTTTTTCAAAGATACTTAGATGTCTATTTTAGATAGACTTCACTGGTTATGGAAAATCCTAGCTGATTAGCTTAGACTGTGTGATGAACATGTAAATTAGATGAGGCAAATCTTTGTCTTGGTACTGTAGCAAAGCAGATCATGAGATAGGCAACAGCAAGTTATTAACAGCCATTGCTAACAGTAATGACATTCAAATAATTGAGATAACAATATTAAATAATGAAGAAATCATCCCTGAAGAATCAGCAGAAATGTGTCATTAATACCTGCCACAGTCTCCCACATTCACAAAAGCCATACTGTCCCATACTGTCCCTCTGCACAGAGATTGCTGTTTGCTCTTCTTGTCTGTCAATAGGATACAGGAGACACTGGGTTGAGATATGTGGAGATTGGGTTATTTAGATCTGTCTGTGGTGTCTAAATCGACAGTTATAGCAGAAACACATTTAATGTGAAAGAAGCAATCAGCATCAATGAAAAGATATAAGCTTTTGTTCGGAACTGAGGAATGGTCATTCAGCAGTGACTGGAGGAAACAGGAAAATGCTGACATAGAACCCAAGAAGTCATCCAAATATTTGCTGTTTTCCTGCTTTGTATTTCAGTTCTGAACTTAAGGTTGCTGCAAATGAGGCATAGTAGTCAAGGCATATTACTGGCCATAACAGTGGCAGACATTGCTAGCTGCAGTGAAATTAGAAATGCTTGTTTAGAAACCTTCTTTCAACATTAGTACTACATAGACAAAATACTAATTCTCTTGTTTCAGAATCTAATAGCTTGATTGAGTAAATATTTGTGATAGGAGTCATTCAGAAGCTACTGAAAAACTACACTTAGAAAATTCTGGTGTACCAGCAGGGTTGCTCAGGTCCTAGGAAACAACACCTCACCAGAACTAGATCAGCAATATGATTTGTGCATCAAGACGGTACAATGTTGGTTACTTCTGCTTAGTGACTGTTCTTTTAGTTGGGAGTTGGAAAGAGAATTAATGAGTTCATGGTATTACTTCCTGTCTTTGTAGCTGGACAAGCAGGATGTGCTGAGACTATGAGAAAGGTGACAATTAAATTACTTTAGTTTATGGCATGGGAAGGCTAAAAATCTTTGCTTTGAGAATGGGGAGGTTATCTAAAAGCTGTTTAAATGCTGTGTAGCTGGAGTATTAAACAGATTTTGGAGAGTATTGAGGGGAAAAGACAGAAATGGCAAAAAATTCTCATGGTGTGATTACAAGTTGCCAGTGGGTAAGAGGTGTCATTGAATTAGATGTGAATCATGTGAACTTGGCACTGCACTGCAATTTTTGGCCTTAATCAAATTGCAGTGAGTGCCTGTGCATTTGGTGGCTGTATTTTCATATTCCCTCTAATCAGTTCTTGTATATCAGTTATTTTGTAATTCTATTAAAGGCTAAGCTTGAAGAGCAAGCTGTATGCAAATCCTGTGACATTGCTGACTTTCTGTCTGTGCCAGAAAAAATTAATAACACAAGTACAACGAGTGGGGTGACCCTGCCTACTGACAGTATTGCAAAGCCATAAAACATTTCTATAGGGGCCATGAGAAGTGTGAGAAGCAGAAATAACTAGGAAAGAAAGTAATTGTCTCCCCAGAATAAACAGAGTGGAAGTCAGTGTTTCCTCTAAATGTTAACCTGTGGCAATTCTAAAATCCAAATTTGTGTCCATCCAGATGGCAAACCCAGCCTCTGTTAAGAGAACATCCTGTAGTGCATGAGAGGAAGCTGCTGGGCAGCTCAGCATGCCATGGGCTGTTCTCCCATGTGCTCCTCTGCCAGTCTTTGAGGGCTCTGGAGATACACCTGCTGTTACCTCCAGAGCCATAGATGAGGAAAGAAGGGCTAACTACTTCCCTCCAGCAACTAGGAGTGTTTCTCCTGAAACCAGAGGGATCTGCAATATCTCAAAAAGAAAGGTGCACTGGCTTTCTTCAGTGGGGTTTCTGGGCCCTCCATCCTTCTTTGCCATGGTCCACAGAGAATGGTGGTCTTGCAGGTAATGTTGAACCCTGCAGCATTTCTGCAGCATTCACCACATTTCTGCTGCTGAATACCCAGAAGCTGGGTTTTAGGAACAATGCATTTCTAAAAATGGATTGCAACTTGTCCTAGCTTCAGCGAAGGACAGGATTAATTTTCCCAGCAGCTGTGAGGGGGGAGTCCCGAGTGTGGGCACAGCCAATACATCCTGTTACCCCATACCATTGTACATCATGTCTGGGGCAGGGAAAATGACTCTCACAATTCCCAGGTGAAGGGGCCCTATTTCCAGTCATGGGAAAACATGGTGGGCGTAGCGCCCGTCTGCCATTGTTCATTGTCTCGGCTTGGTGAGCATTCTTCTTTTAAATAGCCCTCTCTGTACACTGCTGCTATTAGTATTGCTGCTGTTGCTGTTCATTTTCTTATGTCATTGCTGTTTCCAGTAAATTTCTCTTATCTCAGCTCATAATCTCTTCTTTTTGTGTCTCACACTGGAGAGGGAGGGAAGCGAGTGATTGGCATCTGATTTGGGAGAGTCTCCGTGTAGGGGGGCACTAAACTAGGGAGTGTTCCTAAACCACAGCACAGCCCAAGATCACCCCTGCAAATGGATGGGACTTGTGACTACAGACAGCAGCAGATTTCCACTACCTGCTCACTTCCTCCCTTGCCTATTCTAAATCTATGCCAAATTTAGTGCTGGTAAAGAATGCATTTATGGCATGTTAGACAAAAGTGAGCCAGAGCTATAGCACATATCATAGTAAGTAATGTAGCCAATATCAGTAGTTTACAGTGCAGTGAGTCTTCTGTTATTTAAAGCTAGGATAAAGAAGTCAAATTAAAATCAAGATTATTGGTCCACTAAGCTGAAAATAATTTGCCTAATGTGTGAATTTCACTTCAAACATGAAATAGTTTTCTGACTGTTACTTTCCTTGAAAGAAAGGCATCATGAATTTTATAATACTTGTTTAAAAGCAAGTTTCATATTATTCATGGATAAGACTTCTTGAGCCAATAACAGTTTATTCCTCCTCATTTGATTCTGTTCTTCTGGAGAATTGTTTCAGATATATTTGGCTTGGAGATAACCCAAACTTGGGATTTTGTGCCTCTAAGAAGTTAGCCCCCTTCAGGTCTTGCTCTTGATGGGTTAATTTTTTCATACACACACAGAAATATAATGTCACTGTTGTAATTTAGAGAACAGTAAACCAGTTCCACATGCATGTATTTCCCAACTCTCACAGCAACTGAAAGGAACTGGCATTTTTATCAGCTGCCTGCTTTGTGCAAAAAGAATGCAAAGAAAACAAGCAGAAATGTCAAGTTTAGGCAACAGAGGAGGCTTCATGGATTATACACTTTGCAATACTCTTTACCCTGAGAACTGCCCTTCAGTGCCTCTGAGATACCTAAGTTTTTGTGCAGTTTAAAAACCTTGTGTATTTTGTAATATGTTGTGGTTGGTGGAACCATATTTTGTGATGAACATCTGTGGTTTTTATTGTAAGCACTTCCTTCTAGCACTGTATGATTATGACTGAATGTACCCCCATAAAAGTTCAGTGCCAAGTCTGATTCGGTGGACAAGCCTCAAATCAGGGAGGTACATCTGTTGAGCAGGATTAAACTTTCCCTTCCATCTGTGAAAAGGCCATGCAGTGAGTCTGAGCCACAATTGTGCCCACAGAATAGAAGATGGGCCTGATGCTTCTAGGTAATTTTGTGCCCTGGTGGCCTTGCACTATCAGGCAATTTTTCTGGGATAAGTTTCACAGGCATCTATGCCTGAGGTAGTCATAGGGATGTGCTTTGTAGTCAGCAGAGCCATGTAGGGCATGTAACTCACATTGGGCAAATGCTTTTCTTACCAGCTAGCAAGAAAATCTGGATAACCAGCTCAGATGCAGACATCAGCTAAAGACATGGCTGTGTTTTCTATTGAATTTCACGGTGGGTATGCTTCTCTACTGCTCAGCTTTTGCATTTTGGAACCTGCCAGTGCTCCCATCAGGAAATAGAGCCAGCAGAGATAATTTCCATAGCCTTGTTGCTGCCACTTGTTCCACAGAGCACAAGCATCCTATGGCCCTGAAGACACGGTGCCCTCAACTTGTGTGTTGATCTGCTCACAGATTTGTGATGCTTATCACTGATTTTATCAGGGTACATTTGACCATGAATGAAAGTACTTAGAATGAAAATTTTTCTGCAAAGAGTTTTGTCTGTCAGTAGCTTTTTGACAAATCTTGTTACAGTGGCTCTTACACAGTTCTTCCCATATTTAGGGTTTCTTGTCTCATGGTAGATAGATGCTATAATTCGTCACAGAAGTTTTTGTGAAGGGTGATATTTTTTAAGGTTTATGTCCAGGCTCAGTACAGATTGAAGTGCATCTGATCTGTTTTTCTGGCTGAATTGCCGAAACATGTTCCACAACTAATCTGGAAAAGCTGAGGCTTTTCTTTTGAAAAATTGGCATGCAGAGGCAAATCTGGTCTCAGGACTGCAGATGCATAAAGCACTTTAGCAGAGGGATAAATATGGTTCTTCTGCACAGACTGTGCTGCTTCTCTCTGCAAAACACAATCCTTCTCTCAGAGGATCTCCGCAGGAAAGACAGAGTGGTGCTGATCCTGGGGGATAGTTTGCAGCTTTTCACAGTCATCTTTGCAACTGATCCAATGCATGAACCCAAAGCCCGCAAGAAGGAGAACTCTGAAACTACTTTTGCATTCAATGAAGATAAAGGGCATTTTGGAGGCTTAAGAAAGAGTCATCAGTCAAGAGTTAGAAGAAACACCTGCTTTAAGTACTGTTTTTTTGGTACAAGATGGCATTTTGAGGTTGTTTTGTGCCTCTAAAACTGTGAAACATACATGGAGAATGGAGTGGGATATTTTGTCTGAATGTGTTAAGGTGAGATATAATCAAGGAGTGGCATTTTAGATTCCCTCAAAACAAAGGGCTGAACAGTAGAGGACAAGGCCTAGGATACGAAGAGCCTTGTTTCTACATGTTCTTCTTCTCAAATTATTCAGGATAGAAGTGGAACAAATACTTTTCTAATGGTGGTCTGGGAATGTATAATCATTATTTTGTTATTATGCTATTATGATAGAGGCCTGATGATTCTTCAAATGAACTCCTGCAGCTGAGAATGCATTAATAAAAATGTCCTACTTATCCTGCTTTCCTAGACTTTCTAGAGTAGAAAACTGGGAATAGATTAGTTTTTTCCCTATTTTCCATAAAAATAACTGGAAACAAGTTAATTTCACTTAGGATGGGCATTGGAATCAAATAAATGAATAAAATATTACTGTTCCCACATGGTCACGTAACTGAACAGAACTGCATTTTAATAGCTGACATATAAGAGCATTGAAAGACAATGATATGCTCAGGGGGAATTGAGGGAATTCTGTGATGTTTTATGACAAGATCTGCATGAGAGAGAAGAAATATGTGCAAACTGTGACTGGATGTGAAAGCACTGCCCATCCCTTTGGTCTGAGTTTCATGAGCTGTCAGACCAGGAGAAACCATCCAGCATGACAATCATTTCACTTAGAAGCTCAATGTCCCATACCAATGTGAATTGCCCAGTGCACACTTTAGAAACAGTGGAAAGAAATAGCTGCCTCTGGTAAACAATTTCTCTGCCCTGTTTTTAGGATAGAACACAGCACCCTTTGAGAGAGCTAATTTTTTTAAGGACAGCACCTCAGCCTGAGGTGCCAAGTTGAGTTGCAAATGATGACTGTTTAGATTCCTAACTTAGGGCGTTGAATATCACTACTAAACTCATGTGAGATGTAGGACTTTTATGAAATTAAATTTTTGAGCTAAAGCATTTTATGGAAAAAAACAGCAGATCTTGTGTTTAAAATGATCTGTCATGAAGGATCTGCTGTGTTTTCTAGTAAATCAATACAAGTGATATTTGTATTTACACTGTTTTTAAAGCCCTTTGCTTTATTTATAGCTTGAATTACTCTAACTTCAACTTCTAGCTGATAGATCTCATTAAGGTGGCCTGCTCCAGTAAGCCACTGCATAGCTTTGCTCCCATGCAGTGCATGTGGGGATTTATCTCTTCTTAATTCACTTGTATCAGGTGTCTAGTCTGAATAAATCGTTTACTTTCCCCTCATAGCCCATGGAGACAAAACAATGATTTATCCAGGTTGTTTGGGACATTTGTTTTCTGCTGCAGGAAATGCAT
The DNA here is from genome assembly GCA_013400915.1 of Pardalotus punctatus. Taxonomy (NCBI): domain Eukaryota; kingdom Metazoa; phylum Chordata; class Aves; order Passeriformes; family Pardalotidae; genus Pardalotus; species Pardalotus punctatus. The sequence goes on from VZTX01029386.1 coordinate 267,220, forward strand.
CCTGGGGTGATGATACTTTCTCTTTTCTCCAGTTACAGAGGAGGCCTGGAAGAGGTGATTTACACTAGGTGACAGTAGATTAGCTAAGATCAGCAGGAATAAATTCTTCTCTGAGATGTGCTCATGACATTCTTAACCATTGTTTCATTAAATTAAGCAGACTGAGCTGCTGGAAACAGCCTTTAAAGATTTTCTTAAATGATTTTTTCCCCTTCCTTTCCCCTCTTCTATAGTCTGTTATGTTATTCTCAGTTGAATTCTGAGTTTCTTAACACTCTTCTGAATGAGTGGACACCAGAAGTGGACCACCAAGGCCTCCAAGGAATATTCTTGCCTGCCTTCCATTATTCCAATATTCCTGCCTTCCATTCTTGCCTCCAAGGAATATTCTCTCCTGCTTCTACTTGGGATTCCCATTTGAAATTGCAAGGATTATGACAGCACAATGCTTTGGACAATGCCCAATCACTCGTGCCTCAGTATGATTGATTTTCTCCTATGAACCTCAAATCCTTTCTAAATAACCAAATCCCAAAACACGGTTCTCCAGCCTACGTTCTTTGGAAAGATAAACGTTTTGAAGGAGTAAGATAAGCTAATTTATTTTTAAGTTCCAGATCTTAAGTCACATAAGGCAGACGCTTTGTAGAAGGGTAATACTTAATCTGTAAAATTTGGCCTTAGCTGAAATCACAGGGATGTGGCTCAGAGGAAACAGTATTTTGTAAACCATATGTTCTCTACTCATGGAATCACAGTGTAACCACAGAAAGTAGTCATAAATTAACTGTTTGAATGCCTGACAATGTGTGATGCAGAGGAATCCTGCAGGAATTCTGCCTCACATTCACACATCCCTCTTATGTGCAGTGGCAGGTCTTTGGAAGGAGACCTACATTTTCTGTGCACATAAATGTCAATTTGGCTGGAGTCTGATCTCAGCTGAACCAGCCTGAATCTCAAGGAACATCACTGATGGTGCAGCTGTCACTCCAGGTTTACACACTTGTAACTCAGCCCGGTCTGAAATCTCAGACAGTCTGCATCTTCATGGGCTGAGTGTATAATTTACTGAGTTTTTCTGCAAGAGAGAAAATGAGACAAAGGATACACAGAAAAGATTCTTAATTTCACAGATGTTCTCAGAATCCTAGGAAAATGTCAGGTGCTTTTAAAGAAAGGATACAGAGACTAATTTGGTGTACTTTATCCCAGAATGTCATACTAAAGATGCATGGATTTTGTTGGGGAATGCCTATGCAGCTGCTGGCAGACAGATGTAACTTTGCTGCTCTTCAGCTCCAGGCCAGAAGCCACTCACCCATTGCTGCTGCTTGTGCTCAAAATACCAGGTCTTGCCAAGTTTTTATGTTCTGGAATGGAGTATAAAAGTAGCCCATGGTGAGAGGAAAAGATTCGGGTATTTTAACCCCATATATTTTTAAGGGAGTCTAAGATATTCCAGTGTCATAGGTACAAGCATCCACATGGAAATATATAGCTAACATCAGTCCTTAAAACTAAACTGTGTTACGCTTGAAATTGCATATAAAAACTGTGGGTACCTGCTCTCATTTCTGTTCCATACTATACAAGTGCTCCTGGAAATCTTTTCTCTTTTTGTCCTGATTTTTATTTTATTTACGAAAGTCTTCTGATTAGAAAAAAGAAAAACGTTCACATAATTCAATATGGTAATTCAAAAACTTGCTTTATACAAAATAATTGCCCCACATTTTTTCTTCTAGTTTATTTATTCACCTTCCCTCCTCTTCTTCCCACACATAGGTCTTTTACTCAGCTTTTTTTTTCCCTGAGGAGTTAGAGATGAAATCATCATCATTAAACATTTAATTTTTAGTCCATATCCCTCACAGCTTCAGATTTACTCCTCTGAGAATGTGTTTTATTTTAGCCATAATGGTTTGATGGTGGTTACCAGAGGCTAACTTTATTAAAGGTGACTGAAGGATTTTCTAGAGAGTAAGAGTCTTTTGGAAATACTCCAAAGAACAGATCTTTACCAAGAATGTATCAAAAGGTGAATAAATTGAAACAGGAAAAAACTGCAACAATAAAACTGCCATGATAGTACCAAAATGTTTTATGCTGGCTACGCAGAAATACAGATTTTTTTGTTTTATGTATTTTCATTTCAATTTTCTGTATATTTAAATGCAGCAATGTAGCATGAAACATGTTTTTCCTACTATGTAGTATTATACATTTTCAAATTATCACAATAAAATGATCTTAAATCAAAATAGCTTATAACAACTATATACATTTATGCAGAGTGTATCCAGACAGCACAAGACTGGCTCCTTTTGGAGCTGGTGCAGCAAAAAAACACCCAAGCTCCAGCAGGCTTTCAGGCACTTCAGCCAACTTCCCTGGAGTTTCCTGTGCCCTGGAGACATCTTAGGTCACACCTGAGCAATGCCCTCTCTAATTACCTGCTTTGCTTCCCTTCCTTTGCACATTCCTACCTCTTTCCCCCAGCCTGTTTCTCTCTCCCTCCTCCCAGCCCCTCCTCTGTGTCCTCTTGATGGCCAGTGGCAGAGTGATGTGCTCAGTCTCTTTCTGGGCACTGAAGAGCTGAGGGCTGCCCTTTTCTTGTACAGGAAGCCAGCAATCACATCTTCCACACACAGCAAGAGCTCTGACAGGCACGGAGCAGAGCAGAGTGTTGGGACTGGCTCTGAAATACATTGCTTATTATACAAAGATTTGAGCTTGAGGAAATATAATTATAGCAGGTGGCTTTAATGAAAATTGTTTCGGTATGATATGACTCAAAACCCTAGCTCTAGCCACCATTTGCCCCTTAATATGCTGGTACACACACCAGGAAGATTTGAGTCAATTAGCAAGGCTCAGTCACAACTGACTTGGGGAGGAACAGCCTATCCACTTGAGACTCTTCAGATGTGTAACCAATAACAAGTTGTCAGCTTATGTTAATTTTTACACATCTTGGCTACATCAGAGACATACAGGCAAAATCTAGTGCTCAGAGAAATGACACAGAGTTGAGGACTCCACAGGGAACTTAATCAGTGCACACATTATATTGATCACAGGTAGTTTTTCCATTGTCATGAGATTTCTCTCCTTGTGTAACTCTTTTAGCATAATGTGTAGGACAAAAGATAATAGAATGGAAATTGCATCTGGAAAATACAAGAGGCAGTTGGAATATTTTGTGAAATGCTGCTCAATGAAGCAAAACATCTCTCACAGTACGAGTTCTCTGTTTGAAAGATGCATCCAATATGCATAAATGTAGGTGACTTTCAACCACAGAAACATGGATTGTCACAGAATCATAAAATCATTGACTGGTCTGATTTGGAAGGGACTTTAGAGATTATCTAGTTCCAACCCTGCTACCATAGGCAGGAACACCTTTCACTAGACCAGGTAGTTCAGAGCCCCACCCAGCCTGACCTTGAACACTTCTAGGGATGGGGCAACCACAGCTTCTCAGGGCAGCCAGTGCCAGTGTCTAACCACCCTCACAGTAAAAAATTTCCTCCTAATATCTAATCCTAACCTACCCTCTTTCAGCTTGAAGCCATTTCCCCTTGTCCTATCACTCCATGCTCTTGTGAAAGGTCACTGTCTGTCTTTTTCACAGGCTCCCTTTGGGTACTGGAAGGCCACAATTAGGATTACTTGTGAAGGGCTGAGTCTGCTCTCAGTCAAACCTGCATGACCTCAAATGAATTGATTTGACTTTATTGATGCAAATGGGATTCAAGACTGGCATCATGTTTAACCTGAGGAAACAGTTGCTTTATTCTGCAATAGCATCATATTCTCAAAAGAAATTGCTAAAACTGATTATTAAAAAGAAAAAAACAACCAAAAACTTTACAAAATGTACAGAAAATGGAAAGTTTGCTTAGAGCCAAACCTCACAGACATCTACCTGACACTAGAAAGCAGCTATTCCAGATCTCTGTTTTTACACCTGGATTAAGAAGATAAGTAGCAGGGGCCACACACAGAAACAGAAGCAGAATCACATTTTATCTGTGGAAAATCAAGGCACAGATGAACCCAGTAAATTTGCCTGAAGACACACAGACAATCTCAAGATATGGGATACTCTCAGGGGAAAGGCTGATTCCTTTAACTCTTAAAATACAGTTAGTTCCAGTATGAGTCAAAAGAGAAGCCTAGGCCAAAGTAATGTCCACTTAGTTGGCACCATTTTGTGCTCTCCAGAGCTGACTTTATCATCTACAGTTCTCCCACGCAGCTCCCTGTAAAGGTATCTGAGAGTCTCACAAGTGCCAAGTGTCCATAACCTAAAGGATGGAAACATCATGATACATAAAAAGAAATTGTTCAGCTCAACTCTGTTAAAGCTTATTTATTTATTCCATCAAGTACATAAAATCAATTATTTAGGAGACCAGCCTCAATCCTTCTGATGGCTGAATGTGTCCAGAATACTGCAGTTTAATAGAAAATAAATAATGTGGGAAATCCAAAATTTCTCAGTCAGATTTCATACTTCAGCTAAAAATAAAGAAGGACGTTGCTTTGCTGTTGGGATTTCAAGAGGTTACTGACTGTATTGAGGGCCCTAATTCTGCACTCAGTCTATTTTATTGTAATTTTATTAATTTAATAGTTTATTTTGATGCTCTCACGCAACCATCTGAAAGAGAGCAATCGAGACTAAATCTGTATGAAGTTAACATTTAGCTCGTATTCTTTAAGAGCTCCCACTTTAAAAAGAAATGTACCAATTATTTTTTAATAAAGTGTCATTATTTTAACAAAACAAGAGTTTTAAGATTTGTTTAACATCACTAGCTTGTTCAGACTCTAATTCTGGTTTTGTTGAGATGCAATCAGCAAAATATATTTTCAATAGGTCTGAATACTTATATATTCCACTCACTAATGATATTTTAGCGTCTTCCATTTTTTCCTAAAGAGGTTATATCATAAAAAAGACCAGGCAGGAAAAGTAGTAAGGAGATACTGTAGTGGAGGCACTCTGCCTTGCTCACTCAGCAGATTAATGTTTCCATTTAGAGGAAGTGCTACTGGAAATGGACAAAGATTTCCTACCATTTGGGGATGAAGTATTTTACTACTTGAAATATTGCCTACCTGTTACACCACTAAATAGCAGAGAGTCAAATAAGATGTGTAATACACAGTGAAGGAAACCTTACCTTTGAAAAGGCAACATTGTCTTTCAACACTTGTTACACTCTCACAAATTCAGGGAAGTGGGGCTGAATAATTTAGAAACAGACCTCTCTCATTCTCAAAAGTCCAGCCCAGACTGCACAGTTTCCTCCTGCTGAGTCATAGTGAATCCTATCAGCAACTCACTGACCATGTATCTTTTTCACACTGGACTGTGTTTACTGCAAAGCAAACTTCAGCCTACGAGATCCCAAGAATGTATCTCAGTACTCCAAGGCCAAGGTAAACCTTCCTTCACTCATAGAAACTGGGAAACAGAGAAAGACTCATCTTGAATGATCAGCATTTACAGCTAAGGCAATATTGTGGTCCAGTGACCTGGAAATATTTGAAAAGTGAACCCAAATGACATGTTTGTGGAGCTGCTTTGAAAGCAATAGCATGGCTCAAGATTTTCCCAACATGCTCTTGTTTAGTGTGAGACAGTTTCAGGAAAAAATTACATTCACTTCTGCAACGGAGTGACCAAGTTTGTCCCCCAACTTACTAATCAGTCATTCTGTGTATGACATTTGTTTCAGAGGTACTGTTGAGAAAGAGCAGATTTCAGAGGTACCATTTGTATAAACTTAAGGAGCAAAATCAAAACAAACTTCTGGGGAAAATTACTGCTTGCTTTCAGCTAGTTTCCAAAGGAAAATGAAGCATACACGAACAATTTCAGTTTCAGATCAATCTGAATAAAATCTGCATGCAATCCCAGACAATCTCCAGTAACCTGCATTTAGGGCAGAAAACATGTAATCTAAGTCATGGGGCAAAGGGGACCTAAACAAATACTGCCTATGTAATAAATACTACAGGCCTGGAAAAGATCTTGCGGCTCTTCTAGTACAATACCCTAAGCTGAAGAAAGACCAAAGATGCCCATAGCTTTCACAGAAGTTGTGTGCTGAACTTGTTTTTAAAAATCCTCTAGCAAAAGAAGAAAAGAAAAAGCTGCAACAGTGTCAGTCAATAGTCTCCCCCACTGTTTCACTGTCCCTGTGGCCAAAAGGCTGTCCTTATTATCCAGCCAAGGCCAGTTAACTTGTCAGCAGTGAACGGGGTCAATACAATTTGTTCTTGTCAAATCTGTCAGCTGTTTTTACCATTTTAATATGCTCCAGGCACTTTTAAATTGGTTATCTAACCACCTATTCCAGACTCATTCCAGAGTCTGCTCGGTGCTGCACGGAATAATCTATAATTCTCTCCTTCTGGATGTTTTTTTTTTGAAGGTAGGTATTATTTTTGCTTTTTTTGTATGCAACCTGCCCAACTTCTATGAGTTTTCAAAGATAACAGCATATTTCAGAGATTTTTTCATATTTCTTCAAAGACATGAAGTTGAATGACATGAAGACCCAATGGCTTCAATTATACTTAACTTATCCAGACATTTTTTAACTTAATTTATCACTATGCTGGTCATGCTCCTATTTTCACATTAAATTTAATGTGATGAAGTATCTGATCAGAAATTAATCTTTTTATGTGAAGACAGTGAACACTTCAGTACGCTCTAAATTGCCTGTTAAGTTATGAACCTTTACTTTGTCCTTCTTTTTCTTCTCATGTACTTATTTTACCTTGCATAACTTTGCTGCCTTTATGTTTGAAAACAATGTTAACACTTTACCCTCTGAACTTTCTCCATTCCAATTAACTCATATCTAATTATGTTCCTTATTTCTACTTTCTGTATGACTCCTTTTGATCTTAAATTCTTAGGAAAGTCTTGATGCAGTTGTAATGCACTTTGCTCCTAATATTTTATCTCCTGTAAGTTTATCAATGTCCATTTGACATAGCTCCTATCACCTTTCCTGATGTGCTTTATCTCTTAGATTACATATTTCAGAAATTCAAGTCACATTTCTTTTTACTGATCTCTAGGCTTCTCTCACTCTGATTTCTTCTAAAATTTAGCTCACTTCTCTTCTAGCTTTAACAGCCTCACTGATGTAGTGATTGCTGGTTTGTGGGTGACTAAAATAGAGGGTTTTGTTACTGATTTTCTTAAATTGGAAACAATGATAGAAAACTGAAGTGCCTTTGTTCTTCAGCTGCGAAACTTAAAATTGTTCACAGACACAGTATATTTATATATATTGTTCATGTAAAGATTACTCACAATCTCAGAGGATTTTTGAAACATTCAAGAAACACTGCTTTGAATATCAAAAGTCAATTTCAAATTCTGGCATAAATTGAATAATGCGTCTTATGTTGTCAGGTCTTACCTGAGTCTTCGAAGGGACTCCTCAGGGGTAAAAGGCCTCCTTGGACCTCTTGACATGTGCACATCACAACCTCATCATAGTCATGAGCAATGCACATGCGGCAGAGAGACAATGAGATAAAGGAAAAAGAGGTTGCATAGAGACAGTGTAGTTAAGTTTGGCTTATATTCATGAATTCGTGTAGAAACTAAATTAAAAACAAAATGCAAAAACTGTCCAGAAAAACTTCCAGATGCTGCTATTATTCAGAGAAGGAAGCACAGTTGACAGAAAGTAAAGCCTAAACTCTAGTTGTGTCAGCGGATTAATGTCAGTAATATGCCAACGCTACTCCATGGAGCAGTCAGTGATGACAACTGTTTCTCAGCAGTAAGAGGCATCAAATCCATAAAGCCAAAATCAGCATTTCTCTGGCAGCCTGGAAAGGTCAGCTAGCATCAAATTGATTTAGGGGGGCTAAGATTTACTAGAGGATGGTTGTTAAAAGAAAGTATATGACTGATTTAGGGGGGCTAAGGGATTTACTAGAGGATGGTTGTAAAAGCAAGGTATATAATGATTTACTAGGAGATGCTTGCTAAAACAATGTATGTAGCTTGCTTAACATTTTGGTGCTTGCCAAGCAAAGAAGGAGGATATGAAAAAGATGCCAGATTATTAATAAAGAGAAGCAACCGTGACCAAAGATCCTGGTTTTGGGACCCTGAGATCAGTCCGACCCAGCTGAGAGATTGGCCTTAGACCAGGAACTCAGCAGTCTGCGCAAGGAGGCAGGGTGAAGAGTTCAACCAGAGGAAGACTCTTACTTCATCTGAGGAAGACTCTTACTTCATCCCAGAGACCCCTGCCCATGACCACCAGGAGGCAGCACGCATGAGTAATGATGTGCAAACTGATTATAATACGAAGCGAGGCTAGGCGGGGCTAGATAATGAATATGTATAGGCATATTACAAAATTTAATGCATATGTACTTTGTAACTTGATAAGAACTAAGCAAAGTGCCACTGACGGTGCACACGCCTTTGGAGGAAAATATTCCCCCATGCGTCCCAGTGCTGGAATAAACATACCTACTTTACAACTTTTCTTAGTTGTAGAGCCAGTCTGCGCGTCAAAATCTTCACTGATCAGTAAGGTTCCTTTCTGGTGACTATAGCACACAGATCAACTTCAAGCCCTGGCTTCATATGTCAGTTTTTGGAGAGTCTTTCAGCATGAATATCACAGAGAAGCACTTGTCAGAGCTGAGAGCATGGCCTTTTGAAAGGATTCAAAGAGCTAGACTCAGATGGTCCATTATGGCAACATTCCTGCAGGCTAATGCATGCTCAAGGACATGAGTCTTCTGTTTTCCTGTGTGGTCAGTGCAGAGAGAAAGGCTTTGTGAAGCTCTGAAATGTCCTCTGGAGGAAAAGATCTCTCTTTGCCCTAAGCAGGTGGCAGCAGGCTACAGTCTGGGAGTTCTTGTGCTAAAACGCAATAGTCATAGCAAGAATGTCATCATCTATTTGAAAACAAAGACATTGTATATTGATAAATACCTACCTGTGAATGCATTTTCTCCTTGAAGTACAAATGCATGCTTACTGTACTTCATAAAAACATTCAAAAAGTATCCAAGGAGGGGAAACATCCTAATATACTGTAGTCTACTATAATTCTTCCTGTTGCCAGAAATCAAAATGTTTTGCAGCTACTAATGAACTAAGCTTCACAAAGATGCCCAGAGCCAGATTTTAAAGCAGACATGACCAAAATATCATTAACACAGCATTCCACAGTGATTAACAGTAATCATGAATAGTAGCTTACAGCTTCCTAGACATACATTAAGCTCCTTTTTTAAGTCCTCTATAAACCTGGTCAAACTCCTCTCATAATCTCTGGGAAAGAGAAGCATTCCTTATCAGAAAGATAAGGCTAATCCTACTTTGCTCTATATGAATGTATTGGAATACCTGAAATGTGGCATCTGTATATTCTGTTGACAGCATGCAGTTGGTCTAGAGGAGCTGTGTTTCTTCTGCCCTCCATGAGAACACAATTTCTTATACTGGCTGTTTAGGAAACCATATAGAGCAACTGTCATCTTTATATTTAGTCTCCAGAGATGCACATGCATTTTCCCCTCTTACTGTGTCAGTTCTTCTCCTCCCACTACAAGGGTGAAATATTAATTGGCAAAGCTGACAGCAGTACACATACTCTGTTGCAAATACATCTCTAAAGAAGAAAATGTCATATTCTGTCTTTAGGGCACAATTAAGTTAGTTACTTCATTTTCTGCAGAGGAAAAATAAAAATCCTAAGTACTTCTACTTCAGTGACAATATTTCAGCATCTTACAAGTGATGGCTTGGAGACAGTAAGGCAATCTACTCAAAACCACAAAAACTTAAAGAAATTTCCAGGTCACTAGTCTTCTGCCACTTAGAAATCAGTCCAATTATCCACTGCCTCTTAGGGAAATCATGGATTAATATTAACATAGTCGACCTACTGTGAGCAATGTGGCCTGAACTCATGATGTGATGACAATTAAAGATAACCAGAAAGTACTTTTCTGTCCATGTGTAAGGTCTTCTCATTTCTTGGATGAACGATCTGCACCTGCAGAATCAACAGTTCTCTATGCAGGAGGAGATTACTAAGACAGTATGAAAATTTAATATATTTTCAAAAGCCTGAGCCTCTACCAAGGTTCAGGTACTGCTTTTGGTTTTCACTTTTGAATTTTGACTTCTGTACATTATTTTCCCACCTTTAACTTAAAGGGTAGTATCCTTCTTCTGGCAAAAATTTCCCACTGCAACGTTTCTATTTTTAATGAATTGCAGCCTGTGCTCTCCACAAAAGCAACTCTGGGTTCTGGGCAGCAAGAAAACAGCACTCTTCTGAGGCCTAGTCTTCACTCTGCCTTTTGAAGAGTTTTGATAAAAAAATGGGGTCTCCTCACATGTCATCACGATGAAATGCACCCTGCATAATACAGCAGGTGACATATCCACACAGACAATGAAAGCTAGTGTAGTCCTCAATTCCTTGTAGTAGATGCGCATAAATTTTGCAAGAATGCCTTACTGAGCAGAATCTGTAGGAGAGCTTCAGGAAATACCCCCATAACTCTGAGTTATTATGAGAAACCATGGTATCTTGTTGGCCTAATTGGATACTATTGTATACACTGGATAGGGAGAGATTTACTGGTATTTTTGAAGACTATGAAAATGACACCATAATGACAGGATAGCTTTATAACATTTTTATGCATCATAATTAGGAGAATTTTAAAACTTCCTTCTATCATTTTTATTTATTATGGAGCAATTATAAATCACCATGAATGCACCAAGTACACAGCACTTTGATTCTTCTGGCATGCTTTCTAACAATTTCTCCCTGCTGAATATAAAAAGAGGGTCTGGCCATGCTGGAGAGCAGGCCATGTGCATTCTTATCACTCCCAGGCACTTAGATGAGGTGACAGGCACACGATTGAGACAGGAATTCATCCCAAGCAGTCCAGCAAACAGCACTTTGCAACAGCAGTTTTCCAAAAGGAGCACCACTGAGAATTACTTTTCTTTAATACGAAATTATAATGCCAACAGCCACACTGCCAACCCTATAATAAAATTCTTGGTGAATAAGTGATGAGAATCTATCTTCTACACTCTTATAAGTGTTTTCCTGGCTACATGAAGGGAAGAAGCCTGTTTTCACAATTGATATGAAGCAGGTGCTGTTGAAAGCCCTCTGACCCTGCGTTTGGTGTGAATTACTAGGTGGGACTGCTAAAAGACAAAACGTTACAGCATTACAGGAAAAAATGACTGTTTTTAGTAAATGTGGTGATTTCTGACATTCTACTGTGGTTTTTTAATCTGTAATGGAAAGGAAATTTTACAAAAATTATATGCCACAAATGTATCACAATAACAGTTGTGTCTAAATATATTTTTAAAATGTGAAATTATATACAGGACAGCATACTCAACAAATCAGCACATCTCTACAGAAAATATGGATCATAGAGACCATTCACTGCAACATGATCATTTTGTTTAAATTACATGGGCTGATTATCCATGCTTGAAAATAAAAAGGGGAGGGGATACATATGCATTGAAAAATAGATGCACTATCTTCTTATGGGCAAACAGGGAAAGACAAGAGATAAAATTCTTTCATCCCCAAATTAGAAATCAACTGATAGGGTTGCAACAACAAATGTCATTCATTTGCATTCATGAAAGCAGTTCAAAAAATAAGATTTAAAATTATTTCAGGCAATAGTTCAAATATATTAAATTTTGCTTAGCAAAACAAGGTCAAAGAAGCAAATATACCCTCTGCTCTTTTGCAAAACACCTCCTTCAACAGGATCCAGCCTTGACTGACATATCTGAGTGGTGAAAAGCTTTGTTTCCTTTCCACCAATGCTTTTACAGGCAGTGGTGGACTGCCTGGAAAAAGGCTCAAGATTTTGTTTGTTCTAAATACTCATTAAAAAAACAAACCTAATGGCTCTCAATGATTCTTGTGTCAGGTAAAAAAAGCAAAGAGGACAAAAGTCAGATGTAGCCTGGTGTGAGCCTCTATCTAGTGCTATAAACCCTTCTGCTCCAAAGGCAAAAGGCTAATTTAGCTGCTCCAGGCAACAGCAGTGCTTATCAGAGTTAATTTATTTTGTGGTCTATTATTGCCACCATCACCTCAGTTACCAGGGAAAGTGCTAGAAATCCTTTTATTTTTGTGAAAGGACATTTTGTCTTATGCAAAGGGCAGCAGTTGCTGAGGCTTTCACATATCAGAGCCTCCACTCCCTCTGGAGAGGATGTGTAAAGTTTGTTTGGATTTGATGAGCATTTTGATCTTAGGACCATTAACCCTTGAGGAGAGAAATTGGCAGTGCACCATATTATGCAGCTCCCAAGCAAACGTGTTCACTCCTCCTCCACTGTTCTCCCTCTCCTGATGTCCCTGTCAGGGACATATCCTGTAGCAGTGTATTATGTTCCATGCATAGTTCAAAAGGGCAAATAAAAGCACTGAATTCAAAATGGGATCTGCGGTAAGGATTAAATGGGGGTTGCAATTGAGTTTGTTGATTAAGCTAATCTCATTGAAGAAAATATCTTCCCAATTGTCTAGAAAAGGTCTGCATAATACAGTTTGCCTCTAGCTTGCCTAGGAAATACTTCCAGTTGACCCCTGGCTGTCATGAGAAACATTCATAGACACTGGACAGCCTCTCTATATACTGAATTTCTTTATGCTCACAGAGTTGTTTCACATCACTGATGGTTTCTATATCAATTTAGTTAAATTGATGCAAGAAGTTGCAGGAATAGTCTTTCTCCTTTAAAAAAACCCCTAAAATATGTCATTTTGAATTATTCAAATGAGACAGAAAATATCAGTTAAATTAAAACAACCCACAGGTTTATTCCTGAATAACCTCATGCTTGATCAAAGAACACTTGAATCCACAACCAGTTTTTCCTTACATCTTGGTGATGTCAAACTGATTATATCATTCTTGACCCTCCTTGCCTTCCCTACTAAATGTAGACATCATTAGGAGAACTAAATGAGAAAATATTATTCCAGTTAATTACGGTATTCTGCAAAAGAAAGAAAAACAGATTCATACAAGGAATACAATCCACCTAACAAAATCAGAATATAAACCAGTAATTCACAAGAAAATCCACTTTCTCCATTGCATCTGTTCAGTTCCTTAATACTAGTATTAGAAATTTCTTTTAAGTAAGGAAAAGAGGTATGATCCTTTTATCTGTGACATGATCTCCAGCAACTTTGGGATACCCTTTGCTCAGAAACAACTATTAATAATACTTTTATGCTTGATTTTTTGCGTGGATCACTTTCATAGCTTTATTACAGTCGGAACTCTGTTAACATAGAGAACTCACAAAGTACCCATGAAACCTATATTTGGGTAGTAAGTGTTTGTGGGGTTTTTTTAACATGTACCCACTGAAAATGAGCTAAGACATTAGCCTTCTTTTAAAATATCAAGTGAATTTTGACTAAAATGATTTCTTACCCTTATCCCCCTCAACCTCGTATTTCTCCTTTTATTCACATCTGAGCCCTACTGGACAAGCGGAAAAAGAGTATCAGAGGAAAAAATAATCCTTAAATATGAACTCTCTTTCTCTATATGTTTAATGATCCAAGTACTGTTTACCAGAAAAAGCAAAAATAAAGTAAAATCAAAACTGCTAAACCTGTAAATCAAACGTATATCCTGTCTTCTCGAAAGCTACTACTTACCAATGTCAGCTCTCACAAGTCAGAAGCCACTTGGAAGTAGTTGTTTTAATTAATCAATTCAAATAATCCCTTACAGCAACTTTGCAGTACATGCAGAAATCATCTTCAGGAAGCCAGTCCTTACACTGAAAACTATGAAGGAAGAGGCTGGAAAAGGTCCCTGCACCTGCAATGGCCAAATGGTGACGATTCAGCCTTGAAGACAAGAAAAGAAGTGCGTGCTGGGTGGGATGGCCAGCGGCTGTAGTCCACAGGGGACTGTCACTGCTGCATTACTTTAGAGATGAGATACTGTAGAGGTACCACAACAGTATATGGCCCATAAAGGCTGGTTTATTTTCACCCAGTTCACAGACGTGAGAGGTGTGTAGGAATAAGCTGTAGACAAGGAATAAAACCACTCTGAAGGAGGCTGATTTACTCTAGAAGGAAGAAATCATCTTGTGCAACCCTAAATTAAAATTTTTTGTTTAATCACAATTTTGCCCTAGGGTTTTGGTTGTTCATAAGAATGAGCTATATCTTCTGTTGGTTCTTTGACACTGTCAAGAACTAGCAGTTCTCAGAAATCTGACTTTTCGAAGCAGTGATGCTAAGGAGGTAGACACATTGCTAACCCGGAGCATCACTTGCCTAGCAGGCAGGGGGTAAACTGCTGGGCTAAAACAACATAGTATTGCTGACAGAGCCAACTGCAGGTTAAAGGCTGGTGACAGGAAAGCACTTTAGTTCACCCTCAGCTTCCAGCGTGGGTGGCAGCTGCTCAGAGTATTTGAGGGGCAGTCGGACATTGTATGTGTTCATTGTTAGTAAGGTGGTCTGAGTCACACACCGAATCTTATCAAGGGCAGAAGAGATGACCAGCAAGCAGCCTTAGCTCTCTGCTGCCATTACAGGTGGAGCACACAGGGACAACGTGGTTGTGCAGCTGCTGTTCTGCTTGGGACTGACCTGAGAGGTTCATGCTGGCTTTACACGACTTCTTTCCAACACACTCCACAAAAGCTGATCCCTGCAGGCATGTGTGGTATGGGAAACAGACAGAGGCAAGGACAGAATTTCCCAGAGCTACCTGCAGACATTACCCTTATTTTTGATCCATGAGATAGCTGGAACCAATGCAACAGGCCCTTGAGTAACAGAAAAGCTGCTTATCACCATTACAGTGGTGCAGAATCTGTATTCAAAGGAGCCCCCAAAAGACACAGTGTTAAGCTTAGAGCCCTGCCTATGACCTTGGATGGCATGGTCTCAGGCAATGGAATGAAGACAAGGGAGCACAAAAGCACCTGGGGTTATCAGAGTGTCGGGGGGAATATCTCACTCCAGGTGGGTTGCAGAGGCAGTGAGAGACCCCATGCCCAGCCATACACTTCTTGCCAGTAGCTTGGTACCTCTGCCTTACTGCAAACACATTTTAAGAGCATGTCTGGGTTGGTGCCAGAGCATTCAACACCTCACAGAACTGTGCTCTCTCTGCAGTAAAAATATTCCGCTTTTTTTGTAGTTGTGGGAAACATCAACAGGAAATCCAGGACACAGGCTAATGGGGAAGACATGGCTGTAGGACAGGCCTGTCAACAAAGTTTTTCTAGGAGAGTAGACCACAGTAGAGCTGCAGGTGTGGCGTCTGGGCAGCCCCTTCTGCCCACATGACAACCAGAGTGCTGCATGGCCATGGAGCTGCATGGCAGCACCAGCTCCTTGCTCACAGCCCTGGCAGAGCTCACACTGCAGTGGTAGGAAAGGAACTGATGACCTGCATTGGCTTTCCACAGCCTTCCAAGTAGAGAGACTGGAGCTGTAGATTATGGTGTTGGTGGTATATGAAAAATATTAATTAATGATTAAAAATCTTCATTAAACGTGCACCTACTGAACTCACAAGGCTATGACAAGGTAGAGAAGCAGCAAAAAAGCCATCTCTTTCAAAAGCTTTGTTTTTGCCACCTTGTTCATACTCGTAGTTTCAACCGTGAGCACTTTGAAGGAGTCAGTAAAATACAGACAGTTAATAGTCACAGTGAATATCTGTTGTTTAGATCAACGCTCAGCTTCTCTAGACATCTGTCAGGATTACTCTGATCCCACAAATCCCCATGCTTTTGCTGCAGGGCAGCAGCCCTGTGGAGGAAAGGCTGAAGGATCTCTACCTTTTTTTATTTAGGACTACCATCCAGATTTAACATGCTCAGTGAGTTCGATATGTGATACTCCCACTGCCCTGGGGTGGGAACAGCAGTGGAGTGCACCTGCTCAGCTGTAGCTGCTAAGGAGAAGTGGATCTGCCTCCCAGACATGCTGACAACTGCCTGTTTTGTTTTTCTGCCCAATTTGGAACTGGCCATCAACGCTCTTGTGTAAACACTGAAATCTGGGTCGATCAACCTCATGTATGACAACGAGCATAACATCTGCCCAGAGCTGCAAGTGATCTGTACAACAGTCTGCAGAGTATTTGCCTCTCTGTTTCCCACTGCCTCACCATCATTTCAGCCCGTTGGCCCTGGGTCACTGACCATCTCCTTGCACAACACAGAGGACATCCACCCACTCACCAGCCATACATGTGAAATAGCAGCAGATCATGAAGCTTAGTTAAATCTTTAAAAGAAAAAAGTCTCTGAGGAGACAGTGTCAAACCTTTGCCACACTGACTGATGACCCAACCTGATTTTAGCAGGGACAATCACTGTTTCTCCATCAGACCTTATACGTAAAAATATAGATTTTTGATTACTTACTACTTTGCATATACACAGACAAAAGAAGGAAAGAGCTTTACGACAGGACACTAACCTGCTTGACAGCCGAAGCTATTTTTAAATTTACACAGATAAATGTATAAATAAAAGACACAAACCACTGGTCATCTTCCTCTCCCCAATATTTATTATCCTCTACCTAGCAAAATAATTCCCATTTTCCATTTCCCTGAATATCTGAGTTAAAATCTTCAGCAGTTTTATAATTCCACATACTTTGTACACACTACAGAGACACTGTTTCCTGAGCTAATCTGTTTGTCAGATAGCTTGTGTTCAAACAATTAGCTACATCAGGATTTCTGCATAGCAAATCAATTGCTGATAGCTTTGGCTCATCCAGATATAAGCTTTAGCACGTTGACATGCCTCTCAAAATAAATCACAAAAAATGGCAAGTGGCTGTTACAGTAAGCTTCTTGAAAATAAATTACAGTTGCCATAGCATGTAGCCCTTTGATTCTGATTTCGTTTATCCTTTACCCTCTCAGTATATTCCCCCAAAATAGAACAAGACAGACATGCTCCATTTACTTGTCTGCTAAGCTGTAATTACTTGAAAATGCCTTTGAAGTTCCTACTTATCAATGTGAGGAAGATTGGAAAAGTCCAGCCCAGCCCCAAGGTAAGCTAGTTAAAAAAAAAAAAAAGGCAAATATAACAAGAAAAGCTAATAGAACAGTATGCTTGTTAGAATAATGTGCTTCGTGCAACCTATATTGCATAACCAGTCCAGGTCAGTTTTACCAGACTCATAAACTTCGACTGTGATACTTTTGGGCATGGAATAAAGAAGTACACACAAGACAAGGGCCAAGTCTAGGTAAAACCTGTGTTTTTAAAATCCGTGAATTTAGAGTGTGTAAAGCCTTTTGCATTTTTCCTCAGTTTGTCCAAACACTGCATTTCCTCCTTCAAGAAAAAACTTTAGGAAGCAGATTTAATAAGGCTGAAGGATCCATGTGCCACTTAAAAAATTAATTATAATATTTCCCTGATTTCATGGTTATTTTTGAAGAGAAACCACTCACCCTTAAGATGAAGCAGAAGGCCTGGCAATGGTGGCAGATTTGTTCACCATGTGTGATGCCAAGCATTAGTGAGCAGTGGAGGTTAAGACAACTGGTTATAATCAATCCAGTTATCTAAGCTTAAATAGTTACTGCTGATTTGTGTTAAGTCCTCATGCCTGATGACTTTTATTTTTTGACTAAGGCAACTGCAAAGGTAGCATGTTAACTTTTACCTGTTTTCATTACATGAAATATTTGTAAACAAATACAAGCACATTTCACAAGTAATATCATGACTAAGTTTTGAATAAAATTATTATAGTGCACTTCACTTAATGTTTTCAAGCAATTATTTGCAAATACATTATCAATTGAAGGCCACAAACATTTACCCAGCGCTGCTAGGCATTCTGGTGGCAAATTTAATCCTTTTGTGCCAAGCAGTCCAAGAAAACTCACAATGTTTTTCCCATAGTGAGTCTGTGTAAAGATTTTATGAGTTCATGAAAGCAACTGCAGGAAGTCTGGACATTTTTCTCCTTAGCCATGTGAGTTTGCTTCTGTGCTCACTTCAGAAGAGCTGAATTATCAGCATGACTGGGTGTTGCATAGGGGTCAGCCTCTGCCTCTGCAGAGTCAGCTGCATGCACTGAAAACATCTCTGAACATGCATGAGCAATTGCTGGGTATGGATCAGAGAGTAAAACCAAGGCTAAGCTTGCATTGAAGACATTCACAATAATGACAAGCTGTTTGCTTTTCCCAAATGAGGTATCGCTGTTGCATGGCCTGCACAGAGAGGAGACGCAGTTCAAGGAGTGACAAAACATACTTTTTTTAAAACATTTTATATCTTTTTATTTGTTTGTCCTGATGGTTGCTACAGGCAAAGGAGGTATTCAAAAATGGAACTGCACGATACAAACACAGGCAGCAAACTAAGCTGGCGGCATGAAAGGCGTATCTGAGAACACGGAGTTGACAGAGTCAGAGTCGGATTTTGTTCGAGTAGTTTTTAAGATACTCTCAGTAATGACACTGTCATTAGGAAACAGTTTTACTTTCCCATTCTGACTCTGTTTTGGCTCGTGCACAGGTTCCAGGAAAACCACCCGTTTACCAGTGCTAGCCTTCTTCTCATCAGCCGGCAGCTCCTGCGGCAGTGTGGAATTCAGTATGGATGAGTGGGCACTGCTTTGGTTCAGCTTCCTCTTCTTCTTTTTTGCCTTACATTGACAGGGGCAGGGGGTCAGATAGAGATACAGCAGTACTAAAATAATACTGGCCACACAGGCAGCAAGGGTGGTAAAAGCTGTATTAAATGCTTCATGAGCGTGGGACCTGTTCACTGTGAAATTGCTAACATTTATTCTCACCTCTATGGTTTCATTCAATAGTCTTTTCTTATTTATTGCAATGCAGGAATACAGCCCTGAGTTCTCTAGCTGGGCATCTGTTATCTCCAGGCTGCCATTAGGAAACACCTTGAAGTTATCGGTCTCCCTGTCTGGCTCCAGCAATCTATTGTCTGGACTAACCCAAACAAACTGAGAGTCCGCATCAGTGATTCTGCTGTCACAGTGTACAATCAGCCTGTCACCAACCTGGGCATCATGAATAAACCCAAAGGCTTGGAAAGAGCTGTTGACGGTACTTTCAGAGCAATTCATAACATTGTCGTGCAGTAAAGGCAGTTTATTGTGACCTCTTGGGTCTGACTGCAGCAAACAGCTGTACTCATTTTTGAAGTCCACCACTGAGCTGAAGTGCCTTTGGTACCAGAAGATTAGCATGGAATACAGGACACAGTCACAATAGAATGGGTTGCCGTGAAGATAAATTCCACTAAGTTGTTTGGCTGGCACTGAAGTCAGGCGCTGAATAGGCATTGACTGGATGTGATTAAAGGAAATGTCCAGCAACACAAGGTCTGTCAGTTTATGTTTTCCGACATATAAGTCCAGTGGGAAATGTGAGACCAAATTGTAGCTTAGGTACAGTTTCTGTAATTTGTACAATCCTCCAAAGGCCAAAGACTCGATCTGTGTTATTTGATTATTGTACAGCAGGAGAACCTCCAGCGCCTTTAGCTCCTGAAACACAGGGCTGCCCAGTGTTTTCAGGCTGTTGGATGACAAGTCCAGATACTTCAGATTCGGAATTGTGGAAAAGCTTCCAGTGCTAATGCTGCTAATGCTATTATGATTGACTATTAGAGTGTTCAGTTTCTCAGACAGCACTGGGACCCATTCAGGCTCCAAAATCCCAATTCTGTTATAACTCAGATCCAGCCTTTTCATACATTTATAAAGGCTTCCTGGCACTCGAGTGAGGTTCTTATTTGTGCAGCTTACGATATCACTGGCACAGATGCAGGCTGCTGGACACATTGCCGGGGCACTGCCACAAACACTCACGGTGAACACCAAGAGGCATGCGAGTCCTTTGCAGTTCACTTTAAAAACTCCAAGTCGAGTAGGAAGTGTCCACCAGTTTAAAGACATTGTCACTGTCTTTCAGCTGTCTCCCAGTGCTCCTTGCCACAGATTACATGTGCAGTTTGCTTTGCACTAGTTGCTGTCAAAAGAGGGATACAGAGGTACAGTATGTTAACATTTACCATTCATACTCTGCCTGATTTCTTAGGCCTTTTGAAAAATACAGGGAATTAATCCTTAGGGTTTCCTACAGTTAACTGTAAAATCTAGTTCCAAGGTGATCACGTAAGCTTAACATTGGTTTTATGTAAACATGAAATTCTGCATTCATGTGTAAATATACATACTATAGATACAGCATTTTTTGTCTTCAAAAAGAATGCAACTATTCTTCAGTCTTGGACCAAGTAATGCAATTTCTGACAGCTCATTAAAAAATCTGGAAATGTTCCTCTGTGAAACATGACTTGGCAATGGCATCCCCTACCTGCTTCTAAACCAACACATATAGAATTCCCAGTACAGGAAAGAAAAAGCTCATCCTAAAATGTTTTTTTCTTGTCTATTGGGAAGCAGTTACAATATGCTTTTCTTTACAGTCAGAAAATGTCACACATTTTCAAGCAAAGAATTTTCTCAGACTTTCTAGCTTTAAATGTCATATGAATTTCTTTTAATTTTTTTAATTCAGTAACATGGTTCAGATAGAAACAGCCTATTTTGAAAGTTATTAAAGTTGTTCAATAACAATATTTTGTATTCTGCTTCTTCTACCTTTGCCAATACAAGTAATGAGGAAGAAATCTATGCCTAGTGCCTACCTCAGGCACAAGTTTTGGGAATGCTCAGTAAGAATGAGTCAGCTGTTTCTCAAAACTTCATAAAGAAAAAAATTATTTTGCTCATATGTAGATAGAAAAACCCCAACCATACTCTTTTTTAGAACATTTTAGAGTCAGTATGGTTTGAAGCAGGGATGTAAGACTTGGCACAGTAGTGATTCTATGCTAAGGGGTATGCTTTTTTCCATCTTCTGAGAAAATGTACACATACAGAGCAGAGGAATGAACATCTCTGTTCTATTCTTGCTCTACCTGGTACCTGTTTAGAGTTTGTCAGTAAAGTCACAGGTGAGTTCATCTGCATTGATTATCATCACCCCTTCAGAGTTCAGATGTGTTATTCAGCTCCCACATTATTATCCTCAAACTCATTTCTCCAATCTCACCCCCCTGTTGGAGCGGCGTCTGAGCAGGACAAACTCTGCCATGTCTGCTCTGTGCTGCTGATAGTGGCTATGGCCAGCAGCCTGTGAACAGTGAAATGAGGAGAGAGAAGCAGCCTCAAAAGCAAATGAGGAGAAAGCAGCAGCCTCAAATGGAAAGGAGGAGAATAAAAGAAGAAATTGTATTCTCTGATGATGCAAGATGGATGAAGAGAAAATGAACCGTGACGACAAAAACGTTAAAATCAAGACCTAAATTGTGGAGGGTAGCAGGGTAGAGGGACAATAAAAGAAGGGGACAGAGAGAAAAGGGTAAGAGATACATAGGGAAGAAGTGCAAAACCAGGGGAGGTGGATGCTAATGAACCATCATCACTGTCACTAAGGAAGCAACTGAGGAGGAGGTAGTCTGGGGATCCAGGAGTCAGTTAAGGCATATGAGACTGGAAAAGCAGATAAGGAGGGTGTAAAGGGAAAGAAGAGGACCAAGCAGAAGACAAATGAGTTTCAGGAGGTAAACCTTAGAACACACCTCTCCAGACAATTTACATCTGCTACTTAAGAACCTAAGATTACCGATGCAATTAATTAATATATGGAAAATGCAAAAATTTTAATTCCCCCTCAGTTCTTTATTTCCCTTGTCTGAAACCCTCTGCCAATCTGGCAGGCTGCTGTCTTCTGCTGACAAATCTACTCTTAAGTCAAGTGGTAGAAGATTGCTATGAAACTAAACAGCTGAACCTTCTAATGACCCATTAAAAGAAGAAATATGAAGGCAGCATGTGAGAACGGGACAATTCACCTTTCACAAAAACTTATATATATATTGGCTTTAGATGTTTGCCTTAAAAAAACCAAAACATTAAGAGAACTGCAAGACTGCCAAGTCAAATGCTCAAAAACTGAAATGTCAGAATTATGTTTCTTGCCATTTTAGATTTTATATACAGTTCTTGGTCACATAGTTGCTAAATTTCCTCCCCCCCAAAAAAAAAAAAACAAAAAACCTTTCCCAACACTGTACACAAGTTCTGAGGAAGAGCATGGAAAAGAAAGGGTGATTACATGATTACATCAGGAGCTCAGTAAATCCCTATAACTGCGATCTGGACCATATCCTAGCCT
This sequence comes from Pardalotus punctatus, assembly GCA_013400915.1. Taxonomy (NCBI): domain Eukaryota; kingdom Metazoa; phylum Chordata; class Aves; order Passeriformes; family Pardalotidae; genus Pardalotus; species Pardalotus punctatus. The sequence continues at coordinate 289,555 of VZTX01029386.1, forward strand.
TTGCCACAAAATTCCTGTGAGATCAGGCACACTATGTAAACTGGTAACTATTAGAAATAATAAACATATTAGAGCTACCAGCTTGGCACTTAGAAAATAATGAACCTCTGCATGTTAAATTTGGGAAGGACTCATCTGAAGAAGTTGTGAGATGAGTCAAGATGCTGTGACTCTATCTGGCACTTCTGACTGCACAGGCTTCTCCTGCTTCCCTGTCTAAACAAGGGATATAGTAACACGATCTTAGCTATAGAAATATCATAAAGATAAATTGATTGGTTTGAATTAAAGCTTAATATCAAGATTCATAAATTCTTCCAGGCTTTTAGAGTCTCCTGAAGCCTGTAACTGCACAGGGTTTACAATGGGAAGTTAGGAATCCAGAGGAATATTTTTTAACCAGTCCTAAGCTCCTTATTTAGTTGTTTTTGCTACTTAGCTGGTCTATAGCAACAATTAACAGATAAAAAGTCTTCCAGAGAGTAAGACCTATGAAGTAGTAGAAAAACTAAGACACAAGGCAAAATGAAAACACACTGGCAAATGAAAAAAGTATTTAATAATTGCTCATTTAGTTAGTCTATTGTATGAAGCAAGGCATCTGAAAACCACATACAGTAAAACCACATGCTTGAAGACTGGATTACAAAGCATCAACAAAATAGAAGCACTGTTGCTGCAAAGGCTGCCTTTCCCACTAACATCTGAATGCCTGATTTTGCAAGCTATGCAGCCTAGTTTTTAATGTAACTGCACTTGCAACAAGATGAATGGCACTTAAAAAATCAGCTCCCATGTTGAATATAACTGTGAACCTGGAGATACTCCAAATGGGACACACTAGATCAATGCTCAGGTTTGGAAGAGTTACCAAGTTTAATAAACTTTGAATGACCTTGAATGTTTGCTTCTGTCCATGCCTACAATTATCTCATCAGCAACTCCAAGCTAGTCTGCAACCAAATCCCATGGGCAGACACAGATCAGTGGCTGGTGCGTATCAGCATAATACCTTTGAGTTCTAAGGACAAAAACAGTTTGCAAGGGCTGAAAACCGGATTGTCCATTTTCAAAGCTCACTGGAGTTGCAAATTGAAAACTGTTTCAGATAACTTGCCTTGTCTGGCAGGGCAAATCCAAATTATAGACATCCTAAACATACCACAGGACACACAAGAGTATTTAGAGAGTACTCTGATGAGCAGAAGCCTTTCTCTCCATGCCAAACTCACAGTGCAGTGCCTACATTCCCAACAGGTTTTTTGCTCTTTTGGAGAATAGGACCATTGAGCTGTAACTTGCTTCTCAACCTGTGCTCCCCATATGGTCTGCAAAGTCAAGCATATTCAACATAAATATTTATAGGGTATGTGATCATTTGAACTTACCCAAAATGACTGCATAAACATTTCTGGGTAGGAACACGTTAAATGGCAAGGAAGAATATAGCCCTATATTAAAAAAACTGGCACTTTGTTTCATCCCAGTAACTACTTAGGGAAGTCCTATTTTACAAATTTCAATATTGCATATTTTCTCGAGAGATATTGCTATTGAATACTCTCAGCTAACATGTGCCAAGAGATTTTGGCCAAGTACTTCACCATTATTTCTGAATGAGCTGGGTAAATACCTTTTCTGATTTATAGTAAAGTGAAGGGCATGGTTGAGAATTTTGTTCTTGACTTCTGTTCAAAGAAATACTTTCTTTGTGGTGTTAAAGTGCAGTATTTTAAGTTCATTGCCAAAAAGCACAGTACTTACTCCCTGAGATGAATCATCTCAATAGTAATAGTGCACATGCTTCTTTAACTGCTCGAGAAAAAATCCAGGACATATCCTGCTATCATAGGGAAAATCCTCTCTGGTCAGAAAGAGCAAAATGGACTACAACTGATCAACTTCTAGAGAAGCTAAGGATTTGGTTCTTGAACTTTTTAATGTGTATATTTGTTGTTGTTTTTTGTTTATTTCTGGGGGGGTTGTTTGTGTGTTGTTTTGTTTTTAAAGTAATGACCACCTAGACATGCTTATGGAAAAGGAGGATGCCAGGCAACATACAGTCTCATCATCATTTATCACCTGAAGATCAACTAATGCCCTAAACACTCCTTTGCCTCGGCTCTCTCTCTCGCTCTCATTAAAGTGACATTAATAATCTCTACACCAGTTTTCTCATCCTCTCTAAGTACCTCCAGGCTTATTGCTGTTTCTCCCACAAAACCTGTACACCAAACTATCTCTCCCAGTTCATTTGAGACTGCTAAAAAATCCTTATGCGGCACATCTCTTAATTTAAGCAGTGAATTGGACTGGAGATCACAATTCACCTGAATGCTTTTGCAAACATTACTATTAGTCTTTTCACTGTTAAAAAAATTGGATTGGTAGATGTTATTCCTACTGTAAAGCATTTTCCTGTACATTGGTGATGCAAATAGTCCCACATCTGGCTGGTACTTCCTGCACAGAGAAAATGTAAATATTTGCACACAACCCTGCTGCCTGCTGTACTACTGCAGGAATAGTGTTGAGCCTCTAGAGAGATCAAGCACTCAAAAATATTAAAGACTTCAGTTCACCCTCCAGAAGGTTCCCTACCCTCCTCCATCCCCTACCTCCCTCCCTTGAACCACATGTCCTGTGATGGTCTTGAGTCTCACCCTAGTCTCACTAGCCCACAAAACACTCATATGTCTCTGCACCTCTCATTGATTTACAATGCCACACAGGTGCCCTCCCCCTATAACAGTCTACATACCAGATGAATTAGCGATGTACTAGTTAAATATATCAATACGTGAAATAAAGAAGTGATGGCTCAGGTGTTAATGTTTTCTCACAGCCCTATATTTTTTTTTTCTGCCATGACATTTGACAAAGGTTCCTCATGAACTCAGAAGAAAAAGTGATTTTTAGAATAGGATTTTATTAATTCATAACAACAATATTATACAATTATTCATGCTTTTAATCCTAACTTTGTGAATGCTGCTTAAGTACATGATGCAGCCATTAATCACAAATAGACTAGGGGCATCCTACACAATTACTCTTTTAAAAAGTTAACATTTATAAGGAAGGTCTGCATAAACTTGCATTCCTTCTATGTGTGATACTGTCAGAGGAAATATTCATACAGCAGCCACCTCACCTCAGTCTCCAAGCTCTACTCTGCCTTTATCACTCCTGAGTGGAAAAGGCACTCTCTGCATCAAATCTTCCTGACAGCTGTGCTCAGCATCTCTGACTGAACAGATAAGAGATTACCCAAACATCATAATCCATAAGATTTAGTGACATGATGGATTGAACAGCAAAGACTGCTGGTGAGCTACATCTGGGAGATGTCTTGATACACTGGACTAAATCCCTGAACTGGGCTAAACTGTGCTTGGTGCAGGACCTAACAGTGATGAAAAAATGGCTTTACATCATATTTGCAGCAAGCTGATCCTGAGGTCAGCACGGCAAATGGAGTGTTCTCTCCGGCCAGCATCTGGCCAGACCTCAATTGTGCTGAATTAGAGATTAATTTGTCCTAGTAACCTTAGCCAGATAAAACTATCATTTCCCACTAATCCCTCACTAAAGATTGAATTTCCTGGAAGAGAGATTTTTTTTTTTTTTTTAAACCATGGTAACTCACTTGTCTTAAAGAAAACCGAGACACAGAAGAGCAACTGGGTGACGTACAACAGAACCTCAGTTGGACTAATCAACAGTCTCTTTACAGCAGTACCAGCTATGTGAAGTCAACATCTCTGCAGCTCTTGTCCCTCTGAGAGAGTACAAGGGAAATACGCATCAGTGAAACAACAAATTCATCCTTTTTGCCATGTTACTTTATAAATCAAACTGCAACGAAGCTTGAACTTGCAAATTACTTCAGTTGCTAAGGAGATCAGCAAATAATTAAGAAAAAATGCAATGATAAGTGGCAGTGCCTATTACAGTATCAGTAACCAGTCTCCAAGCAATGTCACATTTTATGAAAGTTTAGTTGCCCAGCGAAGAATCCTCACCGCCTCCAAAAATTTATCGGAGAGCTAAACTTCACAGAAATCCCCTTGCCTATGATTTGGGGGGGCCCCTGCCAGTCTCACGGGGAGAACTGTCCGCTGCAGCCCCAGATTCCTACCGGGAGTCGGCAGAGAGCAAAATTTCGGCGAGCCCAGCGGCCGAGCAGGCTAAACGGGCATGGGAGCGGGGACACCCACAGGCATTCCGAGAGGTCTCTGACCGACTTCCCCGGGCAGGCTCGGCCACTGCCGCCGTTCCGCGGCGGAGGCAGGGACCGGGTTTCCCCCGCCCGTGCCGGGCTGCGCTCGCCTCCGCCTCCGGCGGTCCCTCTCACCCCGACTCCTGCCCCTCCGGACCGTGTCCCCCGCCACACCCCGGCTACCGGGGGGATGTCTGCTCCGCCACCCCGCCGGGCAGCGTTACCTGGAGCTTCCAATGGCCGCTTCATGTCCGGGGAGCGCGATGCCGGCCCCGCCGCCGCCTCCAGCCCCTGCCCCGCATGCTGCGCTCCGCTCCCCTCGGCTCCGGGGGAAGTTGCGGGACGCGGGGAGCGCGGCAGCGGCTCCGCTGCGCTCCCCGGCGGACGCAGGCAGTGCTGGCCCGCTGCCCCCGGGAACGGAGCTGCGGCCCGGAGCTCGGTACCGGTGGAAGGGGACAGGGAAGGCAGGAGACTCCTGGCGACGTGCTTTTTATCCCCTCCTGCCTCCGCCCGCCCGGTCTCCCCCGCCGCGCAGCACCCGACCCGACCCGACCCTCCGCCGCTTCCCCCCACGCGCTCCAGGGGGATTCCGCGACAGCGGGACGGAGCGCTCGGTGCCCCGGGGGAGGAGCGCACCGGCTGCCCCCGCTCCGCCCCTCGCCTCCCGGGTGCTGCCCGCCGCTCCGCCCCGCTCCGCTCCTCTCCGGCCCCGCTCCTCACCGGCCACAGCCCCCGCCGGCAGCGGGAAGGCTTCGCCGCCCGGGTGGGCTGTGTCCCTGCGCTGCACGGCAGCCCCCAGCCCGGCCTGCAGTTCCTCGACGCCCGGGCGCGGGGCAGAGCCCGGCTCTGCAGCCGCCACCGGGGAAGCCCCCTTTTCGGGAGGGCGCAACCGAAGACCCGGTCCTCGTTAAAAATGCATCAAAACTCCCCGGGAGCGGATGTGGAACCGCGGGGTGTTCGTAAGGGGCGGATAATTTTAAAAAGGCATTATGTTAGCTCCAGGAAACCGTCCTCCGGTTGATTAAATAGTCAAACCGCACGAAAGATCCGTAGTAAACTAGGCTTTGATCAGAGCAGAGGAGGTCTGTCAGATGATGCAAGGGGTTATCTAAAATTAATTGCCATGTACAGAGATTCTCTTGACCATGGGATCTGTGCGAGAACTGCTGCAAATCAAATGGGGAAGTGTGACCAGAGGAGGAAGAGGCAAAGCTGCAGCTGAAAGCCAGAGAACGCATTTCCTTCTGTTTCACACTGATTTTAACCTCCCCCGGCCAAGTTTCTCACGACCTTTCCCTCATAATTTAGAGTACCCTACATTAGAGACTGAAACTGAACATGGGCTACTTTAGCAAATATCGGAGACGGTGGATTTATTGTCATCCAGACATACAGTTTATGGAACAGTTCTCAGCAAATGGGCTTGAATATTAAAGCTGCTGCAAATCACACTTCTTTTAAGGGCACATAGCAAAGTGATTTTTAATATAAGGGTTTGTGGCTACATATAAAGCTAAAGGGCTCCATCTTGTCCTAGAATTCACCCTACAGGCAAACTAAAATTCTTTAGTGTGATACAAGGTATATGTTATTATTCATTATAGGCTGGTGAGATATAGGTGATTCTGCTATTGATTTTAAAGACTTTTTGAGCACTACCTTACCATAAGAATTCAGCTTTTTATTCATCATTCTTATTTTGTGCTGCATTTCTATATTTCTATGCAGTTAGGCTGTACAGCACTGAAGCAATTTTAACCTCAAAGTTATAGATTCAACACTGATTTGTTTCAGACTCTCCACTGGAATATTCATTTGTTTAAATAAGCTTGTTGTCTTCATTTAGACTAAAACATTAAACTTTCCTGGTGACCTCAATATTACAAAAAAATGGGTGAAATTTAAGTTGATCACATTACCAATATAGTCTGAGGAAGAGGGTAATCACTTTTATAGTCTTCCTTCCACTGCTTTCAAAACTGAAAATGTTGAGCCTGAATTCTTAAAGACTTACTTATGGAATGAAAATTCCTTCTGTGGTAGCATATGGAGTAGCTGTCCCTTTGCGAGTTTTGTGCACACTTTGAAATAAATTTGTTTTAAAATACTAAGAATTTTAATTTCAGCTTGTTCAGACCTCAGTAAGTGTGGAGGACTGGAAGGTGCAAAGTGACAGTACTGCTTGTAGCTAAGTTACTTAGATTCCAGCCATGAGATCTGGGCATAGTGATAATTGCTCTGGGGAAGGCAGGATCCAGATCAAAGCGAAATCCAATACTTAAGGCGATAAGAATTTTGATTTTCTATTTTATTTTTATTGTTAATGCTGACTTTTTATATTGCTTTTTATGTTGGAGATCTTATGGCCCAGATACTCAAAAAAATTGATGGGAGTTGTGATCATCCTTTCATGAGCTGCTCAGCTTACAGAGAGAGGCCATCTGCCAATAAGCCGACTTTGCAGAAAAACCATGATCAAGGGATGTATCGAACAGTCTGAAAGGAGTTCAGAACCACAGGATTCTTGTGAGTCTGGAAACAGCTGGTTGTAATCCCAGCAATTCTTCGTTCCCACTGGATGCTGACAAATTTGTACATGGCATGATGCAGTCAAATTCTGTTTGCTGTTTCACAACATAAAGGTGCTTTTGTCACTTGTTACATACTAAATTACAAGGAAGATTGCTTTCTAAAATGTTATTTGGATGAGAACAATTAGTATTTACCTTTCCTCTACAAAGCAGCACTGATGTGAAAACCATACCTCTTCAGAATCTTTGTTGATCACACATGGGCACGAGCTGTGTGAAGCTGACAGTACTTTAATTAGAATGTGAAACCTCTCTTTTGATAATCTGTACAAATGAAAGGTTTCTGGCATCACCAGTAGAGATTCTTATTGCAGAGAATTGCTGATAGCTGTCTGCTCCTTTCAAAACCATCAGCATCCAGCCTATGTTTCCCTGCCTCTGCACCAAACTATCTATTAGAGAGAAGGCTTTTCAGTGCATGTTTTCACATCCTGTGCAGTGCCAGACAGACTGATGGGGCTGATAAGGTCTTTTAATAACAATATTTACCATGTGATCTTGAAAGCCCCCACAAATACTGAAATGCCTCTAGTATTTTCAAAATTAAGTTTCTGTATTAAAACAGCAAATTAATTAGTTATATAATTCAGTTGATCATTAAAAGACTTTTTCAAAAGCCATTTGGCTGCAGGGAGTTTACAATACCTTTGTGAACAAGGAATGTAACTACTGGGCTAGAGATTAACTTGGCAGGGGGTACTGAAAGTAAGGAATATCCTCCACCTGTCCTCTTACACTCTGCTTCTGGCAAGGGCGTGATTTTTCTGCCATAGTGCTCATGCAGGAAGGATTTCCAGCCTCCACTTTAAGGCCTGGTTACATACATTATAGCCACTAGATACCACACAATAAAAAGGGCCAGACAGTCATATTCCTTTTTTATGATTCCCCTCTCTCCATCCTGAATTCATTCTGTTTCAGTGTAAGTCCAGTCAGGGGATTGGGGTACTTCAGTGAGCTGGAACTCTGAGCCCCCAGAAGAAGACAGGGATGCAATTTGCACAAGGATGTTAACATAGATTTGTGAGTACCTGGGGGAAAGAGTTACCTTTTCTTCTCCCAGCTGGCACAATATTTTCAGTAAAGTCTACACCAAACCATTTGACAACATCTAGTGGGCCAAGCCCCTTAGCGGCAAACACGTGGGCCATGGATCCTGTCTGGACTTCACTGTGAGATACAAGCACAGATGCTTGGTCTTGTCAAGGCTCTAACACTTTTGGCGTGCCCTGAAGCAGAACATGCCCTCTGCCCTGTCTGGGCAACTCTGGGAATCCTTCAGTGCCTCAGGGAATGGAGAGAACAAGACACAGGTCTGGCAGGGATGGCTGTGGCAGACAAGTGTTTTAAGGCTCTTATCAGATAAGCCGAACTGTCACTTGAGAGTTGCAGTTGCTCTTAGGATAGTTTATTGGGTCTGGCTGAGGTGGAGTTCATTTTCCCCACAGCAGCTCTCACAGTGCTGATCTTTGCATTGGTAGCTAGAAAGGTGCTGATAACACACCAGTGCTTTGGCCGCAGCTGAACAGCGCTGGCACAGCATCAGCCCTGTCTCTCAGCATTTCCACCCCCACCGTTAGGCTGGGAGGGCAAGATCCTGGAAAGGGACACAACTAGGCCAGCTGACTCAAATTAACCGAAGGAATATTCCATACCATATGGTGTCAGCTCAGATATAAAAGCTAATAAAAGGAGAGGAAAGGAATATGTTTCATTATCTACAATGTTTGCCTTCCCGAGCAACAGCTGTGTGTGCAGAAGCTCTGTTTACGGGGCAGTGGCCGGACATCGCTTGCTGATGGGAAGTAGAAAATAAAGTTACTGTTTTTCCTCTTTGCTTGTGTGCATGCAAACTTTTGCTTTTGCTTTAATAAATTGCCTTATATCAGCCTGTGAGTTGTTTTCCATCTTATTTTCTCACCCTGTCCAGCTGGGAAGGGGGAGTGATAGAGCAGCTTGATGGGCATCTGGCAACCAGCCAAGGTGAAGCCACCAAAAATAATGATAAGGTTGAGTTCCTATGGGTAAGGACCAGTGGGAAGGCTAACAAGGCAGACATCCTGGTGGGAGTCTTTTATAGACTGCAACAAGGATGAAGAGGTGGATGAACTATTCTCTAAGCAGCTGGCTGAGGTTTCATGATCGCCAGTTCTTGTTCTTCAGGGAGACTTTAACCTGATGAGTGTCTGCTGGAAACTCAACACAGTGGAGAAGAGGCAGTCTAGGAAATTCCTGGAGCACTTGGAAGAAAACTTCCTGACTTGGAACAACCCCCTGCAGTGCTACAGGCTGGGACAGAGTGACTGGAAAGTGGCCCGGTGAAAAAGGACCTGGGAGTGTTGGTTGACAGTGGCTGAACATGAGCCAGCAGTGCCCAGGTGGCCAAGAAGGCCAATGGCATCCTGGTCAGTATCAGAAATAGTGTGGCCAGGAGGACCAGGGCAGTGATTGCTCCTCTAAACTTGGCATTGGTGAGGGCACACCTCAAATCCTGTGTCCAGTTTTGAGCCCCTCCCTTGAAGAAAAACATTGAGGTGCTGGAGTGAGTCCAGAGAAGGGCAGTGGGGCTGGTGAAGGGTCTAGAGAGTAAATCATATGAGTGGTTGAGGGAACTGGGGTTGTTTAGCCTGGAAAAAAGGAGGCTCGAGGGAGACTGTCTCACTCTCCACAACTGCCTGAAAAGGAGGTTGTAGCCAGGTGCATGCCCATCTCTTTTACCAGGCAGCCACTGACAGGATGAGAGGACATGGCCTCAAGCTGTACCGGGGAGGTTCAGGTTGCTCATCAGGAATAATTTCTTCCCTGAAAGGGTGGTTGAACATTACTGAGGAAGGTAGTGGAGTCACCAACCTTGGAAGTGTTCAAGAAATGACTGGAGATCAGTGCTATGGTTTAGTTGTCATGGTGGTGTTGTGCCAAAGTTTGGACTGAATGATATTTGGGGTCTTCCAGCTTTAATGATTCTGTGATTCCTTTTGGTGCTGCTTTCCAACCGGTTTGAAGCTGCACCCTGAGAACAACTCTTCTGTTTCACCAGAATGCTGCTCACAAGGCTGCTCAGTTTCCAAGGACTCAGACTATTTTCTTCTTTTTTTTTTGTATTTTATTTTTACTGCTGAAAAGCTCCTTTTTTACTCTCACATGGAATGAATGCTATTTGTTAGACTAAAGACAAAGAAAATGAATGAGTCTTTAGACCAGTGTGCAGATGTGAGAAGATTGTGCTCACTCCATACCTGGACAAGTGGTTCCTCACTCTCCATACTTATGCATTCAGAACTGACTTTTCTTCCTGTCACTCAAACATATTATATTAGTCCCTGTTTTCACTTTGTAGCTCTGCAGGTCTGGAGGGGATGTTTGACAGGACCTGTCCACCAGTGCCATCTTTTCTCATTCTATCCTCAGAATTGCCATCAGCTGATAAGTACTGTTAAACAGGTAGTAAGAATGGCTAATGTTAAATTGAGCTTCTCATTAGGAGTCCATATATTTCAGAATAAAAACTTTATACTACTTTTATTTGTTGGTACAGCCCTGGCTTCTGGCCCTTTCTACATTCAAGTGCCTCTTTAGTACCCAAAATACCAGTTCTTCAGTTTGGCAGATTTGCTGTTACTTGCTGTCCTCTCTTATGTCTTTGTTTTCTCAAGGATTTCATAAGACCAAAGATAGGAAAAAGATCATCAGATACATCTTAAGTGTCTCTATTTATCAAATTGATTTACTTTACTTACTGTGTGCTGGCACCACCAAGTTTGTTTATAACTTACTGAACATGCAGTTTATGTCCTGGATAACTTCTAAAACACTGATAGAGCTTAAACTGAGATATTCTCCATCTAAAGATGTGTTTCATACATAGTAGGAAAAAGAAATGAAAATTCTGAGATAAGTTCTTAGTTTGAGCTAGATTTGCTCTTGAAATCTAAAAGTTTGGAAAAATGGAGGTGTCAGTGACTTTGTGTGCCTTATGAATTTTTAGGGTCCTTAAGTCTTTGAACTTGTAGATCTCAAAAACACCCAAAGACCTTGTTAAGCAGTATTCAAATCTTCAGAGCAAATTTATATGCATGGAAGGCATTGTTAAGCACTGGAGGATAATTTATTTTCATTTTCTATTCCGTAGGCAGAACTTGAGAAAATGTTACAAATTAACAGTAAGTTATTGGTTCACTGAATTGAGCCTTTAATAGTAAGGACATTTGGGAAAGTAATTTGTCATGGCCTTGAGCAGTCTATTTTAAAGCACTATGGTAGCTTTTCTATGATAACAGGTAACTTAACCTTTAAAATGCCGTTCTTCATGCAAATAAACCTGGGTAATGGACTTTAAAAGGTGATTCTGCATGCCCTCTGGCATTACTTATTTCTTGGAAATAAATGTGTCTCTCATATATTCAAAATTAAGCAGGAACTCTTTTTAGAACATCAGACTCATTTTGCATTGTAATGGGATATAGTGAGTTCCCACAGTAACTGTAAAATATTGTCTAAAGAGAGAACATGTGAGTGGATTTTCTAGTGAAACCTGGATACTACCCCACAGCAATATATAAAGTATTTGTGAATAATTTAGATTTGTAATATCAGTCATGAGGTAAAGGAAGATGGACAATCTCACTTGCAGCTTCAGTTGTTCATGGATACAGCACTAGAGTAGCTATGCTTATCAGAATTGTAGTTCAGACCCATTTTGTGGATATGCAATGCTGGTAGGAGATTGAGGAGGTTCTTGAAGTGTCTCATATTGAGTATGTGACTCATTTAATTGGCTCCTACATCCTTCTTCTCCTCATACTTTTCATGGTGCTTCTGCACATTTTCTGCCTCATTCCAAGACCCCACATGCTGAATATGACAGATCATGAATGGTCAGTCTTAAGCATGATCTGTCAGGGGAGTGTGCCTGGACTTACAGAGTGGGAGAGAGCACAGGAGGTGATGCATTGTACAGAAAAAAAGAATAAAAAAAAAAGTAATTAAAAAGCCCATCTAGAAGATCAGTACCCACCTAGAGCCTTCCTCTGCATCTCCTTCTCCCCATACGACTCACGGTGTGAGCTGTGGGCCTCCATTCTGTGACCAGTGTGGAACACCAGATCACAGTGCCACAGGATTCTCCAGACTGACACAAAACTGTGAGTTTGCTTAAGGGGTGTGTGTGGGTGTAGTTACATGTCTGAAAAGGACAGAGAAGTTTTTGCACACAAATTCCTTCAAAAGGGAGTTAAAGATTTGTAACTCCTCATGACAATGAGTTATGGCTGCAAGTCAACAGAAATACTTTTTAGGAGATGTAGAACCAATGTTTCCTTTTTACCTTTTATAGAAGAACAAACCAAATCTCCTAATAATTATTATGATGCCTTTTGCCCAGCCTGTGTCCTTTTCAAATCAGATATTTTATCACTAGCCTTTAGCAAGTAGCTGACAAATAACATAGGAAAACCAAATAGGAAAGCTGTATATTACTTTGGGGAACAATGCTTACTTTGCAAAGGCTTTTATGATCCATTGCTAAAACTGCTCTGACTTTGCTTCAGCTAATAACAGGGATGAGCACAACCATCCATTAATATGACTCACTTTTGGGAAAAAAAGGATATAAGGAAAAATCTGTTCAGAACTCAAACTGTGATCCTGGACATGAAGGCAGCTTCCCTGCTTATTTCTTAAGGCAATATATCATCCAGAAATGAGATAAAATAAAACATTGCCCATTATTTATAACCATGCATCTTGAAAGCAGTAACAGTGACTGTAAGGGTAGAATTTTGTTTATGTGCAGGCTCATGTTCAGTATGCTGCTTCTTTTTGCTACAACTGTAAACCAGCACAGTCTACTGCAGCAACTCCATAATGTATGTCCATATGTGTCTCTATGATGACCATGCCTTCTTGTTTGCAGTGCCTTTGGGAATGCTGGAGTGGCCCCTTACATGGAGCATGCTTCTGGCACACTTCAGATTTTGCAGAGAACCCTTCTCTTCTTTCAGTTTCAGGACTGAAGTGATTGCAATGTTGTGCAGCGCAGTTTGCTCTGAAGCATACTTGTGTTTGCAGAAATCGGAATTCCCTGTCTGGCTCTCTCTTGGTCTTGCTTGTATCTTGTGCGGAGGTAGAAATCAGTATCAGCATCTGTTTTGGGCTAAGTTCATAGTAAGGGGTGCCTGAGAGTCCCCTTTAAACCCTGATATTGGTTAGAAGGGTAAAGATCACTGAAAAAACAATGTATTTTTTTATTCAACTGTGTTTGAGGCATATGATCTGACCAAAGTTATGAGACCTAATTATGGCTTTGATCATATCCCAGTTTCAAAATAGTGGTTAATGCCTGTATATAAATGAATATATTTTTATTAAGAGTAAATTCAAGAACATATTATGTATTCTTATAATGTACTCAGTTGGGGTTTTTGTCTTTTCTAATAGGGATTAATTTCCAATACACCTGGATGGCTGATAGCATCTGAGTGCTTGGGTTTTGAAAAATGAAGAACTGAGAAAAAGCAATATATTCAGAATAATCGAAAAATATTTCAAAATAGCTTATACACTGAACTTCAAGTGTACCTGGAAACAAATTGACAGGTCTAGAACTTGAGACTGATTTCAAAGTGGAGGAAAAGAGTACTGAAAAATGATTGCCCAACAAATGAGGAAGAGAAGCATCTTTTCATTTGTGGAAAAAACCCCTCATTATGCTGCAATAAGAAGCTTCCACAATCCTTTGCTTTAGTCACCACCTCCAGTAACATTAAATAAAGCAAAAATGTTTGGGAGCACGGGAGAGTGTACAGTAGAGGCTTACCCTCTCTGTTTCCCTGTTTATTTCTGTTCTCATTTCAATGTTCTGAAAACGCAATTATTTACTTCAAGTCCTGAAAAAAGAAAACTTTTTTTTCTCTGTATTTGCACTTGATTACAAACTCAGATTGAAGATTTTCATATGAATAGAGCATCTGCTGGGTATCCTGTCCAAATGGAATCTCCAGTAAAGCTAAAAAGCTCACACTGACTTTCTTGGTTCTTCTTCCCACAGTCAGAGTATTTGCTTGTTACTTCTCCTTCACCCAGTGATTATTTTTATTAAGCTTGTAGGTCCAACATGTCTGACACTTCCGTTCCTCTGTAAGTTTGGCTGAAACTTGAAGTCTCTGGGGAGACAGAGCTACAGCGACAGTCAATCTGTCTGCACAAGCCTCATTTACTTGAGACATCATGTTAGAAAGAAAACAACTGAGATGGGATTACAGTGCCTCGTCCCTGAAGAAGGAAAAGTGGGAGATACTGTACATTGGCTCTGCCATTAGTGCCTTTAAGTGTAGGGGACTGCAGTCAGCTTTGTAATGGTTACGTACATATGGTATAATTGATTTCAGCAGGTGCTTTCACTCAATAGCCACTATAGCCTCATTTATGGCTGGCTTAATTGATAAGAGTCTGAACAGAGTCATGTTAGTAGGTATTGCTGAAGTTAAAATTGGGTGATTCTGGTAAATGACACCAGTAAATGACACTTTAGAGTCTTCTGACCTGCTCAATTCAAAAAGCTTTAAATATGCAGGAGAGAATGGACATCCCTCCATCTATTATTTCTTCAGGTAAACTTGTCCCATCATCAGTTCTCTGAACTGATCCTACTTTTTCCTCTCCTGGGCTATAGTTTTTGTTAATAAGATTTTTAAGATCTACCAGAATTTAAAATACAAAATCTGAGGCTGCCTAAGATCATCATGGTATCCAAATTACTTCTTTTTTCCCCCCAAGGATGTACTCGCCTCTATCATTCTTGTCAGTAAGTAACCAGAAGGAAGAGATATATAAAGCTAATGTAAGGATGTCAGATCTGCCTTCAGCTGATTTTCTGTAATTTTATTATTGTATGAACTGCTGTGTTCAAGGAAATAGAAAAAAAGTCAGCCAAAAGTTTTATTTGCATTAGTAACTAATTTTAAATGGGAAGCCTACACTCCAGGCAGTGGAAATAAAATTCCATTCTAACTTTTGGAAGGAATTTTGCTCTTTTGCCCCCAGAACTAATCAGTTTTTATCAGACAAAGCCTTTATTATTTGATAACTCCCTGTGCCCTCACAGATGACTGTGCTTATTTTCCATCAGCTGTCTGACTGCTAGAAACTTGGAGAACAACACATGGTGAGGCAAAATAACTGCCATGCTTTAACCAACCAAGTCTGCTTTTCTCTTCTGGTTCATTCCTAGGGTTTTTTGGGCTACAGAGAACACCTGCTTTTAATGAGCACAAAAAAGTCAATAAAATTCATATGTATTTTATTATGAGGTTTCCTTCCCTTTCTGTGTAAATATGATTAGCATTTTGAACTCCAAATACCTTTTTTGGAGTTTAAATATAGCTCCCTGTTTTTTTGGCATAACTGCAATAATAATGATCATACACATTGGAAGAAGCTGCAAGGAGATGACAATTTGTGCACCTTCTGTGGTTATTCTTGGCCTCACACAAATCCATTAATACGTTTCTCTCTGGATTTCCTAGAACTGATTTCTATATTCATGCTTGTGTCCAGTAGGATTTTACAAAGGTCAGTGTGAGTGGACACAATCGTAAGATTAAGATCCAAGTAAGAATCTGAGTCTGTTTTAAGTACTAGTTCAGTTTTTTGGCAATTGAAATACAAAGGTTAATTTTCTAAACTTGTAGAACTAAATTTTGAGAGTCAGTTTTTTTAAAAAATATTAGAACAACTTTGTTTTTTTCATCTTTGGCCATTGCTACCTATTTCATCTTGAACAGTCTGTACCAGCAGTTTCTTTTATCCTCTTGTTGTTTATGAGTTTTGTGATGTGACCCATGGTTTGCACCCAGCCAAACATCAAAGCATGTTTTCAGACAATATGCAAGAATAGTTTTACTGATGTATCAAGTCATCTATGCTTTTTATTCATTTATTTAATCAGTATCATTGGTAGCTGCAGGATTATTTAATCTTTGTATTACTACAGATCTTTTGGCTGGGAAACTGGAAGGATGTAGCCAGTACTCATCCTATTTTCAAGCCTTGCCTATTCACCCCTCGTGGTGAGATCCAGCAGTCATCTACTTCTCTCACATTTTTCTGAACCCTGCCATGACTGTGGAGAAGTAGTTAATTTGTTTTTGAAGGAAATACAGTTTAATATGTTAGGCAAAAAATATGTTTGGTATATTTGGTAAAGCTCATGTAACAGCTAATGCCACCTGAGCCAAGCCACTGTTTTTGAGACATGCCATTCCCATTCAGTGCTTTTGTTTAGATGAAGACATAAAACATTTAATTTAATCCAGACTTGATTTTAATTTGGACTGAGAGTACATGGCTGATAGATACTTGAGGTTAGAGAGCAGGTATGTTTTCATGTAAGCTTATGCTCTGATTTGTTATTTTGTCATATAAATTTTTAAGAAATGACGAAGGGATTCATTTTGGAAAGGCTGGTAAAACCTTACTTTTGGGATGAGTACTTCCCATTGTAAGTCTCAGGTTTTGGTTGCTTATAGACTTGTAAATATTTCACAGCTGGAGCAAAAATATCCCAGATTGTCTATCTGCCTCAGTTGGGGCTTGATTAGGAAGTGTCAGACATTTCTGAAATGTTCTGAAATATATCTAGGAAAAAAAGAAAAATGAACAACCAGTATTGCCTGTGTTAGCGTTTATGTTGAATTTTTCCTCAACACGTCATTTTACAGGAATTTGTGAGGAAGGAGTCAGTTTGCAAATCTTTGAATAATTATATTAATAAACCAAATACCTTAAAGATTCTGCCTGGAAATGCCCTAGTCTAGGATGGAGCAATGAGAAAAAACTATCCTTTGGTCTTGACATCTGAACTGAGAACTTAACTCTTTCTTTTTTTTTTTTTTTTTTTCCTAATGATCACTCCTGGGGACAGAACAACTGGGAGAAGAGAAATCCTTCTGTAACAGTAGAGAAGTGCTTAGAGGTGGGTATGAGAGCAAAACAGTAATGGACAAAATAGTAGGCAATGAGGTAACTGCCCAAAAAAATGTTATGAACTAAGGTAAACACAGGCAAGCTTATTTCTGGTTGACATTGTGTGATCAACTAGTGCCAGTCAGAAACTCTACTAAAACCCAAGATTTATCAAAAAATCAGATAATCATGGCAGATTTTTAGACAGGAAGGAACTGCTGGAGATCATCTGGTCCAACCTCCCTGCTAAGAGCACATCCAGCTGTGAAATCAGATTAGGTTTCTCAGGGTCTTAACTAGTTCCAGCCTCTCTGAGTAACCCTTTCCCATGTGCCACTTTAGATTGTCCAACTGGAGAAAACTTTGAGCCTCTTTCTCAGGCAGATATGATTGACAAGCTGTCTCCTGAGTGGAAAACTTCTGAATCACTCAATGCTGCCTAGTAACATTGGGTAAAATTGTTAATTTCAGTGTAAATATTGGCAGTGGATGGCAGCTTTTTGTGAGATTTTTGACAGTTATTTTCTGGGAGACTTGTATAAAATGAGGTGTACAGGTAGCCTGCAGCATCTGTCTGGAGTTACAGAGATCTCTGCTGTATTCCCCTTACTTTTGCTGCATCCAGAAATGTATCTTTTCCTCTGCCTTTTGTTTTTTTCCCCAGTTTACCTCTTTCTATCTGATGGGAAGAAGATCTTACAGGAAATGAAGCTTTTATTCAGCTAAGCCTGTCTCTGCATGAGCCAGTACCTGCTCCTAATGGCCACCCCACTCAGCAGATTTAATGTGGCAGAACTCAAGGTTCTCAGGGAAATAAACTTTAGAATTTGTAAGAACATCACATAATACAGCAAGTTAGGTAAGATTTTTTAAGAGCATTGCAAAAAAAACAAACCAAACAACCAAAACCTAGTTTTGTCCCTATCCCTGTTATACAAAGTAATTAAGATTGTTTGAAAAATCTAGAGCAGTATTTTGATTGAGTAACAGTTTGCTTCAAACTTGTATGTCTAACCCTCCTAGATTAAAAAAAAAGTGCATATGTCTTGCATCCAAAAATAATTTCAATTTACAAATATGGACAGTATTTATGTCAGCATCAGATTTGGTCATAGCATAGCATCTGGCATGTGGGATTGGCAGCACAGTCAGCTGTTGTATGAAATAGCAGCCTTGGATTTTATTTGTGATTTTTGCCTATTTGCCCATTCATCTACAAATGGACAAAACAAGTCAGGGAAGAAACCCTGTTGCTAAGTTTCCCTTTAAAAGTGTAAGGTGGTGAATACATAGTCCCTTGTGTGGGTTTCATTAATACAGAATCCTTCTGCAGGTTTTCTAAGGCAGTAAGGGCTATGCAACCATTCTGACTGTGTGTCTGTGTATCTCTGTTCCATGAGAACAAAGTTTTACTCTACTGTTCAATGTTAACAACATTTTCTTGGATGAACAGCCCTTTTATTATTAGGTTGCTTAGATATAGTTCTTACTGAAGCTGAGTAAGGAAAACCTTCCCTGGGAGAAAACCTGCAAGTTGCCTGCTCTCTTTAGCCTGTTGCTGGCCAGTTCCCCAGTGAATGCTGCTCAGCAACACAGCACAGCACCAACTGACTTTTTGTCAATAGTAAAAATGCATGTATGACTGAATGACTGGTGGATCATTTCTGGTGGTGAAATAATTGTTGAGCATTAAATTGTATGGTTTAATTTTTGAAGTCCTTTTCTTTTAGATTTGATAGCTCTTCAGCCAACCTTCAGAAGACCTATAGAAAACCAGGAAAGTCCTTTAGGAGTCCTGCAAAGTTTAGGTCAGGCTACACATTTAGGATCTACACATTCCACCCCCCCACCCCCCGACCCCCCAAGCAACAGGTAATTTTTCATGTAAAGACACTTGCAGGGACACTTAGTCCTGGAAAAGGGACAAAACATGTCAAAAGGTGAAGTGAAAAATCTTGAACACCCTTGAATGGAGAAATGCCCTCAACTCTTCACAGTTGGGTCATAAAGAAAGTACTGCAAAGGAATTGTTTTTGTAACAAACTTGCTCCTGGGCATTCAGAGGACAAAGTGCTTTGTCTGGTGTTTTGTGCCAGATATCTTGGGACCATTCAGTGTAGTTTTGGATCTCTTCCAGCATTTTGAGATGAAAGCATGAAAAAAGAATTGATCTTTCAATTTTTCTTAAATGTGGTTGGATTTGCATTGCTCTGCATTTGTTCCATTCAAGTTTTAGCTGGAGAGCAGTATCACAGTGATGTTGCTCAGCTCATTTATCAATATTTACGCATGGATTTGCAAAATATTTGTGAAGGTGGGTGTTAAGATTATTTTAATTTCACATAATAAATGTTTGAGGAACAAAGATGGATAATGACAGACATCTAAATAACATCAGGTAAATTGAAAGTCTGGAAGTATATGTGTTTATTGCTTTTTTCCTTGCCATTTTCCACAGAGATTTGTCTAAGAGTTGCGTCTATTTTGATGTGGGAGATACAACTTCTGAAGGGGTTTTAGAGCCATGAACGCATGGTTTCTTCATGGAAAGAGTTGCCAGCTCTTTCCTTGAAGGTTAATAAAGTGATCTAGTTAATTTTGCATCTATTAAGAGGTGAAGACTTTAGAAAATGAAGCCTGATTATGGAAAAAGTCCTAATACCATCTCCTTCCTGAGTAGGTTTTGCTGTGGTGTTTCTGTTCTGGAGTGAAATGAATATTTAACTAAATTAAATGAGCTTTGCACAGAAGTGAAAACAACAGGCCTCCTCTTTAGTGCATGGTAAACAGTATTTCTGAGACTTGATTTCCTTTTAAATATCTACTAACCAAAGGTTAATTTCCCAAATTTAAAACTAATATTTCCTAACAGCAAAATTATCATCAATCAGTACTAAATTTCCAAGAACATAGACAGGCACATAATGCCTAATGAAATATGGTGACATAAATGAAAATCGTTTGACTTAAGAGAGGCAGAACCAGCAGCAGGACCATTTCTGTGACTCTCAATTCCTAACTATTTCTTTACTCCATACACTTCAAGGAAAGAAGGGGCTGCAATGCCTTTTTCTGTTGTCTATGCAAGAGAGATTCACATGGGTACCCTGCCAGTTACAATTATTTTTAATGTGTGTGTTCCAACAATGTATTCAGCCACAATTTATCAACAGCAAAAAATGGGATGTCCAGCATTTTCCATGATTGTTTGTTTCCCAATATTTACTCATCCTACCTATAGCAACCACTGCTTTTTTCACCTTGATTTGATATGGTTTCTTTTTGAGTTTGGTGTTGCTTTTTTGAGGCCTCAGTTATGTCTTTGACATATGGATTTTGCAGATAGGCACAGTAGATGAAGATCTGCCAAGGTGCTACGAACTAGCGTGACCTTGACAAAAATCCATGTCAAAGTCCATTGTTTTGCCTTTCTGCTACATCAGGCCAACACATCACTCAGTAAGCCATCTCTGCTTAGGAAATTTTGCTTCAAGGCTGACTAAGTTTGAGTAGGAACAAAAAGTCCTTCTGCATGTAATAAACAAAAAAGTTATTTCTGTTTTATGGTTAATTCAAAATCGATCTAGCTTTGCTTAAGAGTGATAAACATTCCTGAGATAGAGTCTGAAAAAGAGCAGAACATGCAATTGCAAGAAATTCTTCTGATTGTGAAATTTTGTGTTTATCCTGGATATGTCTAACATGCCTATAATTTGATTCAAGCTTAGTGCAAGCCAGAATTAGAGCAGCAAATTGCTTACTTTTAGGAAGAAGTGTAATCCAGGGCTTTACTGCCTAAATTATGTGTGTAATTAGAAAAAGGCTATGGTTGAAGTTACGAGTTTAATCTTCAACAAACTGGAGCTTTTGGTAACCTCCTGACACTGAAATCACAAAGATTGTAGGGCACATTTTAACTAATCCATAACCAAAAGAATAATGCATTTGTCTTTTTATAGTGTTATCATAACTGGACATAAAAGCACAGTTTCTTAATTATTTTACTTGTTTGAAAAGTTGATTTTATTATTCAAAGATCATGTGCTGATCACGTCTAATATGTACATAACAGCAGTTCAATATTTGGACTCTCAGAGAACAGTCTGCTTGTTTCATTTTCAGAGCTGGTCTAATGGTAAGTTCTCAGTAATCACAATACACACTTCAGCCTTTGTCTGCCCTCTGCCTGTTAATAAAATTTAATTTATATATAATTAATCTATTATATAATTCATTCATCATAAATAGTGATTTAAATTATTCACCAAAAAACTTAAATTGTGCATTTTTTGACCTTTTTTGCATACATTTCAATTAGATTCTCTACAATGGCATTCAGAATATAACTCATTTGAATCGTGACTTTCAAGTAAATGTAACTTTTACACTTGGAGATTCATCTTGACTTATAAAAGATAAAATCTATTTTAGTTGAGAAAGTTGTACAGTGTTACAATTATTTGTAATTGCTTATTAAGTGTTTTCAATATGGGAAAATGTAAACAATATATTTCTTCATTACTTAGTAATTAATTTGTATATTGGAAGTTGTGGCAAGCTGCATTTGATTGGAAATTAGGACCCACTTAGACAAAAACCAGATTCCTTTCTATTGAATTAGAAACCCTGCTTCACTTCTTTGATGAAAGCAATAAAAATATCAGGTGCTTATATTATTCTGTTGCATGAAAGAAATTCTGACAGTACTTAATGGTTGAACTGAATCAGGAGAGGGCCAAGTGTTTCAAAGATTTAGACTTAATAGATCCTCTCCATCTCATTTTTATTTCTGAGCTGAAAGAAGAAGAGAAGATTTATTGCTTTCTTGACTTTTCATTTGTCAACCAAATAATCTGATTCATGGGCAAAAAGACAATGTCCTGAAAAAAAATGTTTCCAATTTTAATTGCTTTCTGTTCTAGACAATTAGCCAATATATTCCACCTTTCTTTAAAATTCCTAAAAACTTATACTACTTCAATGGCTATAATTTGTTATGGTTGGTATGACTGATGGGTCATCATATTTAGGGGCATAGCACTGTTTTAATCTTCTGGTTTTAGGCATTTAATATAGTACTTTGAGTTTGGAATAATGGCAAGCACTTTCTTGATCTACCTCTTTCAAAACTTCAAAATTTGGCAGTTCTGTGCCAAAGTTACCCTTCTGTGTAGGGTTTTCTGTTTTTTTTTGGGGGGGGAGGTTTAGGTTTTTTCACATGTCAGCAGTGTTCTCAGCAGGTTGAATTCATCTACTGCCTAAAATTTGACTGTAAATAATATATATGAAAATATTGATAGATAATTACTAGCAAGTACCTTCCCCTTCCAAGTAACAATTAATAATCTTTCCAATATACTTATTAATAACACAAGGATTTGTGACCATTATTAAGTTTCAGTTAGTGCTATATTTTATGGTAAGAGCTGAGAGGAAGCTATGAATATGCTTCAGAAAAAGAATAAACAGATGATTCAAGTCATTCATGCATGCCAACACTGGTTCGTCATCATTGCTTTCAAAAGCACATTATTATTATTAAGCAATATTTGTCGTCTGTAGAGGATCAGCTGTGTCAATGAGCTAAACTGAATTTCTGAGGAGTTAGACAAGCACCAGAGCCCCAGAAAGGTAAGATGCAGAGGTGCAGAATAAAATTAGGCTGTGAGATTGGCTTGAATTTCAGAGAGACTCATTCTCTGAGCCTTGCAGTGGAAGCTGAAGCATGGGACACATGCTCTAGAATGTGGACCTGTGCCTCATCAGCACCTGCTGATGGAGAAAGAAGTTAGTTATAGAGGGAAACCTGTGCTTGTATGATGGAGAATAACTGTTACTTGTTCTCAGTCCTATCCCTTCTAGCTTGTGCAGCCAATCTCATAGCAGAAATAAAGCTAAAACATGTTAGGAGACAAGAACCAGTCTGCAGCATGTTGTGGCCACGTGTCTCTTTGGACATGTGGATATTTGGTAAAGTGAATTCAGACCAAAATATCTACAGCTCTAAAACTCAGAGACAGACAGGTTGTATTGTTGGCTGAATCAGGAGCTGCACTTCGTGAAACACTCCTTTTTGACTGAGTACATGTTCAACTATAAGTAAAAAATATGGACAAGGCAAGGGTATGATTGTCAGAGCTCTTGAAAGTAGGATTGCACAAAGGAGTATGTCAAAGGTAGTGGAAGAAAATCGAACTGCATATGTACACAGCTTGACTTTTTGCCACCACAGCATCTGCATCATCTCTCTAAATAATTTCCTGAGTAGAGTCCTTGGCATTCTTTTGTGTTATTTATTATTCAGTATACAGTTCATGAACCACTGGGGAGAATGAATTTGTCGCTGCATCAGAGACGCTTGACTGAACATGAAGTAGGAAGACTCTATGGTTCAACATGTTTGTCATAGATAATTATCAGCACTACATTCATAATTCCACTAATTTTGTGATAGAAATGGTATTTGCAACTGGGCAGTAATAGATTACATACCAGAGAAACTGGCAGCTGGTTGCTGCCTGAAGCTATATGCTGATTGCAGCATAAATTGCAGTAGCTCTGTGTGAGGAGAATTAAAGCATTAAAAAGTTCCATTAACTCTTTCTGAAAAAATGTTTACATTTGTTTCCTTCCAGAGAAGGAAGCTTCTGCAAAGCCATCTACAGGGATTCTCCATTATACAGTGGATGCGGCCGGGTTTCTTTTTCCCCTGTCTCTCTGCACACTAGGGAGGATCCTGCACCTCAGCTGGGGCAATCCAGAGAACAGGCTGTGAGGAGAATGGATTCAAAGCAGCCCTGGGGAGAAGGACTTGTGAGAGTCTGTGGACAAGAAGCTCAACATGACCCAATCATGGGAGAATTCAGAGATGAGCAGAAAATTAGTTATTCCAGCTAGGGCCCCACTAGGGAAAAGTAGGAGCTAAAAATTACGATTTTTCCCATCTGCAAGCTGAACCTTGCTTCACCCATCTTTCTAATACTAAACTGGGGTGGAAAATTCAGCTACATTTCTTTTCAGCAAAATATTTTAATATAATATTGATCACAGGTCAAATAATGCTTTTGTTGAAAGTGTCTTTGTATTAGTAGAAACAATTTGTTCCTTTTTTAGAGGAAAAGAAAGACAATGGGTCTCTTAAAAGACTTCAGTGCCCCAAGCTTTAGGAAAATGGGAGGAGAATACTGACAAAATTCTGTTGCATTTGCAACAGAACATGTTATCAAGGGTGAAAAAACATGGAAGTTAAAAGATTTGGAAAAGTTATTCAGATTGAATGAGATACTTAGCTAAAATATTGTCTCCCACAAGAAAAACAGCTTTCCTAGTTTTATAATTTTTCTTAGGAAAATTAGTCAAGGCTTATCACCAGAGTTAGGAGCAGAAATGGTGAGTTAAATTTTTAGGAATAAAATCGTGCCTTAATTGTACAGTAATGCAGCATCTGCATTGATGTAGACTCTGAAAATGTACTAGTGTAGGCTCTATTTTAGAATTTGTATAGTTGTTAGGCAATGTCTTTCATGTGTTACAAAAATTGCTGTATATGCAGTGAATATTTAGTCTTCCTTGTCTAGTGTTAAGGCCAATAAAATAGAACTTTTGCTCAATTCTATTAATAACTATGGAAGACTTCAGTAAGATGAAAGTAAAAATAGCATACATTCCAACACTGCTCATCTTGCAATGCTTTAGACTACCTGCATTGTATGCACACTGTCTCAGCTTCTAATAAAGATGCTGTAAACGTTGGTTTTGATCAAGAGGACATTATTTTTCCTTGAAACTTGCTGCAGTTTATCATATTATGCCCTGCAGGTCTCTAAAACCCATTTCTATTTGTTTAGGAAAATGCCAGGGGGAATGAATCAGGTGGAAAAACAGGTTTACTTTTCATCTCACAGATGATTTTCCAGAAACATTTTTACATTAGAAAGCTTTAAAGTTGTCAGGGAGGCAGACCTCTATTGACAGGACATCAGTAGCCATCAAATTCTGTATGGTTGTAGGATCTTTTTGCCTTCTTGTTGTCCAGCATTGTGACAACGACATAGCCCAGTCATAGAGGTTTGCAGTCCGAAACCACTTTAAACCATACTCAATCCTAGATTGGGCCATGTCTTTTAATCTATTTCTGGGAATTATCCAGAAGAATTGTGTCTACTGTCTATGATGAGCTTAGAGGTTGGAGATATTTAAATTAAACTGGAAAGGAATGAGCTAATATGCTGAGGGTAGTAACTTAGAGGCAAGTGGGTTATTGGGGTTTTTTTGGGTATTTGTACTTGAGCAAGACTGAATGTAGTTTTGGGTACTTCATACCAATTTTTAAAAGTATCTGACATAGTGGAATTGTGGAATTATAAATTAATGTACTTTACCCTGCCACTGGATCAAATAAGAACATGCACATGTACATTTAAGGATCAGTGATCATCTGATCAGCAGGAGCAGGTGAAGTGCCTTAATGTAACCACAAGTACATACTCTTAATCACCTTTGAAATAGTTTACTTCTATCTGAGAGTGCTGCAGAAATGTAATTGCCAGGCAGTGTCTAAGCCTTTTGCCAGCACTGTGAAATATAATATTCCACATAGATAATATTCTGCAAGACTATTTTCAACAATGGAACCCGTTTGAAAATGTAGCAGACTAAACCATGCTTCTGTGGATCAAAAGCTAATCAAACTCCCGTCTGCTAATGAGAGACGAGATCTGAACTGCGGAAAACATATTGTGGACAGTCATCAAATAATTGAGAAAATATGTCTGATTTGGGGATTGAGCCAGACATGCTGTGAATGGGGTTGTCAGACACAAGCAGTGCTGAATAATGTGGGAGAGAAAGGGGAAGCTGTAATCATCTTAGTCTCTGGTATGTTTTCTGGACATTTGATCACAATTAGTTGGCTAAAGGTCTGTCTGGCCCTGGAAGAAGCTATCTAATACAGGTAGACTCATCCTTTCAGAAACCAGGGAAACAGACAGGTTAGGCAATATTTTGACCACATTTATTCAACTTGAGAAGAACTGTGATACTGTTAAAAAGAAATAGAAATCAATGCAACAGAAATCAGTTGAGATATCAAGTTTAGGAGCACTTTTCTTTCTATAATAAGAACCTGAAAATGAAGTATTAGAAAACTAGGATCACAACAGTGTGTCACAAACCTGGTTGCCCACTAAAGAAACTAGGCCTCCTCTGTGATAATTAAAGTCCCTGGTAGATGTATTTTTGACAGTACTGCTAATTACCCAACCTTGTTCACTGAAAGGGAGCTAGTTGCCTGTAAAATAGAATAAGTATAATAGAATAAGTATAATAGAAATGACAAAGACTCAGAGTTCAAGAGACAAATAATACGTTTTGGATTAGGAGTGCAAGTGTCTTTATATAGTTTCTCCTTCTATTTATGCAGACCTGAAATTTGTTCAGCAAACAACTGTGGGGAGCAAAGAGCTAATGTGACTCATGAACACTGGCCCTCCCATTGGCTTGATTTAATTTTTCATTCTGAGTACTTCCTTTTTCATTAGTGATCACAGTGAACCTGTATTGTGTATTTAGATCTGCTGCTCCTCATCAGGTCCAAATGATGAGTCAGGCTGCAAGAATCATGCTGGCCTTGCTTAATAAAACATTATTTTTTGTAAAGCTTTCTGCCTGTTTTGTCTTTTCTCAATAATGAAGTATTCATGGTATTCATACCAGGTAACATTTTTTTTTCTATTCTTTTTTCCCCCGTTTTTTGTTTGATGGTGTGTTTGTTTGCTTGTTGGTGGGGGATTTTTTGTTTGTTTTTTTGGTTTGTTTTGTTGGTTTTTTAAAAATTACTATAAGCCACGAACAGGAAGAAAAAATAATTGGATAAGGTATTCACATGGGAAGCTCAAATTTCTACAAAGCATTCTGTAAACAGCTGATTGTGCCCATACACCCATCTGCATTTTTAAACATTTTTGTTTCATGTTCAGCAGGAACAATATTGTTTACTTCCTAAAGGATAAGCAATTAGAAATGAGTATAATTAATATATGTGGCTCTTTTTCCCTGTCTCTTATCAAAGTCCCAACAAGCCATCCACATGCTTCAGCAGGTTTTATGAAACATTTGCAAATGACAAACAGATGGCCTTTTTGGGTTGCTGTATTAAACACTGAAGATTAATATTGCCACTCTTCATGCAGTATGTTCAGTCATATCTTGTCTGCCAGAAGCTGGGTGTTTTCAGTGCATCTGTCTGTAAATACTTACGGCCCATTCTATAATTGGACAAACAGAGAAATAAGCAAGCTTGAATAATATTCTTTAAACAAACTCTTAATATTCTTAAAAATATATCTATAACAAATGAGATTTCTCATAAAGTAGCAAGAACCTATCCATCCTTACTGAATTAATACATGTTCCCTTTTTTACATTTATTTTAAGTGACCACACTGTGTTTGTATGGTTTTGCTGTCTGGTTCCCATTGAGGAAGACAATGTTTGTTGTGAGAGCTTAGGGAAAATAGCATCTGACCATATGGTAAGGGTATCAACTGACAGTGTAAGAACAACTTCCTATCACTTCCCATTTTCCTTTTCTAAAAGGTAGATCTTTCATCTAAGAGTTTGTCTTCCCAACAGATGAATAAAGCAAACCTACATTGTCCTTAGGCGGGAAATAGAGTGGAATTGGATATTTCTAGATTTTAAGCACTTTGGAACACACTTGGCTAAGGACATCAGTGGAAAGGTATGGATTTATACCTAACTACTACTCTGCCTTGACTTCCCAAAGTGGAAGAGCTCTGGATGATTCATGTTTAGAAACAGGAATTCCTAAAGAATAAAAATATCCATGCAAGATGCTTTATCTATTTTATATAGTCACATTTCCTAATCTTCATTAACCTTTAATTAGAAAACTCGCTGGAAATGTCATCTTTTCTCCGACTTCTGTATAGCACTGTGCACACTTAACATGGATTAAGTGACAATTATTTTATCTCTTCTGCAGCCCTGAGGAAACACTTGCTGGCTGAATAATTTTGATACAGTCATTGAGACAATTTTTATCCACTTAATTTAATTTTCCTGTTTTAAATGACAACAGAAAAATAATTTTGATGTCTTATTACTTTGGAGATATTGTATCTCTGGCATTCAGTGAACTTCTACCATGCTAAACTGTCCCTTTAGAGATCATAAAAGTGTCTGAAAACCTGCCTCATGCTGTATTCTGCAGCCTGTTGCGTTTCTCTTTTATGTATATTCTTGGTCATGCTGATCAGTGGTTTCAATATCTGTGATGCTACAAATATTTTCATCTTTCAGCCTCTCACAATCACAAGCCTTCCTGGAGCCATATTTGATCCTAAAGACTTCACAAATAAAAAGTTGAATTGGAAAAGTAAAGTTATCTGTGAAAACTGTATGTCGGAAAGTGCCAGACCTTTTATTTACTTTGGCATTTTTTTGTGGGTTATTTTTCCTGAGGAGTTCATTAGTTGGCTTTGACTGGATAATATGAAGATTCTCGGCACTCTTATTAGTACTCAAGATATGACAGCTGGGTCTCACCTCAAAAAAGTAAATTAAATTTGAAAAAAACTGCTGTTTCTAATACTGTGGAAAATCTCGCTACCTTGTGCAGTTGTATTGCTCTGAAAGAGCAAGATCAGGAAGGCTGTGTTTTCAGACTATGCAATAACTGCGTGGTCCACATCCCCAAACACTGCCCATGGCATGATGTCCACTGACAGAACTGAGCCTGCAGAATGGCCAATGTTCCCATGCTGCCACTCCTTCTTGAGTCATTTGATGTCACTGAACTTCTGCAGAAAGTTGTGCTTAGGATATGAGAGGGAACCAGAGCCTAAGTGGATGAGTAAAATCAGAATGGCCAAGTACCTAGGAAAAGGATAACTTGGCTCTGACACATGCAAACTACTTGACCTTCTATGCCGGGAGTTGCAGGTTGCAGAATGTTGGCTGTTGATATTATGGCCCTGGATTGCACAGCCGCTTTCTTTGGAAGTAACAATGATTTTTCTTCAGAAGAGGGAAGATGAATCTCCTTATGAAGGTGATGAAAAAAGTAAAGGAGCCTAATAAATGAGGCTAGACAACTTAAACTACACTGCTAGTTTTTAGGAAGCTGAAATTAAATTACTTTTTTCTGTCAAGCTAAAATTAAAAGAACAAAAATAGAGATTAAAAAATGTTCTTGATCCTTGTATTTTTCTTTTAAGATAGTACCTTATTTGATCTTATTGCCCTGAAATAAAAGAATGCAAAATATTCAAACATATTAAAATAATTTTGTTTCATTAAAAATTACCCTTATTATTAGGAATTCCTATATTCTAAAACTGAATTTAGCTTATATCAGTTTTCAGATCCTGTTGGATTGGTATCTGTCTGTTCAAGGGCTATGATTCAACAGACATATTTCTATCACATGTATATATATCTGAGGTTTTATAAGCTTATTCCATTTAAGCCTCACAACCCCTACATCAGGGGCACCACACTCATACCATGTTGGTATGCTCATGGGTCCTGTAGTTGTAACTTTCTGTCTGTCTTAAACAGAAGCTCTGGGGAGATCTTTTAAATCTAAAATGTTTGCTGTACTATTTTCTAAAAAATTAATTGTTCTACAAAAATAAATATGACATAAACACAGTTAAGGGCACAGCTGGGAAAACAACTTTGAATGAAAGAAGGTAAACCATTCTAATTTTACTGTGTTTAAAAGTGCACATTTACGTGTAGCTGATTTTAATGGGTTTTGTATTTGTTTGTTTATTTTTATAATTAAAAAGTGGGTCTTCCTAACAGTGGATGGTTTCTTTATGCTTACTTGAATAGCATGACTAATTTGATTTCATGCAATATTTAACAACATATGTTGCTAAAAAATACTCATTATAAGGCTAGAACCCTTTAACTATATTTAGGAACTCTTAAAGTTGTACATATAGATACATATATAAAAACAGGGTTTGCATGGCATTGAATGAAATTAGTGTGCCTTAGGTCATTCCTCATGAGTCTGGTTCAATGTTCACTGTGATTTGTACATTTCCTTTAGTGAGATTTGGATTGTGCACTCCTGTGAAATCTGTTTAATTTTCCAATTTGGTACTGCATTGAGGCATTATCCATAGCATGTAAATGCCTCTGATGATATGGAACAATGACTGATACTTCAAGCACCAAAATAAAATAAAAATACCAACATTTATTATACTGTTTTCATTTAAGAACAAAATGGAGAAATGGAGATAATTTATTGTTTTATCAAGAAAAAGTAAAAATAAATAAAATATTTTCACTAGCTTCTGATAGACAAAGAAAACTTTTACTGTATATTTATTGGATTCTCTTTTTGCCTTTGAAAAATCATCCAATGACCTTTGTGTATTTGTGACTTACAGAAAATTTTATTATAGAGCCTCACCTTACCAGTAGTTCTTCTGATTGTTATTTCTGGATGTTATCTGAGAATGCAGATGAATTACCAACTTACATTTAAGAAACAGTATATTAAAGAGAGCATACATTTCAAATATCTGTGTTGTTTATCTGTAAGCAAAAAAACAGCTCTCATAAAGCATCAAATTTCTCAGTGCTCTCCAAAATTGTTCTAAATTTTTGGGTGGTTTCTCTAGCCAAAGAAAGCAGCTTTGGCTGCTCTTTGGAAAAGTAGTGTTCAAACAAATGTGCACCATGAAGCCTATCTAAAGAGTGGTGAGTAACCCCATAGCCAAGACACTCAGAGTTCCTGCCTGTACTTTCTGCCTAACTACTCCTTTTCTCTCTCCTACATAATATGTCACATAATTTCCACCCTGTTTATATCCATAACCAGAAAAGTGCATAACATATTCATCCCTGAATTGATTGTGTCTGCAAAATTCTTCAATGTGTATTAAAGAGGAATGCAACCAACTTAATTTTTAATTTTCATAAAGAAGTAAATCAGATTATGAAGTTGTATAGTCTAAAAGATAGCTTTTAAATAAGAAAGGAAATTTAATAAAAAAATGCTAAAATAACAGCTTTAATATTGTTATATTTAATACTATTTCAATCAATATTAATGCTACCATTGTAATTATAATGCTATTATTGTAGTTTCTCAGTTTAGTATCCTGATTTGAGAAAAATTAACATGATTTCTCTTCACATGGCCTGGACATTATTCCTAAAATGCTGTGAAGTGATTCTGTGGGTTGGTAGAATATGAAAAATATAGGGATTATAGTGATTATTCAGTGCTGAAATTTTAATTGAAGGAAAGTCTGTGTGACTTTTGTACAGGACGTAAAATATATGGTAGTGAAATGGGCTTTGAAGTGCACATTTCACTCACTTGCAAGCAAAGCAGGCTCATTACAAAACCACCTCTCTTCCAGCAGCTCCTCAGCTGTGCTCTGTGGGCCACCAGTTATCTACAGGACGTGCTGTGGGATGCTCTCCAGAGAGCGCAGTGGTTCCTGTGGTGCTCTTTCACTTTGATTCCATTCTTTTAATTGCGTAGAAAGAAGTTAAAAATCTGTCAGTACTTTCCCAGTGCAGTCTAGCTTCACTGCAACAAACCCCAGGGAGTCAGGGAGAATTGTTCATCCTAACAGGGTTGGTTTGGCAATTTGCTGCACTGAAATAGTGAGGAAAAACCCCAAGTCAACTACCCAGTAATAAGTTGCATTTTTATGGCAACTACTTCACATTGCTAAATATTTAGGAGATGCTTTAAAAAGAAAGCAATGGGGAAATTAAAAAGAAATAAAAAATATACATTTAGAGGTTAAATCCAACATACTGTGATAAACTGTAAGCACACACTGCAATAGCTGATGACCAAGGAGAGCATATCTGCCTGCTGTTGAAATTATTAAGGAAAGGGAGAGGCTGTGACTTGCTTTAAATGAATTTAGACAATGTTTGATTTCCTTCTAAATATATAATATAATTCTGAATGAGGTGGAATTAATTTTCTGTTAGAAGAACTGATGACTGTTTGCCATGATCTGTGAAGGAGGGGGTCCACAGACAATGTTTTTCTTCTGTTCCCACCTGTTATGGTTCCCTGTTTTAATCTGCATTGCACCATCCTATAGTCTATACTACCAGGGTAAATTTATGGTCCCCATTTAAAATCAGGAGAGACAACATTTATGCCAGAAGTACTTTCAGATGCTCCTAATTTCTGTGGGTTTTTTAATTGATTTTAGAGGGGAAATCAACAAGCATAACTCTTTTTTTTCTTTAATACTGTTTATTGTTGTTCCACTTCAATGTAATTTTAGTTAAATCTAATTTCAAGCCGTTCCAGCTGAATTACTAAATAATAACATTAAAAATTTAAAAAAATGAACCAAAAAAAGACAACCAAAAAAAAACCGGAAAAAAACCCAGATACACATTCAGATCTTTTCCTGATTGCAGTTAAGGAAAGCTAAAACTAGACAATAAAAAAAGCTTGTAATTGAAACAAAGATGTATATTTTTTATTTAACTATTTGTAGGTATTAAATCCTAAGTATTAATATTGGACACATGCGGACAATCATCTCTTCCATTTTCTACAATCATTTTAATATCATCTAATGATTGGCATAAGCAAATTTTTATAAATTCATTATTTTGGATATCTTTTAATATCAACATTTATTATCAAAATAATAGTTATTTAAGTAGACATGCCATGGTTCTATTACCTGGCAGATTCTAGTTGAGCAAGGTAACTTTTCCTCCTTCATAATATAATAAATGTAAATATTTACAATTTCAATTTGCTAGGTTCAGATCTTTTGGTTTTCTCAACCTTCCAGCCATGATCCACTGATTTGTTTTGTAGGGAGCTTTGTAGCAGTAAGATAGAAGAGAAAATAAAGACAGTTTTCTGCTTCAGTCTTTGATGTAGCTTTCATGTCACTGGCCATTTCTCTTCAGGAACAAAAGAGCTGGAAAACCAGCTTAATGCTGAGACACAAAGTTAAAATGTGTATGGCTCCAGTGTTTGGGACTGACATTTCTAGAAAGCAAACATAGATCTCCTCCTCCTGCTGTCTGGCATGGGGAGCATTGGCAGGAGGAGCCTCCTGCAGTCATGGCAAACAGACATAAATTAAACCAATAAATAGTGCAGTTATGGTCACGCAACATTTTAAAATTGGTTGGTGATTGACAGACCTTTTTCAGTGTTGCCTCAGCTGCAGGCCAGGGAAGGGGCAGATTCAATCCCCAGCACATTCCTGATTAGAAGGAAAGCTCTGGAATGGCAACAAAACTGTGCCTCGTTGTTTGCAAATACAAATTTCAGTGCAATGACTCGAACTATGCTTTTTTTACTTACCCACTGATGATCCCAATAGCTCTGAAGAGTAAAAGTACTTTCAATCTGTTATATTTTTAAAATACAGTTGTTCTCTAACAGCTGAAATTATGTACTAAACATTTTTTTTCCTAAATATAGATTTTTTTTTCCTTGTTCAGTTTGCATACTAAGAAATCATTTCTCTTTGGCTTTGCAAACAAGTACTGATCTGTAGAGACAGAAGCTTGTCAGATGTATAATACATATGCTTCTCTAGCTAAAACATCTGTTATGTAACTTGTCCTAGGTCAGTCTGCTTAACCATGGCGTTTCTTTATGCATCATTGTACTCTACAATTGTCAAAAAAATTTTATAAACTTTGTTGAGGTAAAAAATTATGTCCAAGCATTATTTCCCCATAAATTTCTTCTGTGCACTTAAAAAAAAAGCCAAAGAATGAGGAACGATACTTTCTGGCAGTTGTTTAATGTGGAAAAATAAATGTTTGTGTTTGGTGTATCTCAAAGCTTAAAAGTAATTATTTCTGCTATTGATGCAGTGAATGTAGAATAATCTTACTTAGCTAATAACCATACTTTGATTTTAGCTATTTAATGTCCCTTTAAAAATGCTCTGTTCTAAGAAGCAATTAAGAAATTTTCCACAGTAATAATTACTTTTTCTACATCTTGAAAATTGCTGATTCTGGTTCTCCTTAAATCAGTTGTAAAAATGCCAATGTGTTTCAGAGGAGATTCATGATGCAGATGTATGTAACACTGATCACATGTAGTCAAGTGGTATTCAAGAAGAAATCCACCTGATGAAATGTAAGTGCCTGCTTATGGGCAGGATGAAGCAATGTCACACAACAGACCACAATGAGCCCTGATGAAGACTTGTAGGCAGCTAAAATAGCACAATTGCTCTTACCTTTCATCCCTCACCCCCTCCCCCTTCAGAATTCTTCTTTTCTAGCAGGATGAATATTAAGATCCCCTCTTGTAATCATCATTGGTCAGCATTCGGCCACCCACCAAGTAGTGCACATTTTGCCAGAGTCGTTGGAGCATAAACAGTTCATATTTCAGAGGATAGAAATACTGCCTCAAAAATGCAGCTTTGTAAGAATCTGCAGTTAACATTTTTTGGTTTGTATTTTCACAGTTCATCATGCTCGATTTCAAAACATCCAGCTGTATTTGTATGGGAAGGGCCTGTTGCTGATTGCAAGGAGACACTTTGAAGATGCTTGTTTAAACTAAATATTTATGTGAGTTTATAACAGATAGGAAGATATTTAAACAGGATAATCACTCTTAAATTGACTTAGATATACAATAAACTTAGAAGGGAGAAATAACTGATGTCCCTTTAAAGTCAGAACCATGTTGTCAGCTGGTTGGTCTCTGGTCATGTACAGGAACTAAAACAGCTAGAAACAAAATCCAAAAGTTGCTAACAATCTTTTCTCATGGTTCTTTCTCTCTTCCAAGCATATATTATGGGCAAGGACTGTTGGAGAGTGCTGAGAGACCAGGGCTACCTAGAAGAAAAATAGCATTGTATCTGTCTTGCCACATAAAGGACATTTTTTGTTTGTTTATTGAGGGAGTAATAAATTCTAAAAAATGAGGTCCTTCACTGTGTCTGGGGAACATTTATTTTAAGGTGAAAACCTGTTTTGTGGGAGCAATAAGGCTGAGTGCATCAACTTTTACTGTGTGATAGCTTCTGCCTGATGTCTCTGAGAAGATTATTGCTTTATGGGAACTTCAAGGAGAATCTGTTACTGACATCAACACAGGCGTAGGCACCTAGGGCACCTGAGCTGAGAGAGTAGCTGAGATCAGCTGAGCTTAGGTCACTGGCTGGATGCACTCCAGAAACACTGAAAGTGTGCTACAGCAGCGTAAACCACAGCAGAAGTAGCTTCAACAAGAGTGTTTTATATCATGAGAAGAATGTGCTGGAGGAAAGTGAGGCAGCTTGCTCAGCCACTAGTTTCTTGGAGCTACCTAAAATTTAGCCTAAAATAGGAGAGTCAGCTGAGTCTCTTTGGCATTTTAAAGTCAGTCAATCACCTACCAGCTTATCAAATGGCCTCCTAAATACACCATACTTATTTGAAAGATAACCATAAGCTCTGCAGAGTGGATATACCTGGAAATATAACAGCATCAAAATGTCTTATATAATGTGTCTGGTGACAGTGAAGCAAAAAGATCCTGGGCAAAGAAAGCAACTAAGGACATAAATGCTATTAAGGCCTTCACGAGGGTTCAGGATTCACTAGAAATTAAGAAATAAAAACTAACTGGAAAGCTTAATATTATAAACTGACAAAAATTATGTAATTTTTAAAGTTGTCTTGCTATTGTGTAAATGCAGTAAGACTTGCATATAAATGGATTCGCCTGGTAGCATCAGGATAGATCTGTGAGCTGTATGTAGCAGAAGAGTATAAAAGACAGAAGTAAGTCAGTGTTTTCCTGTGAAAATGTACTCTCTAGCTTAGACTTTCTGAACTGGCACAATTAGATCTCAAACAGTCACAACTCAACAAGGTGATGGCTAACCTGCCATTGACAGCAATAGGAATAGAAAAAACAGTGGTACTTTATCCTGTGACTAACTTGCTGATCGTCATATTGTGTTGTGTCTTTTCCTCTCTGGGCAATTTCTTAAGAGAGTCATGTGGCAGAAGAAAGGAGGTTAATTTAGCAATCAGAGTGAGAGGATTTTACACTGGGGGAGGGGTCTGTAGAGCAAGACTCAGCAACTGCTCTATAAACAAGGATCAGGAAGGTATCACTTGGTTATCACAAATGTGACAATCACAAAGGTCACATGTAATGAGAACTCTTAAAACTCATCAGCAGGTTTATGGCCTCTTCGATTGAAAGACAAATTTGATATGACAAAGCCTGAACTCAGTTTGGCATAGAACTTGATAAGAGTTGGGATATGGCCCCTTTGGGCTGGGTGCCACACAGACGTGTCAGAGCCCTGGAAGGGGAAGCTCAGTACCAGACTATTGGACTCAAAGGAACACAATGACATGACTGAAAATCTGTATGTATATTTGGAAAACTAAGGGAAAAAGAAGCAATGGAAAACATAATTGTTTTGTGAAATCCAAAATATATTTCTTCTTCTTCTTCTTCCATAAATATTTTTAGTCCACTCAAACCAGAGTTTTGAATAGTAACAAAAAACCATGATGTATTTTGATTTTTAAAGAAGGAAAGTCATGAATGTCAGCATCTTTTGAAAGTCAGCATCTTTTATGAATTTAAAGGAAAAATTATTTGGGGAAAGAATTTTTCTTTTTTTGGTGTGTTTGCTTTTTTACTGGCTTTATTTTTTGCCTTTGTTCTAGATAGTCTGTAAAAAAGCACTAAGAATTACTATGTGGCCTTTTTTATTGATATTGTCTAAAATACCTCTATCTATTTATAGCATCTATTTATTTCTGTCAGTCCAAGTAAATCTCTCCTTTCTCATTAAAATAATGCACTCATGAAATAGAAATGCAAAGAAAAACTGTCTCAAAATGTATCAGTGTTACATCAAAACAAAATGTTTTCTTTGAAATGAGCTTAATAACAAAACAATCCCCTGCTGTTCCAAAAGTGAGTTTAAAAAACATGACTGAGTTAAAACCACAGCAACTTCTGAAAAGAATTTTTTCTGGTCATATACCTACACTAAGTTTCCTAGGAAATATCAGCCCACAAAACCAACAGAGCCTATCATATAATGCTTATGAAGAGGCAACCTGACTCAATGGTGACACAAGGAATGCCTGCATGGATGATGACGTCTTCCTACAAGTGATTTCTGACTGAAAAGCCCTGTGTTTCTGTTAAAGTACTTCCAAATCCAAAGCAGCTGATCTGAACAGGCAAGGTGTGCTAGGGTGGCATTGTTGCCCCGGGAGTACAACCACACACCTTTTGATCTACTTGGAAGATGGTCAGATCTGCTTACTTTGTATTATATGCGTACACCTATGTTGAAACAACTTTTGCAATATGTATGTATAATAAGTTCAGGCTAGATTAAATCAAATGCAGTCTTTGAATAGGTCTGGGGTCAATTGGGGTATTCTCTTTAACAAAAAAGTCAAATTTAGTCCACTATCATTTCAGTAACTTGGCAAAACTCCCTGCAAACAAATCATGGCATATCATCCAAGACTCCGGTAAAACAAGGATAACAACCTTCCTTATGCAAAGCTATTGCTATCACTGAAATGCTCAAATTTTGCTCTTTGTGATCAAGAACCAGATTGAAACTTCAAAGAAACTGTTAGGGTTGTGCTTGCATTTAGATGATAGTCACTTTTTACTTTTTCAGCAGGTCTGGAGAAGATGGTGAAACAGTGAAATGGGCTTTATAAACCCTGGAAGAGACAGCATTGCTACTGCTGCCTTTGAGCTTTCTTCTAAAACTGCTGCAACCAGTTTCTAAGTGGAAGAAATGTAAGAGACACTATAATTACTAGGAAAAGAAAAGCAAGCAGGATCTAAAATTTGCAGAATTTTAGAGGTTTCCTGATATTCTAGAAATCCAATGGTCTGGTTCAAACAAACCAGGGCTGTGCTCTGTGAAGGGAAAGAATTATTTTCTCAAAACTGTAAAAGTTCATACTATAAATTTGGTATATGACTATCTCAAGCTTTTTAATGCAGTATTGAAAATTAACCCCTCATTACCTAAAGAAGGTAGTGCAGAAGAAGGTGTTCCTGCCCATGGGAGGGATGCTGGCACTTGATGATCTTCAAGTCCCTTGTAAGCCAAACTATTCTATGACCCTAAGGGGTGCTCTTGGCCATGCAGAAAGTGTCCTGGCATAATTAATATTTGTATGGTAGACTTTCTTTTGCCTTTCCCATTTTGCCTGTTAAGAGTAGTCCTTGTCTCATGCACAACTTCTGAGCTATGTGGACAGTTCTAAGTGTAGGATGACTGCCAAACCCAGTACAGACATAGCAACTGACTTCCCTCTTTATGTTTTAGACTGGGTAAATGGCACCAAGGTAGAACTGCAATGTAAATACCACTATCTGTCTTCTGCTGCTGCTGTAGTCATGGTTGTGTGTAGCTGGACCCTGGAAAACTGCCTGCTGGAGATATGAGCTCATTGCTTTTGGTGCAGCTCTCTATGTCCTTCAAGCTAAGGTGGTTAAGATTTTTACTGGAAGGAGGCCTCTTTTATACTGATTTAAAATATTATATTGAGGACAATGTGACACTCATTTTCTCATTTCTCCTTTAACTCTTTTCTGCTGTTGCCTCTAAAGGATGCATAGTCCCTCCTTCCTTATTACAGCAGTTGTCCTCTCCATCTTCCCCCAACATATCCCCATATCTCTTTTTTTTCCCATTTTTAAATTTCACCCCTTCCTATACATTCAAATCAACCATACATCAGATTTTTTCCCAGACTGTCCTGTGAGATGCTTACTGTATCCATCCTAAATTGCTCGTATTATTGTGCATTTGTTTGATGTGTTTTGTAATAATTGCTGATCATTACGTAGGCTGCTTCTTTGTACTAAATCTGGAAAGATAAAAGAGATTTTTAAATAGTAGAAATCCTATTTTAAACCAGTTCTTTCCTTTTATAATAGCTAAAAAGAATGAGTATTAGAATTTTTTCCCCACTTTTTAGTTTTTAGTTTTAGTTAACTGTCACGTACCTGAACTTGAGACTGCAGAATGAGGAAACTGCATTTTATGCTGTGGTGCATGTTTGAGCTGGTCCCAAGAGCTATACTGTGATAGAGTTTTTTCATAATTGATAATTGAGGCCATTCTATTATTTTCCTCACATCTTGATATGTGAGTAGGCATGCACTTGTAGGCATGCACTTGAAGACATGCATTTCTGATGCTACTGGCTCTAAACAGTCTTCAGACTTGTGTATGATGAGAAACAGATGTAATGGCACAAGGCCTCTATCTCCACACAGATATGTCACAAAAGCTTGACAATGCATTCTCCAGATTTTTCTGCTGATGGGTAGAAAACAATTTACAACTGTCAGCAAAATACAATACTTCACAAAATACAGTCTCATATTTCACTAAAGGTACAACTGCAAGAAATGCAATGACTAGCAGTAGAAGTGTCTAGTCTTCTAATGCTCTGTTAAGCACAAATGCTATTTAATGACACTGTAGGTGTCTAGATGATCTACTGTCCGTTTAAGATGACAACTGGACAATTTAAACTAATTACAACTCACAAAGGTCCTGCTTCTGCTGTCGTCTGGAAAAAAACTACAATTGAATTAAATGGGAAAAAGGCAGGACCTTGTTTACATTGTACAATGCCATGAATTATTTCTGAAATGCAGAAGACATTGTGCTTTCCAGTAAAAGAATAAGAAGTGTGGCTAATCTTTCACTGCTTAATTAACTGATTTATTTCTTAAAATTGGTCAAAAGTGCATGCACATAATTTTATTACTAGGCTTTTTAAATGAAACAACTAGATCCTTAGGGCAGGGGCTGTCTTCCAATGACATATGTAAAACTTGGTCCTTGACTGGAACTTCTAAGCACTGTCACACTGCAAATTATAAACACCTATAATAAAATACTTCTTACAGAATCTGTTTGGATCTGACTCAAGAATGAATAAATTACTTCTAAAGATTCTGGAGAATAAACTCTCATCTCTTTTTGTACATATGCTGAGCTTCCAGTAATTTGCTAATTATTCTTAAAATTAATGCAATCTAGAGATGGCAGGAAAAAATGCAGCAAAACCTCAGCCATGTGGAGTTTTGAACCCAGACCTTTAATAAATTTGAGATGGTCACTTAATAAAGGCTTTTATCAGAGTTTCAATAGGTTTCATTCTGTGCTAAACTGCAGAAAGAAAAATAAATTGCATACAATCCTTTGGGAATAAAATATGGTCAGATTATGGCTTCAAATATATGAGGCATCCCTTGCTGAAGAGCCTTATACCCCTTATATACTCCCCTGAAAAAGGTGAACCTCTGTTTCTGAAGATACTTTTTGAGATTAAATCTACTAAAAGCCTCTGTTTTATTACAGAAATTAACCTGAGAAAACTGCTGACAAGATCTCAGGTTGTCATCTCTTAGACTGAATAAAGTGCACATTTTTAAGAGGGAAAAATAAAGAGCTTTATTTTTTTCCCACAAGATAGGGAAAATCTCAGGATTTTAAAGACACTTTTATGATGGTTAGGCTACAGAATGGAGTGAAGTTACTAAAAGGGATATAACACATTAAGACTGTATGGGCTGACATGCCATATCACGTGATTTTGTTATCATGGTGCCTGAATGGGCTGATCTAGTTTTGAAGAGCTTTGGTGCAGCATTTCAGATCATACTGGCATTGCTGTTAGGATATGCAGGTGATAGCCTCTGTACTATGGCTCCCTTTCTTTCTTCCCATTTCAAAACCTTTTCTTACATCATTTCCTACATAATTTGGAGTTGAAGAAGGATGTGAAGGGCATATGGAATCTGGTGCTGAAGTTCTGATACCAATCTAAACACAGGCCAGACCTTTTGTACATGGTTATGAAAAATCAAGCTGACTCACTGGGCAGTCATACTCTCAGCATTTTAGCCAGCTAACCTTTTCTCTTCATGGTGTTTGGTATTTTAAAGGAAAAAAAACAAAACACAAATAAGCTAAATGTTGGGAATTCAAAAACATGTACATGGTCTCTGCTAAGTTTGGCTCTGGGGTCTGTCTCCACCAGTAGGAAATATTTCAATCAAAACAATTTGTGAGGAAAGTCAACCTTGGGCACAGGTTCAAGTATTTAGCTAGCTAGAGCTTAAATGCTCTATTTTTCCAGCCATTTCCAAAGGAATTTATGGTTTTGAAGTAAGCCGTTTTTTTGCTGTATTAAAAAGTACTGTTTGTATGTTTTGAATCCGAGGCCAGAGTTTTAGTGAGTCATATGCAGTGCAGCATTTTCAACTTGCTGTTATTACTATATATAATATTGTATATGTATATGTACAATATTACATATTGTACATATATACAATATGTATAATATTACGGGACTAGCTGTCTAAAATATAAACCATACTGTGTTATCATGGCAGCAATAATTTGACCAACACATGTCTTTTGGAAGCCTTTAAGTATTTTTTTTCTGAAGTTATTGGTACATAAAGGATTTCTTCTCTTAGTTTTTCTGAAGAATAGCTTAAAAATTATTATGCTGGATTTTTTCCCTCTATTCAGACATAAGTCAAAAGTAATTTTCACCGATTTTTCTAGCATTCACTATAGAATTAAACCTGACATTGTAAACACTCAATATGCTTGTGGTAGAAAAAGTAGACCTTTTGAGCTTTCATTCTTCAAAATGCCCACTTGTCAAAATCAGAAAGACAAGTGGAGGGAAACCACATATTTTATGGTAACAAACAAATATGACACAAAGGATTTCTCTTTTCAAACCTGGCATGTACTCCAGAAGAGTTCTTGCCATGGGAACACTTGATTAATCTCAGCAGCTTTCACTTTTCCCAGTCGGGTACTGTCCTGTCACTTATCCAGGTAATTGCAAATACAGGGCTGTTTTACATAGAATAATGGGTGAGTGAGTTGGTGTTCCTACTCATTGTGCCAAGCTGAAGCAGCATACTCACAAATATATTGAACATTTCTGGAGAGTGCATTTACCTAAGGGAAAACATGCCCCGAAATAATTCATGATCCACCCTGTTCTAGCAAAATGCAAGGAACATGCTGTCCTCTCCGGAGCATGGTGACGCAGTTTCACTGACATAAAATTAGACAAGGCTGAGACTGGTTCCTCTGATTGCTGCATGATGGACTGCCCTTGTAACTTCCTTTGGGAGCATTGAGCATGGCAGAAGGGGCATGGACCAAGCCTGTCGCACATCTCGCATGGGTTAGTGGGGACAGGTTCTGAAGGTTTCTCCCCTAAAGCAGTGGAAGGTTCACAGCTTCAGTGCATGCTCAGTTAGTCCCACAGTCCATTTGAGTGAATTTAAAGACAAGCTTATAAAGTGTTGTCTCTCTCTTGTTCGTCTCTTTGTTTGGGTTTGTTAGTTAGTTTGGTTTTGGTTTTTTTCCTCCTCATGGAGAGACATGAGGAGAAAAAGAAAGGAAAGAGAGAGAGGGAGGGGAAGAGTAATGAAGATCAATTCCTCTGATACCTTCAGCCTTCAACAGGGAAGATGGTGATCTCTGTCATCAGTATTTCAACACTTTACAACTTATCTCTCTGAATTCTTATTCCCACCCAGAGTGAGGCCTTGGGTGGGAAATTAAACTGTAATGAGATATATGGAGAACAGTATTTTTATGCATATAAAATATTTTCATGTTTACTTGTATATAACATTTTTATATGTATTTTAAAATATAATTCAGGAATATGTAAGAGAACTGTCAGATATTTCCAGGATTCTTCCACTACTGAAGAAACTGCAAATCAGTGGAATGCTACAGAATAGTAGGCTAAGGAAAGTGCTAATCATAGGACTAATTAACAACTCTCTGCCTATTGGAGTGCCCTGTTGAGGCTTGACTGTGGACAACAGTTTGGAAAAGCCATGCAGTGTGTGAGAATGGTCTAACTACCCCAATCTTAGGTATTCACTTGCAAAGAAATGTTGCAACTAAAATTACTGAATAGCAAGATGCCCAGGGAATTCTCAAGTATGCTTAATTATACTTTCCTGTAATGAAAGAATCAGGAGGCTTTCAGTTCTTGTAATTAAAGAGATCCTTAAGAAGGCAGAAGAAACTAATGTTATGCATGTACTGGGACTGACCTTGGAAACCGGAGATACCAGCTGCCCACTGTGAAGAGATCCTTACTTAGTATTGCTTTCCCAAGTTCTGTTGTGTATGCTGAACTTTCTGAGGTGTTTGCCTCAGGCTTGAATTGTTAGTACTTTTTACCTTAGCATCTCCAACCCTGTTTGTACACACTGCAGTGTGATCTTTTGTGGCGCAGTTACACTCTTCTCTTCAACTCTCGTTTTTGAAGCATGGCATTTTTGGTGTCAAGAGCTGAGGAGAAAGAGGACAATGCTTCTGTCCTTCACCCTCTGCTTCACTGGCACTGGAGATGTCCCAGCCTTGTCCCCTGTATTCTCCACAGAGCCAGGAAGAAGCTATTGCTCTGCAGTGTGTTTTCAGCAGTGCTTGTGGTGCAGCCTGCTGTTGAGCGTGGGAATGTTGTTTCTTTCCAATGGTCATAGAGTCTTTGGGTTGAACCCCCTTGTTTCTGGGCAAGCTGATGTCAATGTCAGTGGTGTAACCCAAAGAACAAAGATGCTCTGCTGAAGGGCGTGAAGGGAAGACAGCATCTGGCATAAAGAAATATATAATTATGTGTTGTATATACTTACTACCAAAACACATGATCAACACTGACTATCAGAACATGTTATCAGCCAAAGGCTTAGTCATCCTAGAAAACTATGCATTAACTGGCAACGTGTTGTAAAATAATGTGTAAAATACATAGGGCATAACCTTCCCACCACCATTTGTGAGAAAATACAGTGGAAAATAAAATACAAATACAGAATTAAACACAATTTTTCAAAATAAAAAAGTGTTTTTTTATTGTTCTTAATAACTTTTCTCCTTCAGCTTTTCACCTACTGATTTTCCACTGAGACTGATCTCAGTGCAAAATGTTGGTTTTTGGCTTAAATAAAATATTTAAATAAAACTGGCTTAAATAAAAAGTTAGTAAGTAAAAGAGTTTATTTACTTTGGATAAAAATGGGTTTAAGTGTAGCCTTTTTAAAAAAACAATAACCTGAAAGTAAATTTTGAAAGTTTAAAAAAAGTGGGAGTGAATTTTTTGATCACAATGTATTTTTTTCTTTTATTAAAATCAAAGGAGTTCAGTACACTCAACATGAACCTCCACATACTTTAATTAGCTAGAGTCTTTATTTCTGATGAGTAAATTATCTGTCTAAAAAATCTGACATCCTTCTGTATGAAGGTCTGATGTTACAAAAATCTGATACTATTCATTTGGATTGCCAT
Organism: Pardalotus punctatus; assembly: GCA_013400915.1. Taxonomy (NCBI): domain Eukaryota; kingdom Metazoa; phylum Chordata; class Aves; order Passeriformes; family Pardalotidae; genus Pardalotus; species Pardalotus punctatus. The sequence continues at coordinate 333,702 of VZTX01029386.1, forward strand.
GGTATCTGATCACTTTGACTAAGATTTCCTCTGCTTGGCTGAAGGTAAATAAAATATTGTATGTGCTGAAAATGAGATTTAGGACCTAGAGTCTCCTTAGATGGAAGACCTTCTGGTCTGACCACATGTCACACAGCAGAACAGCAGAATTTCTTTTTGCAAAGAAATTGGGAGCATTATATAACAGGAAAATCCTTTTAACTTGGGAGGTTTACCACTTCAGACACTGTTCCTAATTTCTTTGCTAATTTTCTAAGTATGGTCTGGAGATTTTCTGTATATGCAGACCTACTCGGAACTTAGATGTGTCTTCAGAAAAAGACTAAGCAGAACTCTAAAGGATTTTTTTTGTGTTTCCCTTCTTTTTCTGACAACCCATGTCTGCACATGAGCTTTAGGATTGCCCTATTCTTTAAGCAGCTGGTAGCACAGCTGTGTTCTGAGGAATATTGAGCAAGTACAGATGACAGGACAGGTCTAAATTAGTTCCTTGTGTATAACGATCTGTGGCTAGAGTGGAAATGCCCCAAAACTAGGTGGGATATTCTATTCAGACTTAATGTTGACTTTTAGAATTATGTGAATAGCAAGGATAGTGTGTATTTAACAAATTATTATCAGTGCTACAATGTAATGAGTGGTGAGACTCAAATCTTTGCTCAAGTGGCACCACATGGATATTTACAGTGACGCAGAAAGGCAGTCTGGCCTTCTTTGTAATTCCACATTCCCACAAGAGCAAAATGTTGCCCATCACCTTCTGGACATTTATGCAGTTTTTGTTAGAATATAAGGGAGAGCCCAAACATAGTGCAGACCCATCATGTAAGCAAATGCCTGTGCTATCATTATTTGGGGGATACTCTTCTCTCCACATGGCAGGAAGAGGAGTGCCAGAAAAAAAGGATAGTAGAGTGGTGATGTAGAACTAATCTCAGTCCATTTATCTAGAAGTAATTTGTGCACTTCTGATGTGAAGTAATTCCAATTACTTGATCTGTTTCTTATGTATTATATTATCAGCACCAGATTTGATGAGAACTGCTATGCTAGATTCAACAGCTCAGCATCATAAGTGTGCTGCCTAGTAAACAGAGTTTATATTTGAGATAATATTGAATTTTGGCTGATCAAATCCAAATACGTTCGCAATGTTAATTTTTATGCTTACAAGAATTCTACCTAGCCTATTTAATGTGTCGCATGGAGTTTAATTCTATTGAGATCAAAAATGTAATCTAATCATCTTTCAAGCTCAATATCAGTTATTAGAAGTTTTACAGTTACCCATAAGAACAGTTAAATATTTCTCTGCTCCTGTAATTGAACTGCAATAGTCTAATGTTTAATCAATTTTTAATTTAAGATCTGTTGCCTAATTTAAAGTTTGTGTTTTAGCTGCTGTGCTTGGAAATGGTATATAAAGGTGTCACTTGCACATATAGCCTGGAGAAGTTGCCATAATGATATTTTAACTCTCCTAAATTTTAAGAGTATTTGTGCCTAGGGGCCTCCTTCAGTCCCTTACAATGGATGCAAGTGGCTGATACTGAGGTATGGAGCAAAGCCACAGTGGAGCCCTGGTTATGGGAACATGGGGAGAAAATGAAGAGACTGCTCCTGATTAAAGGGTGGGACATGGCTCTAGGTAGACACAGCAAGAGCTGAGCCTCATGTTTTTAACAGTGGGTTTGGGAATTGACACAGCTTTTAACAGACACTTCCAGTGAGCCAACTTGGACTGACACAATCCAAGTGCTTTCGGTAGTCAGGCCGGCAACAAATGGGATGGAAGAGAACATCTTTGAGTTTGTGGCAGAATCTGTTGTCTGCTTCCATAAAATTTACAGCAGTTTCAAGCTAGTGTGACCCTGGAACTGTGCTTTTCTTAGTCTGGTCTTTGCTGAACAACATTTATCATTTATCTGTTCTGCAAACAGGATCCTTGAATGAACATTACAACTTAAATAACAGAACCTTCACTGGAGCTAATTAAACCTTATTAATGTGAAATATGAGGAATACAAAAGACTTATTCCCCAGCCAGTACCTCATTCTTCAACATTTATTGTATTTATTTGCTTGTAGAAATTATGTAGGACTGTCTATACAGAAAAAAATGAGTTTTTAAAGGACTTTCTAAGTATCACATATGGTTCAAAAAATCTCAGGAAGAAATGCATTCATCATGCATCCTGTTTCTATTGATCTGGTCATAAGCAAATAAATATGTTTGGATATAACTATTTAAAAAAAATGATACATTCATAAACGTATCAGTTATTGGTTTCTGAATTCTACAACTCTTTTGGACAGTAAACATTCAGCTAATATGTTTTCACTTGTCCAACACCCTCCAGAATTTTATACCCAACAGTTATTGTTGAGATAGAGACGGTGCTATCTCTAGCTAAAAATATTCATTACACTTCCCTTCTTTGGATCCAAATAGAGATATATTATGGTGAAAAATTATGACTGAAAAAATGTTGTGGGGAGGCCAGTTGAACCTTGCCATGTCCCAATCCATGTCCAGACTTCTCTCAGCTTTCTGAGTGTTTGATGTGTGGAGGAATGACACAGCATGGCCTACAGAGGGAAAATCAGGAAAGCATGTGGATCTGTGGGTGGATAAATCATATACTGTTCTGCAGAAAGGATTTATGCAATCACAGAATAAGTTAGCCTGGAAGGGATCTCTGGAGCCTCTCTGCACAAAGCAATTAAAATTCCAAAGTTTTATTAAGTTGTTCAGAGCTTTGTTCAATTGTTTTTGGATGTCTCCAAGGATGGAGATTGCTCAGCATTTCTGGGCATCTGTTCCAATATGTGACTACTCTTATGGTGAAGGGTTTTTTTATCTAGCATCTAACTGGATTTCTCTTGCTGCAAATCTTGCCTAATTGTGCCCATCAATAAGAATTGTCTAGTTTGCCTCTGTAGTAAAAAGAAAGAAAGACCCCCCTCCTGAAGTCTTTCTTGATGGGATTGAACATCCTCAGGATGTACCTCAGACACAGAAGAACCCATATAACTGTCTAGAAGCACTTTATGACCATTATGAAATGGTCATTAGGCACACCTAGACAGTCAAAATCAGGTGAGAACCTTTCTAGTCTGACAAAGGCACTTCTGAATGTCATTAGAGTGGACTCTCATGAAGAGTATTGTTGGAGTACCTTCTTGTGGGTCTAGAGGATTCTAGGTAGTGTTCTAAATGCAGCTGATTTTGCTTTTTGGGGTTGATTTAGTACATTGCCTTTTTCCCCAGTTTGGTTATCTCCCAATGCCTGACTCCTGAGCCTTCACAAGAGATGCCATATTCACTTCTTGGCTGACTGAAACATTTAGCTCTTTCAGAGTGAGTGAGAAATTTTTAAGTTTCCTCCAAATCCCCAAGTCTGTAATTTGGAAGTGTAGATCTTTCTAACTAGATAATTTTTAATGAAATAATTATTTCATTATACAGTCCATTCGTTACTCACCGATGCTATAAATGGCTCATTCTGTGGGTAGGTGCTATATATATATAAGCATTGTCTTGAAATACTTTTAATGCTATTTTTCAATATTTTTTAGAGCTTTTTAATTATTAAAGATCGTATTGTATGCATGTTGCAAATTAAATGCCTTTGTTTACCATTTGTTGATTCCTTATACTTTATTGCATATTCATTTCTGTTTTATCTCAGTGTGAAATTGTCAAGTACTGGCATCGGAGCAGAATGATTCATGTCATGAGTCTGAAAGAACTAGGCTTAGTTTAGTATTCCTTCTTCTAACAGAGGAACAGTTCTGCTTTTGTTCAAGTTGTCTTTTTTTTAAAAAAATGCTTCTTTTTTCACATTAGAAATTTTACTTAGAGAGGTTCTTAATTGGAAGAAATATTATTTGTATTTTTAATGCAGAGAACTACTGGAGGAAAATCAGAAAAAAGCAATCGGAAAGGACGCTGTTGAGAATGAGGTGGAAGGAAAATAATTATTTCAGCCAAGGGCTTACAGCCCTTGCAGGAATATAGCAGCCTTCATGGATGATCAGCAATGACACTGCCTGCCAGCGCTGTCTTCCCTCTGCAAGAAACTTGCTTTAGTTGTAGGAGAAGGGATCATTGGTACTCCTTCCCAAGTATGACACATAATATCAGACTGTTAAACCTGGTTTCACATTTAAGGAACTTGAGAGCCATTGTTCATGCCTGATATTATTAGTAATAACAATAATCAGAAGCATAATGATAGCAATAGCATCCTTATCCAAACACCTTCCAAAAATATAGATCGCTAAAGATCTGTGAGTCATTAAATTCAGGCTGGTTCATGTTCAAGGGAAGTAACCACCATGTGACTCTTTCTTTTGTATATGTTGTGAATTAGACAAGGCAGTTTATAAGCTTATTTCAGAAATAAATATCATACAAGAACACAGAGAAAATGTTTTTACATGTGTTTCTTTGGTAATCTGAATCTACTTGTGCAATGGCAGAGGTACTCCAGACGAAAGCTTTGACATTGCAATTTTTACGGAAAAGGCATTTGCCTGCCTTTCATTTTTGGGTTAATATCTTGGCATATAATGTTTTGCTTAAAATATTATGTGGGTTTGTTTTGTTTTATGTGGATTTCAATTTTTTAATTTTTTTTTACTATTCTCTTAGGTACAAGGAAACTTAATTAAACAGAAACAAAGAAAATTAAAATAAAGCAAGTCTGAATTTGTTAGGACAGTTGCACTTGTGCTGGGAAGAAAAGGATACATTACAGTTCTTTTCCAGCTCAGGGCTCTGAAGGAGGCTGTATGGTGTTTCCACAAACACCTCTCATTAAAGTTCCCCCTTCTGGAGGCAATGTCTGTTCACTGGCTGAGTTCTGTGTTCAGTCTGCCAAACTAATACGACAAACACACACAGCTCACAGCTCACAGCTCACAGCTCACAGCTCACAGCTGCCATTGTCCTGGCACCAAGTGGGGAAGGAGAGGGGAGGGAGCATGGCTGAAACCCTAAGCAGCTGCATCTCCTCCAAGCACAAGCCCTTGTTGCAGGTGGGCAGTGCAGAGAGAAGGTGCCTCTGTCCTTCCTGCTCAGCCTCTTCAATCCCAGACTTCTCTCCAGCCTGGACATACCTGTCCTCAACCACGTGCCTGAGGTCCTTCCATTTAATTCAAGTCCTTTTCTCAATCTTGCAATATAATCTTTTTCCAAGTCCTTTCAGTCTTTCCTGAGCCTTCCCAGTTGACCAATATTTAGTGAGGATGAAACAGAAACTGGCAGAAGCAAAGGTGTCTCTAATCTTAAATTATCCTTGCGGACAAGTGGGTTACTGACTACTCGCTCAGCATAAACCCAGTAGGAACTCCTGCAGGAGAAACTTCTCTTTACACTTTCTACGTATTTTTTCTGCCCTGGAAAGTTCTCAGGTATTTCAGCTGCAGATCAGCCCTATGCTTTCATGTAATCAGACTTCCCAAGTAAAACAGTCAGGTTTCATCAGCATTACAGTGCAAAAGTTCCAAAGGAAAAGCCTGGCACTGAGGGCTGTTTTGTAGCCTTTTCAAGTGTGCCTGTCTGCACATAGGCTGATGAACCCAGGAGGCAGCAAAGAAACAAACAAAAAACCCAAATAGAACCAATGTTTCATGAGGAGGTACAGATAAATGGGTCTCTTTGACATTCAAGTGGCAATATTTCTTGGACTTTTGAAGACTTCACTTTAAAACTACAAAAACAGGAACTAATAAACTATTTTCCCACCTGCTCTGGTAGAGACAATGATGAAACAGAGAATCCTTGTACTGGAACATGTCAGAGGAAGGCAGCTGTTCAAAACTCTGGCTTAACTCAGTTCCATGTCCACAAAAGCTTGAACTAGGAGCTGTGAAGTCTTTTTTCATTCTATGGTCTGTCCTTAAGGGGATCAGGCTGGATTATCATAATGATTTTGTTGGACTCTAATGCATGTTAATCCTCTCTGGAGCCCTCCAGTTCTTGATATTTTCTTCTGAGGCTCCTCACTTGCAAAACGCTGTGCACAGTCAGCAGAGACAGAGCTGTGTTTCTTCCTTTGGTGCAGAGCTGGTGGCTCATGTCTTATTTGATCAGTCATTTTGCCATGCTAAACCTTAAGGTAGTTTTATATATAAAATAACAGTATGTGCTAATTTTTTTTTTGTGAGGTTTTTTGTGGTTCTTTGTTTGGGTTTTTGGTTTTTTTTCTTTTTCCTTTTTTTTCTGTTTGTTTTTTTTTTTGGGGGGGGTTGTTTGGGTTTTTTTTGTTGGTTTTTTTTTTGTTTGTTTGTTTTATTGTGCCATGAAGTTATTCTTGGACACAAACAACAAAACTTATGGCAATGCCTAAAAAGTGATCAGGGCGGGATCAGAATAGCTCAGTAGCCCTTAGGAGTCTAGGAAGAATCTCTGTCAGTCCAGTGTTAATGATGTTCAGAGATAGGTTTTTAGGACACTTATTTTGGCTCTATGGCAGCCTACCAATAGCATTTAGATCAAAAATGAGGGGAGACATAAGATGAATCCATCATTAATGAGGAAAATTCTTGACGCAAATAACTATTTTTATACAAACCAGTGAGGTTTCTGACTTCCAAAGCAAGCATGTGCAATGCCTGTTGTCACATTGTTACACAGCCATGGAAAAGCCATTGCAGATGGTATTCTAAAATCTGTGATTAACAAGTCTTAGTAGTCCCTTGAGCAAGCACAAAATACTCTTGTTATTGGACTAATAAGTAAATCTTACAGAAAAAATATCTTTGGTCATATAAATCCAAGTGAGGATAAAATGTGAATAAACACTGAGTTTGCGTGTAAAAATTGCAGATGGCTACCAACAATTTTGCTATAAAATATTTCTATTACATAAATTCATGTATTTATAATTTTGTTCCACTTCCAGTTCTATGCTCTTTTTTCCCTCTGCTGTATTCTATAAAATCTTTTGAATATTGCTTGGTCAATTAAACAAACAAGGTATAAAAATGCACAAAATAATAAAGGGTTTGTTCTTGGCCTAACTTTTTCAGGATTTGCATCTTTTGCCATATGTAATCTTTTTATTTTATATTTGTCTTCAAATCACTCTCTTTAGTGATGAACCTCTCAGAAAATTAGTAATCATCTAGAGAGGAAATTTACTGGAAATATTTAATAGCTACTGGGGCTCTCTGCAAAAGCATCCCACTGACAGTGCTGCCTGTGCATTTCTCTATGATGATACTCCTCCTTCCACTCTTTCTACTTGTTTGTTACAAGTAGAAACTAGCAGAAAAAGAGAAAGACAAAAATATACACTTCAGAAATTGAGGATTTCCTCTGGCTAGAAGTTTTCTTGATGATTTGTTGTGAGCAGCTCTAACAAGTCAACTTCTTGCAGGAAAACATCTAAAAATCTGTAAATTTCATGACATCAGTATAGTACTGGGGCAAATAACCAATGTGACATTGTTGCTCTGTTCTTCTACTTCCTTTGTAATATTACTATTTGTAAAGAATATTCAGTTTGATTTTTGGTCTCAGTCATTTAATATTCTTGTATGGTTTGCCAGTAAGATGATAGCTTCTCCAAACTATTTTTATTTCTTAACTACACGGGAGCTATAAATACTTGCACCTTCAGTATGTAAATTAAAATGTCGGGGAACTCACTGCACACCACAGGCTTCCCCATGCCACAGAGAAAGCTGAGAAACTAATAGTTGTTGAACTGCTCTCAGAAGTTCTGCAAACTATAGACAAAGCACTCCTGACAAGCCATCTCCCACTGCCATTTGAGATTTTCAGATGATGTGGTCCTGTGTAGGACTTCGCAGATGGCAGACTGGGCTTTTTCAGTCTGGATGATTCTGCTACTTAAGAAGTGGCAGAAGCCTCAATCCAGTTCTTGTTCCATTGTAACAGGAAGACATAGCACAGGGCATCCAGTGGCTTGATTTAAGCAAGAGGACTTTTTACAGCTTTAGCAGGACACATCCCTCTTTCTTTTTTATAATGACATCATTACTATTCTCTTGTTGATATTTGCTTGAGATAATGTAGCTGTTGATCAGAGTGACTCATCATTGAGCAAATGAATGAAAAATGCTCCTAAACATGGGATGTAAGACCTAGTTAAGCACAGTGATTATAAATACTATTTCATATAAATCTATTGTTTAAGGTCATCTTGTCTCTCAGCATAATCTCCCTATAGTGACCTTTGTAAATGTAAGTAATTCTTATAGTTTTATTTTTTTTCATAATATTTAATGGGAAACACCATTACAATTTCATATTCCTATTTAATTGCTGGAGAATTAAAATCTAAGACTTACAGTTATGTGTGGTCTTAATGAATCATCTTTGTTTCAAATGGATGGCCACAATTATAATTGTCTTGTCCTGAACTTGCATTTGTTTCTTTACTTTCTCTAAGTAAGATAACAGATGTTTCAGATGTTTGATTTAATGAGCAATCAAATTAGCCAGAAATTAATCTCATACTTTTCTCCTGTAAACTGGATGTGGAACATGCAAGAATGTTGTTGAACTAATTATTAATAATATTTCCACTTTACAATTAAACAGTATATATTATTAGTGACCTTTTAAGCAGTTAGAAACCTACTTCATAAATTTGTCAGAGGAATAGACATGTAAATGATATGGTGACTTCATAAAGCTGAAGATCAATAAGCAAAATAATTCTGAATCTTAATTTCTAATTGATTAACCAAATGAAATATTACAGATTCATTAGACTGTTGAGATTAGGATTATATGCTTGTACCATATGTGTAAAGGGTATTTCACTCAGGGATTCACAAGATCTTTTGCTCTCTTCTGTTCTAAATTATGAACTCAGAAGTAAGAAATTGAGACATCCCTTCTTATGATGCTGTTATTAAAGGCTCATAAAAATGGACATCTAAGCAAATCTTGCAGCTGCTTATGATAATGCTTACAACTATGGAAGGATGTCTGAAACATATCCTTATATGTCAAAAATATTTTCTCTGTGACTTTGTCATTCTTGTCTCTCTAGAGGAGAAAACACTGTCTTATTCCTCAGCACATTTAAATTCTTTTCAGTATCAAGAATGCTTCTGAAGCATAGTAAGCGTTACAGATTTGAAAAGTTAAACTTTGTAGAGTGTGCAAGAGGTATCTATGCCGAGGCTGAGGAGATTGTATACTATCTCCCTCTATGCTGTTTTGAGAGCCATCAAGAAGTATTAACAGAAGGTTGCAGCCCTTCATAATAGTCACAGGAAGAACAATTTTTCATTTGTAACAGTAGACTGCAGTGAAAAACAGCAGGAACATAGATGTGGCCTGGAAAAGGTGAGTTAGTTTCCACCCTTCAGACCTCCATCTGTGCCACATAACAGAAGAGTTATGGGTGAGAATGAGCCTGGGTGAGAATGTTTACTCTTGACAGGATCAAAATCAGGGTAACTGTTTGCTTTCCTTTTGAAAATGTCAGCCTCTGCTCATTAATATTAGCTGAAGAGTGCACATTAAAACAATGCAGTGGAGATGCAAAGAATTAGCAGGATTATTCTTGTCAGTTTTAATCTTCAAATTGTTTAACAAACACTAAGGGTCAGCTTTTGACTGAAGCATTTAGACACAGAGGTGGTGCAAGTGGTTGTGTCCACCCAGCACTCCTTGTAGCTGTGCTCAGGTGAGCAGTTTGAGCCCTCTGAGCTCTTTCAACAGGCAAACTGAAAGCCTCTACTCCAGACATCAGTGTGAAGGGAGGAGGAATACCCCCATCCTTTTCCTATGAGCCGGGAACACTGGTTTCCAACCATGGACAGCTGTGATTTACCAACCCATGTGGCTAGTCAGCTTCTCAATTTTGTAAATTGATTTTATCCAGTTTTCTGTGTTGCAACTGGTATTAATTAACAACTGGAAAGAGATAATATTAAAAATTTCCTTGAAACCATTAATTCTAAGTGTCAGCTGCTGGGTACATTCATCCAAGGGTGCCTGCTTTGATTGTTATGATCATATCACATAAAATTTGTTTTGGATGGGGTGTAAATCCTGAAATCTCAGAGCAGGGTTTACAGAAGAGATGTATACATGCATCTCCAAGTCACATAATTCATCCTCATGGTTTTCCCCTTGCAAGATTTACTGATTTGTACTGTGCAGAAACAGGCTTGGTGACAAGGTCCATGAATATGGTTCTCTCAGGGAAATATATTCACCAGCTGCCTGTGTTTATAAGAATTACCATAAAATAGTAATGTATCCTCCAGACTGTAAAATCCTTTTGAGTCACATTATTTTTCCCATTGAGAACCTTATGCTATTATTCAGTGCTTTATTGACCCAGCATGCTCACAGTTTAATGGATAAAGCTAATCTTCTCAGTGTATTTATTTTAATAACTTTTTTTAATATTTCATTTCTCATTATGCTATTTTAACAAATTTATAAAGTGTCCCCAGACAACATCCTTGTTGTGCTTTGTTCGCACTTCTGGTATGATGAAATTATTCAGATTACTTATCAGTGCACTTCTGAAAATGCGTGGTGAGAAATAATACAACATAAGAAATTCTCTATGTTAACACGTAAGCTATGAAGGATCTAAAAGGATGACTTTCACTCAGGTGTAATAACATAGATTCCATGAGATTAGGTCCTCAGTATATTCTGAAGCCTCATCCCAGGAGAAATTTAGTGGCAGAATAACATGATGATGATGATACAATGCCATTTTTTGAAAACGGATTTGAAAAAAAAGCAAAACTGAAAAAGTACTCCTTAGAGATTTTTCAAATTCCAGCTCTTTTGATGTCAGAAGGAACCTTTTATTCTAAAATCTAATCTGGCCAAAAATTTAAAAAAAAAAAAGTTTCAGTGAAAGCAATTTGATTAATCCAAAGCCTATTTTTGAAGTGAAGGGTTCAGTCATAAAATTTTCGTGGATTGCACTATTGTATTCCAGTTTAGAATAGGAAAAAATTTTGAAAACTGCAAAAATTTTCTGGTATGGATAAATCTTTTCCTTACCATGTCAGCTGACCCACCATGATTTTTTAGCTTCATTGGTGTCTCTGAGCTCTCCTTTAGTTCTATAGAAGCTAAAAGATCCAAATTTAAAGACTTTTTTTAAAAAAAAAACACCTTTGGAAATATCTTTGAAAACCTTAAGATGTTAGAAAAAGGTGAGTGGTTTTATCTAATTTTATTAAAGCTAACATTTTAAAATGTATTTGAATGTATTGCAAAAACCTTTATGTTTTCAGAGAAACTGAATTTCTAAAGTTTAACAAAATGGTACTTTAGTTGCACTTCAGTGTAAAATATGGTCCATTTACTATGTATGATAATGTCTTTTCAGAGCTTTTTGACTGTGTTTTTTTCTGTTGCTTTGCTGTTGGATCTTACATGTATTCTGCACATTTTCATGCCCTTAAGCATGCAAAAATCAGAGAACCTTGTCTATTTTTTTTCTCTTATCTTGCACAGTGTTATTTTCTTTTGCTCTCTGAAATTCTGATAAAACAGATTTTTTTTGGAAGTGTCATGTCCTGATTAGTTACATAGTTCTTCTTAACTGTTTGAGCTCTTTTGTGAGAGAAAACAAACAGGCAGCAAAGCTGTAGATACTTTGTTCAGAATTGTTTTGTTCTTCATTCTTCTTCTGTCAGACTCTGCTCTCTTCTGGTGATGTAAATCATAAATTTACGGATAGACAAATATCTCAACTTCACGCAAAAAGCAGGATGTTTATAAAGCCTTTGAGGATGCCTTCAATGATGAAGAAATAAGTGCTACTGCTGCTAATTTAGCATCACTTTAGGTCTTATTCTTATCTGGGCAGACAGAAAGCATTTCAGCATGGGTGGAAAAATGACAAAGCCTGGTGCTGTTGGTATTGGATACTGCTCTGTGAGCATTGCTCAGGCAGAAGTGGATGGCAGGGCATAAAACAAAAGCTGAGTAAATATTTGTACTTTTCTCCCTTTGGCAGCCAAACTGGGGGGATAAGGGGGAGAGATTTGGCTCTAACCACATGTTTGAACTTCATCAGGATTTCTGTCCAGAGGAAGAGACTGTAAAAGGAAAAATGGTTTTCTGTTTAGCAATGTGCTGTCTGCAGAGATCTGGAGGAAAGCAGCAGCAGCTGCTGCCTCCTGTTGCATCCTGCAGCCAGGGTGTTCAGCATGGGGCCAGAGAGCTGAGGGACAGGGACCGCGTTCTTCCCGGCCATGCTCTCACACTCTGAAGAGCACTCCATCCTTCATAGCCATTGGTCTGAAGTCAGGTTGAAGTCTTTCAGTTAATTTATTTTCTTTGCATTTTTCAACCAGTTGTGATTATGCAAAAGCTCCCTGTATCAAAGAATAAGGAGCTGTGTCCTACCTGCACTCCCCACCAGGCCAGAAAGGGAGCATTGCTGTGTTGGTGAAGAGGACACTTTCTAGCACAGAACAGGTCTTGGATAGAAAACACTGAGTGCACCCATTTCTCTTTGTTTAAACCAATCTCTCTTCAGGGATGTGAGGTGTGGTTTCCAGGTCCTCAAGCACAGTGTGTAAACACTGAAAAAGTGGTGTGACTGCTTTGCTATTGAGACAATCTTTGGATCCATCTGAAAAAGTTTTTGAGCCAAAGCTGCCTGATGCTACAGGACCTCCTCTGCTACAGGAGTAGTATCAGGACTGCCCTTTAGCATATCTGCTAAAATGATAGACTCAGTTTCTGTCTCATGCTTTGTGATCGTTGCTGCCTTCAGCAGCGGGGTTGCTTTGGGGCAGTGAGTGCTAAACCATGCAACGAACTGTTCTGCACCTTGGGCTGACACAGGTAATATTTTTATAAAATGCCATGTAATAAGGCAGAGAATTGAATGCTACATAAGAGTTGCAGCTCCAGAGGAGGAGTGAAATTTTGTTTAACTTCTAATATATATTGGTGGCAGTCTTTGTAGAGCCTACCTCATCACTTCCCTCCCAGAGCATGGGTAAAAGTTCAAATGAGTCCTAACAGGGATGAAAGCTACTGTTTTCTTCCTCTTTATCTCCAAGCACTCCAGAGGGGATGAGTAATGTTTTTGTTCCAAGATACTGTGCATATCATCTCTCATATATTCTGTTCTTTTGTTTCTGCATCATACAGGCAGAGCAAGGAACAGTGAGAGTGGGAGGACAAATTAAATGAGTGGTTTGGAGATGCTAGTCCTCACTTCTGAAGGAATGGTAAAATTATTACATTTGCTGCGCCCAAGTTAAATATTGGGGTTAGGGAAAGATGGCAAACTTCCCTGTTCCTTCCTGTGGTTATCTTCTTTCCTAAGGGTAGAGGTATGTGTGATGAGGCCCCCAAAACTGTTGTAATACAGCAAAATTATCAGCTAATCCAGTCATTTCAGAACATGCACTAACCCTTGGTAGCCCCGACACAGTCCCAGACCTGCTAAAACATTTTTGTTGAAAGCAGTAGAAACTAATAGGTGTGGTGAAAATGCTGCATAATGGTGTCCTGCTTCCCTATAAAGAAGTTACTGCATCAGTCAATGTTACTCACTGTGGAGATAGAGCAGTGTCCTAGTTTTGGCCAGGACAGGATTAATATTTTATAGTAGCTGGGAAGTGGGCAGGGCCAGGCCCTGATGTTATTCGATACCATCTCATGTTACTTGTGAGGGGCAGGAGTAGGGGACTGCTCTCTCATTGTGGAACAAAAACAAGTCCAGTATTATTTTACTTTCCACGTAAATACTGTCTTTGTCTTGTACCTTTTGTTATTGGTATTGTTGCTGTTACTGTTTGTTTTCTTATCTAATTAGTTGCTGTTTCCACTAAATTGTTCTTATCTCAGCCTGTGATTTTCACCTTTGTGCCTCCAATTCTCAACTCCATCCCAGGAGCAGGAAGGGGGAAGGGAAGTGGGGGACCGAGTGAGTGGCATCCTGTTTGGGAGAGTCTGAGTGGGGGAACTGAATTGGGGAGTACTATTCCTAAACCATGACAAGCAAAACCAAGAAACATTTACTTTCCTTTAAATGTGAACTTCCCAGAAGGGTATCTGTTTTCAAACCAAAATGTCTGGCTAGATTACAAGAACTCATCAGTTTATTGTGAAATGAAAACTGTCTATTAATATAAAAGGGAACTCACTCCTTTATGTTTACCAAACCTTTGCTATAGGCAGTGAAAGTCAGAGGAAAAAACCCAAATTGATACATGGGAATAAAAACACCCCTGACAAATGCCAAAATATGCCAGGCTAAATGTATGTGTATTAACACATTAAGTTATTTTTTTTCTGTTTGCATCAGAGAATAAACAGTATAATAGGGCTTGATTTGTTTTCCCAGACTTTGTCAGCAGCTAAGATAGAAGTTCAGTATCTACTATGGCAACAGAAAGCTATGCTTGCTTGTGCTGGATAATTTCCATGAAAACTCCTGCAATGCCTCCATGAGTTGAAGCTCAGTGTGTGAAAAGGCCACTGGCTATTTGTAGCCTTGTCATGTCTTGTTCTGCTCAAAGCAAATCTGGATGTGTGTCATGCAGTGTTTTAAACCTGACAGCTGCTGTCATTTTGTGAGAGCTCCTGCAGGAAAATGTAGCATTTCAGCAGGAAACTATAGAATTCTCTAGAGAAATGTTTACTTTTTGTAATATTTTCCAAAATAATTTTCAAAAACAGTCTTGCACTGAAAAAGGGCTAGATTTTGACCATATTTAGTCTCATTTAATTCAGTGATGTAAATAATCCCCATGATCCTAAAAAGTTGATTAATTAATTGATAGCTACATCAGTAAGTTGGAGATGAGCCTAACCTGCTCCTGACTCTGGATCATCCTGCCTGGCTCCAGCCCCACAAATATGAACTTTCTGGAAGCTTCTCCACATATTGCAAAATCTAATCTTTCCTTTGGGATATTCAGAAACTTGATTCAAACCTAAAAAAGAAGCAAAAATTGTCCTGCTATTTTAACTCTAGAAGTTTTTTTCTCCCACTGTGGCTTCCTTCCATTCCCTATATTTTCTTTTCTGACAAGTGGACAAAGCAGTTTCATTGTTTTTGTATTATTTAATACTTTCATCCATGGAATACTGGAATATTTATAGAATATATATATGTATAAATGTATACATATACATATGCATATATACTGTCATGGAAAGGATGAATGATCCTTGTGACTTTCTTAAATTTGGAAAAGGATAGTTTAAGACAAGTGAATCTCTTTGTTCAAGGCTTCCCTTAAAAAAAAAAAAAAGAAGAAATGAGAAAACAATTGTAAACTTTGACTCTAACTTAGATTGAGGCACTACTGATAGCCCTACTCCTTAATTAGGTTTGCCGTCCAGAATCTTCGTTTTTGAGATATGCTGCAACTAGTAAAAGTGTATTTAAATTAATTTTTAATTTTAAGAAATAATGGCAGTGATTTCCTCAATTTTGTTTCCTACCTCTTACATTTCCTATCTTGTAGTTACAACTCTCACCTGTTAAACCAAAGGCACTGACTCCCGGGCCATAGTCTGTCCCTACGGGAGACTGACCAGATTTAGTCTGGTTTGATCTGGGGACACTCTCTCTCCTTTTCCTCTTTCCCTTCCCCTCCACCTGAGTTAGCAATGTGGGAGTTTGACCAAGAGATTGTTTTGACAGCCCAATTTAGGCTGAAAAACACATTAAATGTATGCCTACCACACATTAAGCAGCTTTTCAAGTAGTCAAAGATTGTGTGCCATTACTTCTGACTAAGCAGGGTACTGAGAAGCCATGGAAGATGGCAGAGTGAGATGAAAGGCTATTCTTAATGGCAACAAGAAAAGGAAAATTGTATCAATTCAGGTGTAGCTGAGACAGTGGTGATCCATCTTTAAAAAAATTTAATTCTGTTGTCGATTTTGTTTTGTTGTTTTTTTCGGTTTTTTTTAATCTTTAGGAACTGTGAGGCAATGGAAAACGTAAATGAGCCAGAAATACTGGCTTTATGACAGTTCTTTTCTGTGGGAGGTTATTTCCTGAGAATAATCACTGACAGGATGTTTTTCTAAGGGTGCCAGTAGTAGCAGGTATACCCATACACATAAGTTGCAAATTGTACCTCTGGAGCGGTGTAAGACTAAAAAAAAATTACTCTTGATAAGAGTAATAGAGTTTGGGATGTCCTTCACAGAAAGTGAGGAGCAATTTTAACCTGAAAAGGCTTAAATGAGTAACTGTAATTAAAGACAGAAGACACAGCAGTGACATGTTCTGGCAGCTGGAAAACGGACTAGATAGGGCATACAGCATGTGCTGTAAAATTATGAGATGTGGTAAGTAACACTTTGGGAAAGTCCATATCACCATGTCTTTACTGTTGCTGATAGGTCCAGGTTGTCTAAATTTTGCTGCATAGATAATGAAAAGTAATTAAAAGATTAGGATTTGTAAAGACCTTGAAATATTGTATAGCCTGTTGATCCTTCCCTCACAGCAGGATCAATGACATCATCATAATTCTTGACAGATATTTATTGGTCCTGAAGGCACCTCTGGAAAAGTGCAAAAAGACCACCTTATTGATCTACTTCAGCTCCCACCTGTCCCTTTTTTTTGGTGCTTAATACAATTCTGCTGTTGCAATTTTAGACCATTATGTCTTCAAGATGAATATGGAGAACAAATTGCTCTGTTCTTCTTTGGAAGAGCCTTTTAGGCGCATTATGTTTTTTTGAGATATTAATATATTTGAAGCCAGTTAGATTTTTATTGCTCTTATAAATAACCTCAGCTCTGTCACTCTTTCCTTCTTTTCTAGACTTTGATTTCTATTGTTGCACTATTCTGGACTCTCCTGTTTGTTCACATTTTTATTGAAAGTGCTGCCCAAAATTTGTTGCTTTTCTAGTCTTGTCTTACTAACAAGAAAAATGGTCTTGCCTTACTTGAGTAAAGCAAAGTGGTTATTTAATCTCTCTTTCGCAATAAAAAATATTCATTGTAAAACTGAAAAGGAAGGATTTAAGAATATATTCAGTGGAACCTAACAGTTCAATTAATTTGCTGTATTTACTTCCTTTGTAAGAATAGAACCTGATTAAATGTATCATTTTCCTCATTGTGCTAAGTAAGGAATTTATCTCTGAGTATTAGTAAATCCTAACTTATTTTGTTGTAAATTAGTGATGTGGAAATGGAAAGAGCTTTTCATCCAAAAAATTCTAAACAATTTATCTTGTTCAGCATATTCTACTAAATATTCAAAGCAAGTTGTAACTGTGACTGCTGCTCTCAGAAAAAGTTAACAGTGGACTAACATAATGAGAAAATTACATGCTGACTCCAAACTAAGAATATTTGTGTGTTTCACCTGAAACACATAACAACCTTTATAGCTCCTATAAAAAATGCTATGGTGAAATTTGAAACTTGCTGAAGTCTTGAATTTTTCTTTGTCATCTTGAACATGCTAGAAAATTACTAATGTGATTTGTTACGATCACATATTAAGCACAAAGGAAACAAAATATGCTCAAGGTGAGAAAATGCAACTGTTGCTTTCATGGAAGACCAACTATTGTTGAATTTCCACACTTGCCTGTTTTTTAAAATAAACAAGTTTCAAAACAGTATAGTGAATATCCAAAATTTAATATACGTACATGGTATTGTGACTTAGCAACTAATAATAAGGTGGCAAACTTCTTTAATTCTACCAAAAATAAAGTAGAGGACCAGTAGGTACTGTTACAAGTAACACCAAACTTTCAATTTAATAGACTAGGTTAACATAATTGCTTTGACTCCCCTCTGACACCTGTGGGAGGACATAGCTATTCTGTTAAAAAATGGAAAAAATCGTATTAATCAAGATTCAGGCACAGCCCAAGGCCCAAATCAATACATACTTAGTGAGGTGATATATAAATAAAACTTACACATGCATATAAAACTCTATTCTTTATGAACATACATAACCTGAAAAGTTTTTACTTATCAATACATAGCGCAGTAAACCGCATAAAATGGTGAAATGATCTTTGAAGCAGAATGATTGGGTTCTTATGTGACGTTATGCATGTTCTTCCCACAATAAACATTTTGTTTTAAATAAAAAATTAATGAATTCTAAGGAGGAGGAAAGCTTCAGCCTCAGACTAGGCGATCCCTTCTCTCAGAAGGATTTGTTTTAAGGGAACTGTTTTACAGGTCTGTTCTATGCCATGGCCTCAAAAATAAAAAAGAGTAAGCTCAGGAAAGAGTTGGTAAACTCCAGAAGAAGATGTAGCCAGGGTTGAGGAGTGACTTCAGATGGCTTTACTGCTGAAAGAAAATGTTTCGTGGAGCTACATCCTGCCATAAACATTCCTCAGGAAGGAGGACAGAGGCAACTGTGCTAATTGAAAAGGCATCAGAATGGGATATCATTTATAGCTTTCTGAGAGAGTCCAAATTATCTCAGAGAGTACTGCAAATCTCAGGAGATTACAGCATGTAGAAACAGAACCAGTAGTAATTATGTGTAGCCCAGGGTCCATTGTGGTATTTGTGGCTACATATTCTGTGCAGGAATAAGTGTAGATAGCTTTGTGAGTGTATGAAATCTCTAGCAAATTCAGCTGAAAGAGTTGAATACTAATGCTTCTTAGTTTAAATCAGGCAGAAAAGAGATGCAACCAACCACCTGTGGCCCAGGTAAGTGCTCTGGTTGTTCAGAAGTGAACCTCTCTTCGGTGATATTCTCTCACTGTGAAAGTCTTCCTTTGCATCAGATTGAGAAATCTTGTGCATTAATGGAAAGAATTTCTAATTTGATGGACCAGCATTTTCTCACTTAACATTTTATTGAGCAGTTCTTAACCTTTAATGCCTAAATGGTCTTCCATTTCTCAAACTCAATTATATGTTTATCTCCCAGATCAGCAAGACTGATATCTATTTGGCCCTGTTTGTATCAGAGTAGCCCAAGCGAGGTCAGGGGGAATACTCCTTGTTCTAAAATTATTCATGATTTATGATGCTTGCAGTAAGGAAAAAAAATAAGAAATGCATTAATCTAAATTTGTATGTGTACATAATTTAGATGGGTACTTTTTTTTTCTGTTAAAGACAAATGAATGATGAATTTAATTGGTAATGAGTTTAAAGCCCTCAGAGGACTTAATTTTTGAATCTGTCTTCCTTATTCAAGTATCATGCTCCCTTGTATCAGATGGCAGATAAAATTAAAAAGCCTTGGTATCCAGATGATAGGGAAATTAGGAAACACCATTTCGTGTGAAACAATAGGAGCTGTCTGCACGGTGATATAATATCACTACAGGATTTCTGCTCTGAAACTGCCTCATTCCTGTGCTGTACTCTGTTGTGCTTATTTCCAGGAGAGAAAAAAAAAATGTTTGTCCCAGAAAAGAGATGCCCTACCTCCTTTTGGTCTCCTCCAGCCACATCTTGTTCTTTCTCACAGGCTATTACCAACAATCCTCTGTTGTCTCCACAGCTCTCCAGCTACCACTGAGACAAACATATTAGCCCCCTTATCTTCCACAACCTTCTACAAGGCTGAATAAGCAGGCACCTAGAGGAAATCACCTTCATCAAGCTATCTGTTTGCCGGATTGTTTTTGTTTTCCAATGTTTTTGTGTTGGCAACAGGGCAGGTGGTCACAGTTTGGTGTTTGTAATCTGTAGGTTATCAGAGCCTTGCCTCAGCCCTCAGTCAGCTGCTGTGTGTGATGCTGTTAGCTGATGCCACTGACTGATAATTTTAAATAATCAGCACATCCATGCATTTAAGCCAGGCATGTGCTTAAGCACCTTGCTGAGCCAAGGAGTTGAGTAGACTTGCTCTTTGAAGACAGGGTACTTCTGTAAGCCCATACTCCCTCAATATTAATTGTGTATCTACAGATGATTGAGGTAAAAATATTATTTCCAGAGTGAGGGAGATGGAGGAAACTTCCTTTACTTTCACCATTAGCCATAGGAAAATACTTATATCTCTCTGAGCTGAAACAGGAGTTACTTCTCTTCCAGCTCCTTCCTTGCTGATTTCTCTCTCACGTATCTACAGCCAGCACAGAAACTTTGAGGAGAAATAGAAGAGAGTGTTTAATACCCAGTCTTCTGAAAACAATGGACAAATAGAATTACATGGTCCCTGCTGAGATCATTAGCAGCTGTCTGATGGAACATCTCAGGATCATATGAAACTGTATAACTTTAATTGTTTTTTCAGGAGGAACTTTAAAACTCTGTTACAAAAATTTTGCAGTTGGATATTTAGCTTTTATAAAGAAAGAATACATTTTTTTATTTCATTGAAGTGTATTTATTATGGAACTACTTCTAAAAATGCTTGTAATGATCCCCCTAAAAATTGCCTTCAGCTTTTGCCTTCTGTGACATTGGTAATCGAAAGCATTTTCCTTAAGTGCCTTTTTTTTATTTTGGAATATAGTTTGAGATTATATCTGGTCGGTTTTTTTTTAGTTTTTTTTTTTTAATGAACTTTTTTTAACTGAGCAAAATTGCTGTTCATTGAAATAGACCTTATTATCACAGCAGTGCTTCTGCAGTCTGTAGTCCCTATTATTATGAGAAATTGCCATCAGGAGATTGAAAGGATTCATCACCGATTTCTGGAAATCATGTGTTTGAAAAATGAATCTAGTACTATCTATGCACTTTATATGAAACTTGTGACAGTGTCTCATAAACAGAGCTAATCTCGCTAGCTAATGTGGTCCTTTTAATACACCTTATTTATCCAGGTCTGCATCACTAGTTTCACATTATTGTGCAATTTCAATATGTGAGCATATCTGGGCTTCTGTGTTTTTGTGATTCTGCCTTTATTTATTGAATTCATATGAAATAAAACCATATGATGAAGGGTAAAGAATCTGGTTGAGGATTCGCTGGCTTTTATTAGACATGAGATGAATCATAAATTTTCTGTTCTCTAGTCAGAGGAGTGTAATTTTAGGCTTAAGTTTCTGGTGCAAATGTGTAATATTAGTTTTTCTTCAGTAATGTTCTTTTTTAAGCAGTTATTTTGATGATGATCTCACTGTTTAGTCCTTTAGGTCAGAAAAATATTTCTGTGTGTGGTGTGTATGAAGGGACAATGGGATGGAAGGCAGACCTGTGAAAATGAAACAAATCTGCTCAGGACATTTGACAGGATTCTTGCAACATTTTTCCTCCTGTTTTTAATCCATCTTCAAAATAAATGGTGCCAATGGAAAAAAAAAGGGGGGCTAACTATGTTCAAATTATTTATTCGTGAGGCCTCCAGCCTCTCAAAGTCAGGTCTGTGAGTTCAGCTTCTCTGAAGAACAGACTTTCCAAATTCCAAAGTTGTTCTGAAAGGTGATTTATGAAAAATCAATTTAATGAATATTTTTTAAGAAAATCTCTGTCTGCTTTTGCTTTTTTTATGATACTCAGACTCACACTCTAACTTTTTAAAAATTTTTTTTCCAGAATTGTTAGTATTAATAATAGCTTGTTTATCTATTAAGAATTTGTCTGATATGCTGCAGGACTCTCAGATATCTATGTATATTAATCCTTCAATAAAAAGTATCACTGAATATATATTAGAAGTCCCTGTTCTTCTCATTTTTCTTGCTTTGGAACTGAGCAGTAATTTTAACAACAAGCATATACACCCTCGAGTTTCTTCAACATTATGTGGAAGCTATGTGGCTACGGGGGAGTCGTTTTAATCCTATGAGTTCTTGTAATTTTCCTTCTGAAGTCAATGCTGCCTGGGTCTAAACTGTGGAACAAGGATGCCTCAGGAGCATTTCCCCTCTTCTTGATCTACACAAATACCTCAGTTGGATTTAGGCTGGCTTTTTTTCTTCTCTGCTCCACTTCTCTTTGTTGATAAGCGTTAATTTCCTCAGGAAACAAATGCATGAATTTTGCATAAAATGAATCCAAATGGAGCTGTAGCTAAGCTGAGAATTCAGAATCAAGTGTGGAGCTGGCTAGTCTACCAGTTCAGTATTGTAATAGTTAAATGTAGACATAATATTCCATGGTAATGAAGATCTTAAGCTTGCAATACCAAAAGAATGAAAAAACCAAACCAAGATAAATTCTATATTTTATTGTTTGAAAATCTGATAGATGCTCTTAGAAAAAGGCAATAAATCCCATTAAAAATCCCCCTCATCTTTAATTCTCTTTTTTCTTCTCTGTACCCTTAAGTCGGGCTGGGATTTACAGTTGTATTGTATTCTTAGATACACTTTCAGGTTGTTTGCAGCAGCTGTGTTAAGGTTGTCACAGCAACCCAAGGCAAGAATTGACTTGCTTTTGCAGATTCTAGCTTCTAACCAAGAGTTACTGCCAATAAGGAGAGACTAAACTTTGTGTAACTTTCTAGCCACGTGCTCATTAATTCTTCCTGTTGTTATTGACCTTCCACTTTAAGTGCTCCAAATCAGCAATTTCACTGTAGCTAAAGTAACAGCTTACTCAGTTGGCTGCAAATAATATTTGCTCAGCTGGCTGAAATGCAGAGCTCAAAGACCAAATTAGTGTGTGAAATGTTATCCAAAGATACTTTCCTGTTCCCTAGATGTTTGATACAGAAACAGAGACTAATGAGTCCCAAAGGCCTGAATCCCAGTCTCTTATTCTTTTCTCCTACCTCAATTAATGACTTTTTCTTCCATTTTATTTTTAGGGCCCGTAAAATTCAGCAATGCACATGTTTATTCAAATTCTACACAGACCAGAACAATAAATATGTATTATAGCTCTGTGTATTTCTTTTTCAATAAAATAAAACAACAAAAAAATTAATTTATTCATTCAACAATCAGAGTAAAAACTTTGGGTTTAACTTTCCTGCTCTTTCTTAGTTAACTTCTCCTTAACTACATGTCTGGCTTTCCCTCATATAACTGTTCTCTATGTATGCAAGGGCCTGATACCCATCTAGTTTCAGCTAAATTTGTTTACTCCTCTAAGGCAGCAATAGAAAGATCTTAGAATAAATGGGAAGGGTTCTCTAAGCAGTGTAAAGAAGCTTAGTTGTAAATGAGAACTTTATTCTCTGTTATGGTACAGACAAATTTATCTCACAAGGATAATCCATATAAAGAAATTCAAAATGGTACAGATGGCAAATTCTTCAAATGAAATCTAATTTCCTCACAGAAAGAGATCATGGTTCTTGTAGTCCTCATGGCTTAAAAGCAGAAACTGAGTTCACCACATTTCTTTTTAATAAAAAACACTGGAATTTCTCTTTTATTTACTTTGCTTTTTGGTGCTGGTTTGATTGATTTTTGGTGGGGGGGTGGAGGGGTTGTGCACTGAAAGTGATTGAGTCACTAATACATATGCAAGAGGGAAATGTTACATCTATACTTATGCATATACATGTACACTTGGTTTCTCTTAAAAATGGCACATTGACATTTGATTTTGGGTTGGCTTATTGCCTGTGTTCATCTCTTCCCTGTGATATGATCCAAAGATTGCAGTGTGTCCTCCACCATTTCAATGTCCAGAGCAAATTGTGTGATCTGAAAGATCTTAAAACCCTTCATCTTGTAGATACTGTAGCAGAAAAGTTATTAGTTGACAGATGGTGAGTTTTTACTTTAAAAATATATATCTTTTTGTTCTAGAATTTCTCTCTGCAGCATAACTGTTGTACAGAACAAGAAATTTAATTTTTCTCCAGAAGTATTATTATTTTTATACAAAAAAAAAAATTGCCCATAAGGTCTGTCTTCTCTACATCTGTGTTCTGCAGCTGTTTTCCCACATTGAGAGAGATTTGACAGTTTTGTGTCTCTTGATCAATGATACTCATACTACAAAAAGGTCACAATGGTATCTGGAGAGATACTGAGCAAGGATCCTAATGAGATATCAGAATTTGCAGTAAATAAGAAGGAATGATTCTGTCTTCTCTTTAGAACAACAGGATATTTTTTAAATTAGATGTTTATGCAGAGACTGGAAGGGAATGAATACAGATTTGCAATCTTTAGTCCTCTGAATTTGAATGAACAATGAACTTATAATTGTTGGATATTTTCATTTGTACCATGTAATTTGCAAAGTTTTAAAGAGAAAATGGATTATTATACAGGCAAAATCTTGATCATGAGAATTCATCTGCTGGAGATCAACAAAAGGCACACACCAACAATGAGGCATTGGGTTCATTTCATCTTAATATAAAAGAGAAAGTAGGTACTTGGCAGTAATACAAACTATGTATGTTTTCAGTCATAATGATATATGAAACTTTCTTCACAGTAGTTTAGCCCAAGTTGAACTATTTATTTTTGCTGTTGGACTGTTGACAGTACCCAAGCTTGCTAGCTTAAACGTGGTATTTCCACACAGCACTCTGACGGCATCATCTCCTCTGACTGCAGTTTAGAGGGAACTTTGGCCTCCTCTCTTAAGACCAGCATGCTGTTCCTTTGAGCATCTTAACAGCACGTTCCTTGAAGCCAGTCCAGTCTGGGTGAGTGTTTCTTGACCATAACATGTGGAATGTCAAAAAACAGTCCTGAGAGGTACAGCTATGATGGTATTCATATGTTCCCACTTCCACTGAAGATGCTTCTACTATAATAACATCTACATTTTCATGGCTGCATCCTTTTGAGTCTTTACATTACTTTTTCCCGGTATCAAGATACAGTTTAAAGCAAAAATCCTTAGCAAAATATTAATGAGTTTTCATTCTTGTGTAAATAAGTTTGGTGATTCTTCTCATGTTGCTATCCTTGAGGTTATCAAGTTCTTGTTTGTTAGTCCATTCTTATTCTGCATTAGCACACAGCTTTGTTTCACTGGCAGATTTCATTAGCACTTTTCCAAACTTCATGTTTGCAATGAAAAATTAATCAGTTTTAAAAACAAAAGAAATAGTTACTGAGCCAGACTAGGGATCCAGCCCAGTGTTATGCCTCAGACAGTGGCAGTAGGAGAAAACATTTAGGGAGTACATGTGCACTTTAACACTACGTGTGGTCCGTGACAGAACTAAAACTGATAATTCAAGGTCATTTAGCTCTAATCCCCCTGCCTTGGGCAGGGACATCTCCCACTAGATCAGGTTGTTCAGAGTCCCATCCAACCTGGCTTTGAGCTGCTCCACAGGCAGGGCAGCCACAACTATTCTGGGCAAAGAGATTTTGCCCTATAAGTGGTTGTGTATAGTATGTATAAATATATATTCTCTTCATAGTAAATGTTAATATAAATTACATAGAATCACAGAATGTTAAGGGGTTGGAATGAGCCTTAAAAATCATCTAGTTGCAACCACCCCACAATGGACAGGAGCACTTCCCACTAGACCAGGTTGCTCAAGGCCACATCCAGCCTGGCTTTGAACACTGCCAGGGATGGGGCATCCAGAACCTCCCTTAGCAACCTGTTCCAGCTCTTCACCACCCTCACAGTGAAAAATTTCTTCTGTATATCTAACCAAAATTTCCTCTTTTTCAATTTTTACCCATTACTTCTTGTCCTATCACTACAGTTCCTGATGAGGAGTCCCTCTCCAGCTTCCCTGTAGGCCCCCTTCGGACATTGGAAGGTCTCCACACAGCCTTCTCTTCTCCAGGTTGAACAGCCTCAACTTTCTCAGCCTTTCTTGACAGGAGAGGTGTGCCATTTTCATATTATCTACGTATGTGTTAATATGTTGCTATTTGTCTGATAATTATATATATATATATAAATGCATATAGGTATAAATTCATGTATATTAATATGCAGTACATGGACTCAGTGTACTGGAGAGAAACTACTTATCAAATGACACATTTCTTTGTAGTGGCAAGTTCTAGCAGCTGGATGAATATTTCTGAGGTTTGGTTTATACCATGACTGGTATTTTTCTGCAAATACAGCCACAGAAAAAAAAAAGGAGTATGTTTCTTTTTATTCCTCTCTAGTCACTACAAATTTCAGAATTTGAACCTTATAATATCCAGATATGGTATAGTCGGATAAACTGATCTGTAATGGTTTCCTTATTTTTTTCTGCTCTTCTATGATGTGACTTCACTTAGCTCAGATTGTCCAGCAGTTTCATAACAGTTTTATTAATAATAACATTATTGAAAATAAGATTTAAAAATAGCATTTAATTCACTTATCTGGTCTGCTTGGAAAGAGACAACACTTACCAGTTCATACTACAGTTAGTTATTGGCTTTCTCCGATGGAGAAATGGTGTTTTGTGTAGTTACTAGAAGTGTCTTTACAAAAGCAGCTTCTCTTTCCTTCTCTTTTCTTGTTTATTTTCCTTAATTAGTCTTAATTAATTTTGAAAAGGAGCTTAATCCAGTGTATGTGAGGCCTCAACTATGGTTATAGGAGACAGTTAGAAAACGATTGGTAATGGTGAAAAGATGTAAAGTTATAACTTCTAGTGTCTGATTATAGGAAATTCTTGTTGCATGCCTTTGATTTTGCTGCATGAATCTTCTTTAACCTAGTGTCTGTTGACATACTGTTATTCTGGCACAGAAAAATTTGAACTTATCAGGCATCTTAAGTAGTGCCTCAAATGCTCCTGAGACAGACTATATCTTTCCTACCTTTTTAGCTTCCATTTGTATTCAGATTTCTAGAGGAAACTACAGAGATGAGGCATTTGAAAGAAGTGAAGTGTGGGCTGGGGGTATATATGTGCAGATTTAGGGTAAATTGACTCTAAGAAGTGAGTTCATGAACTGACAATGTTGGAACAAATGCTTATTTTTTAGATGGAACACTCAATGCTTATCAGCTTGATTATGTCTTTGTAGGGTTTGCCAAATACATCTCTTTGTCACTACATGGTTTCTTATGTCATGGTAGATTTTCTATCTCCAAAGCACCTAAATACTGGAATGCATAACAAGGAACACCCAATACCACTTCATAAAGGAATTAACTGTCAGTTGAAATGTGAAATCGTGCAATAAAAATGATTGAATTGCAAATTGTGATGCAGTCTCTCTCTGATTACCACACCAGAATCTTGGTTAGGGACTTCTAATTCTCTTTAATTTTCCTCTGGAAGGGGGAGGGAAGTGGGAGGTTGCACTTCAGCTTCTGTTTTGCCATGGGGCTCATCATACTAAAATCAAGTGGGTGATTTCAGTAGAAAGCTCTTAGATTATGCAACATGAAATAATGTAACAGTACAATTGCTTCAAATTCATGGAATTATTTTAATTAACCCACGGTAATACTAGCCTTTAATGTGTCCAAAAACCAGCAATGATTTCATGCAAATTAGGAAAATGACATTGAAAATGTTCTTATATATAATCTGATTTTTCTCCCTAGGCATTCTGGAGTCCATTGTTGCCTGAAAAGGCTGTGACTACACTACTAGCAGAAATGAGAAACGAGGTTCAGGTTATTGATAAGGATTAGCCAAAGAATATAAAAGAGATGGTATTGTGATTAAATTAAGAACAAGTCAAAAAGTGTGAAAGGAAAAATGTTGTACAGAAACGAGTAGCAATTATTAGAGGTTTACAGATAATTTCTCTGATATTTGCTGACTGTAATGAGGTTGGAGATATAGCCACTCAATGTAAAGCTGAAATTTCAAGATGAAACAATAAGATAATTTTTTTTCCTGGGAAAATAATAAAGAAGACAAGTACATTCTAGTGGATTAAATAAACCAGCTGTGATATACTTCCTGTGACAAGAGAGAGAAAATTCAGCATGCAGACAGTTGTATTTCTTAGATTTTTCTCAAGGAAATCTATTCCATTCTGGAAAGGAAGTGGTGCTACTGCTGCAGAGCCATGGACATTGAGTTTGTTTTGGAGCTCCTTGGAGTAGCTGCATAAAAAATATGTGTATAGGCAATGCTACTTCTGTGCCAGTAGTGCTATATTATACAGTTAAACATCCTGACATGTAATATAAGAGAGCACAGAGAGGTACAGAATGAAAGTATCAGCCATTTCTAATTTGTGTTAATAGCATAAGGACAGAATATTTGACAGAAAAGAAGCCAACTGAAACTACTCAGTACCCATGAACATCGCTATTTATTAAGCTAACACTTTTCTCATTCACTGCCATGTGTAAAAAAAAAATGCATATTTTAATGTCAATAAACATTCCATCTGTTATCATAGATTTTTTTCCAAGTATTTGAATGCCTGTGGCATTGCAAAAATGTATTATATTTTATAAATACTATTACTGTTTCATGCAGATGACTGTAGAAAAGCCACTGTTTTGCTAAAGGCTATCAATTATTGCTTTCTGTGTCATAATTCACAGAAATTTGAAGTACTGATGACATTTAACTTTGGAATATGCTTTTCTTTAGTTGACCAGAATTTTTATGGTGTACTTGGCAGCTGCTAGTATAAGAAAAGCAAAAGCAATGATCACCATGTGATTTATTTTTGCTACAGGTGAACCCTGCAATTTAGCTCTTGTCAGCATGCAAACTAAAGTTGTCTTATGCTATTCAGCTCAGTTAGATAGCACTAATGTGATTGCTTATGCACCTTCTGTTTCATGGACTTGAACTGCTCATTCGAGGCTCATCAGCCATAAGCTATCTTTAGTGACAGCTACTGTAAATGTACTCTGGGGAAACTGATTAAAGAAACTGGAGCTTTTCAATGTAAATGTTTTGTGGTTTTGTTTCATTCCAATCCTCTGTGAATTCATCAGAATCCTATTTAAAGATCACTCTGCGTAAAGTTTGTGGGCTGCTACCTTGTAAGTTTATTCTCATTGTGCTGCAAACAAACATGGCCTTGGGAAGAATGAAACAAAACACTTGCCAGAGATTCAACCTCTAGTGAAAAAAACCCAAAGCCTGTGTTAGAGAAGCTCATTTAGAGAACAACAGAAAGATCCATAAGTGTGCATTATGAAATCTGTTACATTTATAATAGTGTTTAAAAAAGATCTATTTTGGATAATGTTAGGGTTTTCTTACTGAAAGGCAATGAGCTTCACTCAAGCTTAAGACACTAACCTTTTAATGAAATGAAAATATTTTTTTACCCATGAGAATTGTCTCTCTCTTTGTCCCTTTTCTTTTAGTTTTACTTTTAGGCCAGAAGCTATGGAAAGGCCAGGATATCTGTTGGCTTAGCTCTGGTCTCTGGGAGGGGTGGTGTTTCACTTCCTCCTCTACGTGTTGCTGGTGGAATGAAGCATGCTGAACAGTTTTTCATTTGATCCAGTGTTAGTCAGTGTTCAGAAGACCCTGTTCATCACAAAATTCTAAAACTCTGAATATTTCCTAAATTTTCACGAAAAATAAAATGTATGTTGAAGTTTTTTTTTGTTTGGTTTTCGTTTTGTTATATGTATGTATGTGTGTATATATATATATATATGTATAATATTTTTATTATAATGTTTAAATCAAATCTTTAAAAGGTAAAATCAAATTTTTGAGCTTCCTGTGTGGAATTCCAAGGCCAGTTAGAGCACCGTACTGGCGTTGTCACAAGTTGGGAGTCCTGATACCATGAGGGACAAAAAAATTAGTGAGGGGCTTTGCAAGCCACCAGCTTAACCCGTAAGATATTCATCCTTCTAATGCTTCCTCCAGATGTGAGGGCAAGCCAGCTTGGTCTGGGTTTTGTGAGTCTCCCAGACACATTGCTGCACAGCTCTTCTAATATCAGACTTCCAAACCCTGTGGCAGTCGGGGTTTTGGCACCAACGCAGCAGAAACTTGTGATTTCCCACAGGAGGGCATGGCACACTGTGGGGCTGCTCTGGAAGCAGGGAAAGCCATGCCAGCCAGCATCTGTGAGGCAGCGCACTGGAAGAACTGTGACAGATTCCCAGCCAAACTTTGCATGTAGCTCAGTGAGAGTTTTTGGGAATCATTGTTTGGAACAGACTAGCCTCTCCCACGCATCACAGAAGCAGTGAGGAAATTCTCCACCAACTGCTGTAGATCAGAGCCCTCCCTGGGATCCCACAGGTTTGGACTCATCATCACTTTTGCTTGAGGTTCACCCAGGGTACATGGCTGTGGGAAAAAACATTCAGGAGTGGAATATTATCAGTCACTGGTGGAAAGTAAATGGTTTTATGGGAAAAAAATTCAACTTCACCAAAGCAAGACTGGAGAAGATACAAGTGGCTGAGCACTTGGAAGGCTGGGACTCTGGCATTTTGAAAATTCTACTTTCTGCCTCATTTGTATTGGTCCCAGATGGTGTGGCTTATGTTTTCCAGTTTCCAGCCAAGTCAGTGACTTAATAGAAATCTGCTGGTTGTTTAAACTGTAGGGAGGGCAAATGATAAATCATATGGAGGAAGAAGTACACTTAACACTTGGCAGGTATTCCTCTGTCTCTTTTATTTTGGAGTTTACCCACATTGTTTTCCAAGAAAATCGTAGCTTGAGGTGAAGTCAGTCCTTCCTGTTCCTGGAGCTGCAGAAGCTCAAGAACCAAGACCTGCTTAGCTGAGGCTCATAGCCAAGTACATGCTTGACCTCTCCTCTGGATGCAGCCAAAACCAGAGTGATGCTTATTTTAGATGTTCCACTGTGTTATGGCAGTAGACAAGCATGTTTGCAGAATATCTGAAAACTGTGGGTATTTTATTTATCTACATTTCTTAAAGGAGCAGGTATCATATTTATTTCCTCCCTCATATATATAACAATTCACATGATAACATCATTCAGATCTTAATTTTTCCTGATGGTAGAGCCTAAATCACTCCGTATTTGTCACAAGGTCAAAGACAATGCGCAAGAGAGGTCTCATTAACAAATGAATAAATCACTAGATTTGGGACACATAATATCCACAGTTTCTTCTAAACTACAGTGATAGGATCAGATTTATGGTGTTAAATGACCAAAAGTATCTTTCCTGCATGCCTGGGGGCATTTCTCACAAACTGTAGATCTTGTTAGCTTGGCTCCAACAGTCAGTGACAGTTTTATTCCTTTATGGAAGCTTTGGGACAGAAGGCAATAGTTGGTCTGAAATAATTTGTATATAGTATAAATAAATAAAAAAATGTGGTTCTTAGACTCTGTCTAATCCAATGCATGCTTGTCTTTCTAAATGTGTTTGTGGCAGACAAAACACATATTAAAAACTATGGGATATTGGCTTCAGTTTAAGTAGAGAGAAAACCTGGTTGTTTTAATTTAGCCAGTCCAGTGACAATGTTTTGGACATTTCATATTTTTGCAGTGAGCAACCCTAATAAAAATCTTGCAGCTTTTATTCAATTAAACAATCAATTTCTACGTGGTTAACTTCAGATTAGCTGCTTCGATACTTCCACACAAAAGGGTTTCCAAACAAATCACAATTGTTCCAAATGTGAGTGAAGTAAAACCTTATGTAAATGGTTGCATGTTTTTTTAATTTTTTTATTGAAGGTGGTGAAAATCATACTGTCACATAATTAATAAACAAATTTCTTAAATGTTAACAGTGAAAACATTGAAGATGTTCACGGAGCAAGTTAAAGCTAGAAATACAGGCAATATGAAATGACCCTTTTTGTGTGTATTCAGGACTCTTTAATAGCACTTCAGATTTAATTTGTCTTCAATATTAAATTCTGGGTTAAAGCTTATTAAAAACTGCAAAAAAATACTAAACAAAATGCTTTGACATGCTCCTTTCCTCTGGTTGTATACATTTGAAACACCAGTGAAAAATCAGTTTTTAAAAAATATCAAGTCCACTGTAAATCAAGGACCCATATCTAGAAGATTTCCCTTTGACATGGGCTTTTTGGTTTTGGTGTTTTTTTTCAGGAGGAGCTATACTGGAAGAGACTTAAAAATATATGTATTAAGGCTGCTGTCTATCTGCTTCCTCTATCAAGTCGAGGAAGATGATGCTTATTCACACCCTGAAGGCTTGCACTCTGCTGAGAGCTCAGCAGAGGTGACTTGTTAGGGGAAGACCCTTCATTCTGACCACAGAAGGGGTGCAGTGAGGTTACAGCATATCACATACGGCATTCCTGTTCGTGTCAGCCTAGTGGGAAAACAGATGATAACCATCAGGATGTATGGGTTTAAAAATGTACTTCAAACAGATTCAGGCAGACAATAAGCAGCAGCCCTACCTAAGATCTGTGGAGTCTGAAGTACATGTGATTTTGAAGCAAAGGGTCACCCTGTAACAGCTGTAACTCCTAAAGAATATAAATGTAAACTGACTTGTCAAGCACAGTCAACAGAAACTGAAATGACATGAAACCTCAACAGGCAGAATCTTTTGTCCTTTCTGTTATACACATCTGGTTATGGCCAGACCACTTGGGAACTCAGATTTGGGGGCTTGTAAGTGTGTAGACACGAGAGCATGAGTGAAAGTAGGCTGTGAGAGAGCGAGCCTGAATGGGTAAAATTAACCTGCCTAGAAATTCCGTAAAATGTGATCACCTCTCATTTCTCTGATCTTGTCCATGAGTTTTGTTACACTGATTTTCTCCAGACCAGTTTTACAGATAAGCTATGTGATGTTAATGAAGAGTGAAGTGTAGGTGAGAGAGAACACTGAGTGTTCCCACTCGTTCTGCAGCAGCTTCTCTACTCTGAGGTGATAGATGAGGATGCCCTTTGAAAGCACCCTCAGAAACTCTCTGGTTGCACAGTGGGCTGTGGAGCAGAGGTTAGTGCAGCCAGAAAGATTGATGGCTTTCACTGAAGAGACTTTTTAAAGTACCTTCCCACACACATTCCTGATTATATCACAGTGAATTTAACTTGTGACTCCATATAAGTAACTAAGAATAATAGGGTCTGATTTACTGCTGTTTCACTCTAGCTCTGGACTCAATTGAGTTACACAGACATAAAATTCAATAGTGGAGAAATCCTTAATGTGTGCCTACCCATATAAGTCATTCCTCAAGAAAATGTAAGCATCCTCAAAATGATCTTCTCCATAAACAAAACAAAACAAAACCAAAAAACCACAAAAAAAAAAAAAAGAGTTTTGCTTATGACAATTTTTATAAATGAAGAGACATGTTTTAAGCTGTTTCCCCACTGCTGCATAGATCCTACTGTAAACAAGCCATGAAGTAACCCCTGCACATGGATATTGTCTCAAAAAGAGTGATTGCAGACCTGTTTCCAATACTTATCTGTTTAAAGATTTCCACCCAGGATAAAGCAAATGTAACCCAGCTGCTTCTCCTGGCAGTACTCATCATACTGACTTTAAGCAGATTATGGTAATTAAGATAGAAATTGCAGGAACTTGCCTTCTAATTAAAATGGAAATGGAATTTACAAAACAAATATGTAACAAACTCTGCTTTCTCGTATACCAAAATAAAATACAATAAAATCTGCACAGTGTTGCCAGATGCTATTTTGTGCTGGCATCATGAGCAGGAGGGGTGGGCTCCTTCATGCTCTTCATCAGGAATGGACAGGCTGAAGAGCAACAAGCAGCTCTCCACCCCAAAGAGAGCTTAGCCAGGGACTGATGGCTTCTGCCTTTGAAATTGCAGCATTTCTACTGGAAAGGTATTAAACACTGCCTCATTTATAGAAACTGAGAGAAAGCAACTTGCATTAATCCAAAAGGGTATCTTAAGCAACTGGACCAGTATGGAAGGAATCAAGAAGATTGAAAGAAAGGGGTACTGGAACAGTGGGAAATGCACAGAAAAGAAATCCAAGAATGAGCTGAAGCAAAGCTGTGAGCTAGGGGGGATACTGTGTGCCATGATAAAAAATATATGTGTGGCACTGCAGATGCCATACCTTGTTCTCTGTTGCTTGAAGATGTCAATATTGCAGGGATATGAACAAACTGTGTCTTTGCTTTATGTTTCCTGCTAAAAGAGGAGCAGAAATCTGGCTCTGACCCATCCTGGTGGGGATCACTGCTGCTTGCCAAGTGTAGAGGAGACATAGTGTTATGTCTTTGGGAATGCAGGAACAAGGAAAATTGGAAAGCAAGGCCTGTACATGCTAACAGCTGAGCACACCTCCCCTCTGGGTGTATTATCAGGCATTATATTGATTTGAACT
Source organism: Pardalotus punctatus (assembly GCA_013400915.1). Taxonomy (NCBI): domain Eukaryota; kingdom Metazoa; phylum Chordata; class Aves; order Passeriformes; family Pardalotidae; genus Pardalotus; species Pardalotus punctatus. The sequence goes on from VZTX01029386.1 coordinate 367,695, forward strand.
GCCACTTCTCAGGCAACCTAAGCCACACCGCCAAAATTTTCTTTCTTTTTGGAATTAAACCCTGGAGCTCATACCTTGGATTCAGAGACCTTGGATCACACTGTGAGAGCCTAGTTATTCTACTCACAAATTCATTTACTAGCCTTTGCCTGAAGCAAACCTTCTGTACCAGTGTGAACTCCTTTCTAAAGTATAATACAAAATAAGTGGCAAAGGGCTGTTAATTCTGTTTGAACTACCTAAAATATGAACTCACTGGGAAACCTTTTTTTTAGAAAATATTTTTTCTTCATGAACTTCAGACGCCTCTGAACCCACTCTGATGCAGCCCGCCTATTACCCTTGTTTCCTGTGCTGTGTCCCATCTTCAATAGAAATAAGGGTGTTGGGCTGGATTGCCCTCCTCCTGGTCAGAGTTATTAGAGAGGGGTTTGAATTTTCTCAGTAGAGAGCAGAGCTTTTTCAGAAGTACCTTAACCTGAAGGCTAATAGAGAAAAATGGAGCACACTGTCACATCCAGAAAATACCTCAATTTTTGTAAAGACTCACAATTTATGCCCTAAATACATCCAAAGAAGTGATTTCTTAAGAAACCATGTAGATATATTGAATGCTCCTTCATAAAGGCCTCATACAGAGCACAATCTATGCTATTCACCAGTCAATAGCATTGCCACTCTATCTATCACTAAAACCTAGAATTAACATTAGCAATGAAAAAAAATATTTCCTGTCTTGAAAGCAAGCATTATGAAGTACTGAGCACATTCATAGGTGGCCTCAATTTGTAACAAATCAAGAAAACCTTGATTGTACTAAATTGTGGTCCTTTTGGCTAACTACCACATACCACAATTTGTCTAAGTTCACTGTGACAAAAATCAAATAATTTAAATTTTACTTTTGTGAGTATATATTACTTAGCAAGGTAGATTCAGATCCATACTGATTCCACCAGCTTCTCACCAGACACAGGTGTTTCACTCTTTAAAGCTTATAAGTTTTAGGACAAACCAGCTTGAATATATTAAATATATGAATCCAAGGTTTTTAGATCAAATTATTTTATTGATTATGAAATGCTTATATGCTTGAAATGCCTACAAAACTCAGGCTTCATTCAGAAATGCTGTGTTCAATGTTAAAGAGCAATGGACCATTGGACTGTTTAGTTTAGGGTTTCCATGTTACCTGGAAAATTATTTGTTGTATTGGGGAAAGGTGAAAAATCATGTTATTCTTAATTACCTCTGATAATTTTCATGGCTTTCTTCTGGACCTGGTCCATCAGGTCTGTGTTTTTCTTGAGCTGTTGTTCCCAGAACTCCGTTGTAAAAGGAGGTCAGTACTATGGTCTGCTCAAACCTGACACTTCAAGCTGAGCTCATTTGTGTTGAGCTTGGCTGGCTGCCACGTGCTCACCCAACTAATCTGTCAGTCCCTCTCCTCAGCAGGACAGGGGGACAAAGTGTATGGAGTGGTTAGAGAAAAGCTTTTGCAGAGCGGCTGTTAGATTTATTCCTTTTTTAAATTACATACCACAGAATTACGTCTGAGTCTTTTTGTAGCTAGCTGCCTTTGCATGACAAATTTCATCAACACAAGGTCACTTTGTATATAATTATTTTTTAGTGTTGGATGTATAATTTCAGATAGAACTCCAGATTTTGCCTGGATGACCTAATCAAACTCACAGTATTATAATCATTTCAATAAGAAATCTACAGATTTTTTTCTCACTGTTTTGAACAATCTATTATTAAACAGACCCTTTTCCACTGTAGTAATGGCTGTAGTCCCAAAGTGTATTGTGCATGATACAGTGCTGGATTCCATCAGCTTTTAGAAACAGAAAAGAATAAAAGAGAAATAATTTTTATGAGCTTATATTTGCAATCAGCAAAAGGATAATGGGCAATGTCTTTCAATATGAATTACTGGCTATTAGAAGAATCACAACTACAGGAAAAAGAGCAGTTAATTGTCTTTGTGGGAAATCTGGGACAAATGGACAGTTTGCCAAGGCATGGGTCTTCCTGAGAGCCCAAAGAGCTTTCCAGTGATTTTTCCTGTGAGAATTTGATGAGGCTTCCACTATATCAAATTAAGTAAATGTTTAAATGCTGTCAGACTACATGTATCTATTCCTGTGCAGGTGCCCGACACTAACAAGTCCTCAACTGCTCAGTACTGAGTATTTCTGAATGTGTCCTGTCCATAGCTGGGAACTCCCATGCACTCTTTTGCCAATTTGGAGTGACCATCCACTGCTTCCTCAGCAGCTTTGCTGCTCCTTGAGAATGGTGTCCTTCATCATGCCAGCTTTGCCTCTCCTTGTTATCCACTTAAATCTTGTTTTCTCAAGGAATAGAGTACACATATATAAAGCCATATATCCCATGGAAGGATGTTTTATTTAGTTTCAAAATGCATTTAGAATGTAAAAAATAATTCACTCTTCTACCTCTCTACAAGATTTTGATATCCACAGGCATCTCCACAGCTACCCAGAATGGCTGCAAATGCTGAAGATGTGCTGGGGAAAATTTGGGTACCATAGCAGAAGTTCTGGCCCCCTTAGCATGCAGGTGTAAGTGTCAGCTCCACTGTTCCTGCTCTGTGCTCAGGTATTCAGCTTGCCCACCCTAGATGAATAGTTTGTAACTGGCTGTACTGCACCTGGCTACTTGAGTGCCAGCCTGAATTGCAATAGGAAGATATTTGGAATGAGGAAGGTATGAGAAAAAACCTCACTCTGTTAATGCTGTCGGGATTTGTCTCTGCATCTTTTGGGAATTACAGAACTATTTTGCCTTCAAAATGCCTGTACTACAATAATGTTTTGATCTTAGGTTTCTAAAATCAGTGAAAGCAATGGGCTGTGTCCTGAATGCCTACCCTTGCTCACATGGGGAAGCATGTGTCCTGTATCTCGTCAGCTTCTTCTCTCACGGAGTTAGAGCCACAGAAGTGTTTTTGTACCTGTGCAAAGCCCTCAGTGGAAAATGAGGACACTCACAGCATCCTAGTCTGTAGCACACAAAAAGGAAAAGAGGAATGATAACATGCTGTATGTACAACAACTTAAGTACAAAAGATTGTACCTGCAAGGAATCCTGTCAAGATATGCCTGTTGAGATGCCACTCTTTCTTTTACCTTACTGCCTCAATCCCCACCCTGCAGGCACAAACATGCAGCCTTAGGCAGGGTTTCCCAGAACTACAAATGCAAAGAGATTGTTGTCAGCCTTGCTTCTAAAAATAGATGTTGGGAATCCACCCGGGCTCTGAGGAATTTTTGGATGGGGCTTTTTTTTTCTTTCCTCTTGTATTTCCTTTACTATAAGACAGAAATAGCAGCAGATGATGTGGAAAGCCAAGACATGAAACGCCCAGTGGCAAGTCCTTCATCCACAGCAGCACCAGGAGCACAGAAAGGTCTGGAAATGCCCCTCACAAAACGTCTTTCCAGAAATAGGTTCTGTTAGGCAATTGAAAGAAAAAATCTCACTTTGGCAAATAAACTCCTGAAATGTCTGTGGTCTTGCCACTTAAAAAAATAGAATAACTGTATTTGTGTGAAGAAAACCTAAAAATATACTGGTTTTTGCAAAATACATTTTTCAAATACACTAAGATTTATTAATGATGAAGTCCTGATGAAGTCCTAATGAAATTTTTTGCTTTTCATGATTTTTGAATGCTGGATGTGCAGACATTCAATCTTGGGAATTTGTGTTCCTCCCTCTGCAGTAATAATGCAGTCTATATATGCTGTGAGCAGATAATTTATTTTTAATCATTTACTTAATTTCTGCTTTCATTAGAGTCCGTGTCTATAATTTAAATAAATATAGTCCTTGCAACATTAGGCCCTCAATGTAGACTTTAAAAACTGTATTCTTGTTTTGGTCATTCAAAAAAAATTGGAGTGTGAAAAATAATTCAAAAATTAAGTTCCTTGTGACTTCCCTGAAGAATACTCACAGCCAAATTATGTCCCTTAGCTGAGTAAGAGTCATGAAGATGTGAAAATACAGTGCGATACAAATGTGTAAATTGGGGGAAGTTCCAGCCTCTTTGCCTCGCCTTTAATTTTAGCTTATGTTACAACATTTAAAGGCACAAGTGTTCTTACAAATACAGATTTTTCTCTAAACTGTCTTGGAGCTGGGTCTTCGCTCAGTTATTTTGTAGCCTCCCAGATCTCTTCTCACTCCCTTCCAATCTCACTTTCACTGACATGTCTGCCTGACTGGACCTGCCTCCACTCATCATAAAGGTGGTTCCGTAGAAAAGCTCCTCCCTTGCTGCTGCCGTCTAGGAGCAGGATCAGCCAGGGCTGCCCTCTTTTGTGCTTGGCCTAGATGAAGAACACTGAGTTGATTGGAACACTTTCAGAGAAATGTATTTTTGCTGGAACATGATGCTTAGCTAAAGCTTTTCATGAGGACACAATAAAATCACCTTTTCTCTTTTGTGAGACTTCTCAGAGCAGCAGTCTATTATCATTTTTTTGTTTGAAAGCAGGAGAGAGAGAAAGAAGCAGAGGCTGGGGGAAAGAAGGAAAGTAATAAAAACCCCTTATCTTTTCAATCAAAAGAGGGCTATTTCATGAAAACACTGGAAAATATCTGAGTTTTGTTCTGATGTAGAAAGTACTCATGAAATGAAATGGCATTCTCCTGGTTCTGCCCCACTGTGAGGAATACAGCTGATGAAGAAAATATCCAGACTCCTTTCAGGACAGTTATTTGGCTACTGTTATTCTCAGAATTGTTTTAATTCAGCTCCTCACCTTAGTGCCCCTGCCTGTGCATCTGTCTGCAGGCCCTTGATACCGTTTGGCTTTTCCCCTTTAGAGTAAGCTAAAATTGGTCATTTAATGAAGCTCCCCAATCTCTACCTTGCCTACAAGACAGAGTGTCTAAAGTCTTTGTGCTTTTCTATTGCTTGTATTTCCCATTATCTGATTTATCACCCATTACTGGGAGAATTTACTCCCAGCTGGAACATTCTGGCTGTTTATCAGCTATGCAAACATGGAGACCCCATTCGTTGCTGTGCAGGCTGCCCTGTGCTGAGAGCCCCACAAACACTGCCTGCTGTCCTCAGAGGACTCTTCCTCTTCCATCATAGGCTACATTTTACCCTGTTTTTCTAATTCTAACAGACTGGGAGCTTAATTTTAAGATTCGATTTCTGTTTCCTCTGCTTTGTGCTAACACGTTTTCAGGTCCTGATTTTGTATTTTCTCTAGTGAAAAGATGAGCCTAGATTTGTATTTAGATGGATTAGCAGTCAGGAAAAGGATCTGCTTTCACAGGTTTATGACATCTCCTTTTCTCTATTACTATGCAGTTTTCTCGGGGCCTTCCCAAATGACCTGCTGTACAGGCAATACCAGCTACTGTGCAAAATGTTCCTACCAAGTGCTCCATGTACTCCACAGAGCTGTAAAATGATGTCAAAGAGAGGAATGAAAGCTGTGCTGAATGATTTGGTGGAAGTATTTTCTTTTTGTTCAAAAAGGTCAGAAAGAAAAAGTCTAAAAATGGTATGTCTATTTTTAAACTGTCTTATCCCCCAGGATTACATCAAAAACTTCTTACATTTTCTATGGTAGGAGGTGATTAAATGAGCACTGAGGTGGTAAATGAAAAATGATGCTTCCTGGTTGAAGAGAGCTGTTGCATCTATTGAACAAATATTAACATGAAAAGAAACTCAAAGGCTTGTGTGCAACTGGATTCTATTTGTAGCCTGGTTTCTTAAGAAAATGAGGCTAAATAAGAATATATTCATGTCTCCAGTCATTCATCTCTCGGTCACTTGCCTCAGTCCTTCTCATAATAAGTTTTGAACCAGTTAATGAATTGTCTGCACTCTTGTTTGAAAAGAGGATTTGGATATTGAAAGTCTTTAAAGTTTTAGTTGAAAATCAGTATTTGGATAAGGACTGAGAGAGACATCCCCACCTACTTAAACCAAAAGAAGCCAGAAATGCTGCCTTTGTGCATAGTGGGTCACTGGGGGTGAAGTCCCGTGCCAGCCTCAGCATGGCTGCTTCCAGAGCATCAGAGATGTGTCTGCATGCCAGTACAGGAATGAGCTGTGTTTGTGCTGGGGGAGTAGGAGACAGGAGAAATGCTCATTCAGTTCTGGCACACTGCTGCTTTGTGGACATCCTAAATCAGAATAAGTGGCTTTTGATTTACACAGTTGATCTAAAACACTTACCCATGTGTTTTCTCCCAGGAGTGAAGTCTAAATCATGACCTTTGAGCTTCTGCTCTAAGGTTTTCCTTGACTATTTTTCTCAAACAGATACTGCCTCACAGAAGGGCAGTGTGATGGGTTAAGTGTGTGGGCTTTAATCTTTTTTGCCTTGAAGTCATAGAATTTGGCAGAAAGTTGTCCTGTTTAAAATTGATCCACTAAGCAACTTTCTAAAGTCAATGATCACATTTAATATAATTACATTGTAGCCCTTCAGGTCTCCACAGCATTTCTATAATACTGCAGTGCTGCCATCATTTTGTAATGGTTATCCTCATGAAATGTAACTCTGGGATACCACATAGCCAAACACTGGCAACACACTTTAATTCTGTTTACTCTTTAATTGTTGATCACTTCAGAATATACACTATGGTAACACATTTATTTGACAATTTGTTGTTCCTGAAGTTTCTACATGGTGCCTCTGAGGCTGTCAAAATATTTACCCTGCCATATACATTCCCTGACAGTATGCATGCTTCCCTTACCCTCTTTGAACAATAAAGAGTGCAGTGCGCCTCTCTGGAAAAAAACTCAAACCCATTCAAAAAACATGTTATACAATAGTAAATTAAGTAACTGGAGAAATATCCTAGATTTTATTTACTGATTGGATGGCACAGACTCTTGGGTAGTTGTCTTGGAGCTTCAGCAATGCCTTCTTATCCATATGATGGCCCAGAATTTGACAGCAGTAGATATTCAACAATTTTTTCTAAATACAATTGTAAGATATATGAATTCGTGTAAAGGAAATATATTTGGTACAGAAGTAGAAAAGGTATCAACGTTGGATTTTAAATCCTAAATCTTTATTTTTCAAGTCCTGTTGCTCTAATCCTGAGCTGGAACTTGCAATATCACTAAGGTGGTTACTGGGGACAGTGGTAAGTAACAAACTGATATACAAAAATGACACTTTGTGGCACCACACTGCTTTTCTTTTTTCAGGAGTACTAGAAATGGATCTGAAAAAGGGTATCATAAAATAAAGGAATATATTCTTCATCTTTATAATCATATTGAAATAATCCTGAAAGTATTACTATTACCCTCCCTGACCCTGTAGCAGAGTACAACTGAGTTTTCCTTTCAAAAAATTCCCAACCTAACCAACCTCTCCCCCTCCAGAAAGAACCCAACCTCAAAACCAAACAAAAATCCCCAACCACAAGAAAAAACCCAAAACCAAAACCAAAGCCAAAGCCCCCAAACAAACAAGAGAAACGAGACAGCACTTAAGGATAAAAACATTTTTCCTATAATGAGACGCAGAAAGTACCAGAGCAGCAACAATAAAAATTATTTATTAAAACTCTCATTTAGTGCCAAAGCTATTGAGAAGAAGAAATTGTCATATTTTGAATGTATAATTGCATTTTAGAAAGAGAGCATAAATAAAACAGCAATGCTGATCCTTCAGTCAGTGCATGAGCACATGGCTACAATGAGGGAAGAATATTGATCAGAGGAGAAGCCGGGCATGCTCAGGGCTGTTAAGATGTGCGTGCTCCCAGCAAACCTCTGCGTATTCAGGAAGCTCACATATTTCCATAAACACAGAAAACTCAGAGTTACTGACAAGTACTTACAAAAATCAAGCTATCAATCTTAACTTCAAATCATTATCAGAGGTGAAGGAGTGTTTTATATATAAAGTGTATGAAGTTGTCAAAAGAGTTAGCTTAACATTTTGAGTATGAATGCTATCAACATTGACAACTAGGATGGAAAAAAAATTTGCCTAGGTGCTGAGTGTGGTGGAGAAACAGTCAGGCTGGCTGTCTGAAGATTCCTAGCTACACCATGGTCCCTAATTTTTGTGGTATGAGAGTTGGGATTCAGTGTCACTGGAGGTAACTCTGTGTGCTATGTATTCTAATGTGATAAACTCAGGCTTTTGTGCTACCCTCAAAACAGCTAAAAGGTTCTTAGTCACAATCCCACTCAGAAAACTTAGCAACAATCTTGATGCTTTGCAGATAATGATGGAAAAAGCCAAGAGCCCCAGGGCAGAATCCCTGCCTGCTTCAAATAAATTCTTCAGAGTTTATTGAAAGTTAGCTGTGAGCATCAGGTTATTACTGATGCTTTCTGATCAGTAGCTGCATTTTAAAGTGGTGGTGTTCAAATTCTGTGTCCTGGGAAACAACTAAGAAGAGGAAAACAATGGAAATCATGTTGCAGAGGATGAGGGTTTTGCTAATTTAAGGTGTTGCTGTGTCATTACCTCCTACACAGCCCATCATGGGCTGCATTCTCTTGGGAAGGGGCATAACATTTCAGCAGTGTTTCAAGGACCCTGAGCATCCTCATGTCAGAGGATCCTTCAGGAGCAGCTGAGGTTTGCTTAGGTTTCTGGGCGAGCTGAAATGTCTTCTGGCATTTCCCAGGTCTGGCAGACAGATAAAAGGAGTCCCTGTCCTGGAGAGGCTGTGTTGCAAACCAGAAGATTGCTCTTAGTGATCTTGTGTGGAAATCAAGGACACTGAAGTAGTGTTTGAGAGCAAAGCATTAGTTTTGTTTTATGGCTGGGGACTAGAGTCTAACGAATTTCATAACACATGGGGGAGACTGTGGTGACTCACACCAGGATTGTGCATTTGTGCCTAAATTACATAAACACAGTAGGATGTCCATACGGCTGTGTAGAAAGAGCTATTTGTAATGGAATGTTGAAACAAGGTACCCCGATGGCAATCTTTATAGATTATTGTTCTCATCTGATGCCTAGTGTCTTGACTGCATCTCCCATATTGAAACAAGACCAAAAGGGAAGCATTATATTCTATCCTTCTTTTTTTATATCTCCGAGATACAGCAAGAATGATGTTAACATTTTCTTTAGGAACAGCACTATTTTTCAGGGCCTTGTCCATTCTCCAACATGTCTCCTGGCCAGTGGATGCAGTTCTCATTTTTCATAGTGTCTGAGTTTGGGATCAGAAAGCACTCAGAGGGCTAACTTTGGCAGGTAAATCAGTGCTGGGTAGTTATGAAACTTCCAGGTCTTGGGAAAATGTTGTCTATTGAATATTGAATTGACTCCCTTGCACTCTTCCATTTTCTAGTCTGATCTGTAATGAATGCAAAGCATTACATATTAATGGTTCTCAACATAATGAACAAAACAGTATCCAAAGACAATTGGTAGGACCATTACAGGTGATGCTTCAGGACATTATGTCCTCACCTTCTGTCTCACACAGTGCTGAGCATCAGTGTTTACATAGTTTACTAAGGTCTCATAGTTATGTTGCACCTGGTTAGTCATTTATTCTAATGATTTTTTTCTTCTTTAGAAATGCTTTTTCAAGTAGATTACCCTTTTATTTTACCATTAAAAATAATATTAAACTCAGTGTTAAAATGTCATGAGAATTTCAAGTTCTGAATAGTTCCCTTTTCTTTTTTTTTCAAATGACTAGTCTTCATCTGGTGAGTCTGCCCACATACTAATGCTTAAAGATGCAAGAACCTGTGGAAGGTTGAGATTTTGTACCTTTGATTTAGGGTAAGCCTTCTTTTTTTTTTTTTGTTTTTGTTTTAATAGAAATATAATTCAATCTCTGATTGTTATCTTCACTGTCTCAAAGAACACTGTTTCTACAGTTGTTTTTGGTTTTTTTTTCCCCCAATGAAGTTGGAATTCTAAAGGGAATTCAGAAATTCATTTACATTGTGATGATAGTTAAGGACTGGGGAGAGAGTTACCTAAATGGTTATTTTGGTGTTGTTTCTCTGTAGTAAGTTGATGACCAGGGTTCAGCTACCACAGTATCCTTGGCACCTACCAGGTGGAAGATAGTCCACCTCTTTTAATTTATTGAAGGTGTCACTATCAAGCAATTATTTTCTGGTGAAATATGGATGGTTCCTGATGTGAATGGTAGGATTTGTAGTAAAGCACAATCAGGAACAACTTTGAAAAATAAAGAATATAATTGTACTTCTTGACTTTCTGGCTACAAAAACACCTTTAAAATAGGATTTTTTCCAGATTTCACATAGTAGTGAAAGTAGTAGTGTAGTTTGAACTACAGGGACATTTACCATATCACTTCTTCAGCTCTTCTGAAGTCACTGCAGCAAATGTTCATGCCAAAAAATGTCCTTGTAGGTAATTTAACAGCTGGAAAAATAGAGGAAGAACCATTCCCTTGTGGGCAACAAGCTCTCAGTAAAGAGAATTTAAACCAATTTGCCAGTTCTTCAGTGGTTCAGTTATGAACATGTTCTGGGGGAGTAATGGGATAGTTATATTCATATTGTCTAAATGACAGTCAAAGTGCTAGAGAATGCCAGGCTTCCCTGTGGCTGCAGGGAGCTCTCCTAGTCACTTCATGCTGTCACTCAGATCTCCCTGGGGGGCACAGTGCCCTTAAGCTTCCAGGCTTTCTCCCTGGGACAGTGCAGCTGTGGGTCACCTTTCCCTATGGAAACCTATCTGTTCCCACACCAGCACCAGCTATTTACTGCATAAGGTGATGAGTCTGAAATAATTTTCCCTGTTTATCTGGGCTTGATTTTATTTTACTTGAAATAGTCTCTTAAATTTTGCTGAGAACATTCACTCTTCAGTGTTTTTTGTGGACAATTTTCAACTGATTGTTGATATAGCAATTTCCAACTAGCAAAATGCTTCGTTGCTATTGTTGTCATCTTTTTGAAATAAAAGAACTTGCATTTTCTGTTAATTAAGTCTATGCATTTTCATAATTAATAAGCTTCTGTTTTTGAAGATTGAAAACAAAAGGACTTTTGGGTAGGTATAAGCCTGTGTTTGCATTCCTTAGATGCAAAGAAAGGGTTGAGTCCAGTAGTACAACACAGAGAGAGATGGAGTTTAGTTGCCCAAATTAGGAGCATGGCACAATTACAATGCAAAAAATCTTGCTAGGTATGGTATTTTTCTGTCAAAAGTGAGGAGTCACTGATAAAATATCTTGACTAACCCAGCAATTACTGAAGTCCTCCTGAGTTGCCATGTCTTGTTGGGGAAAGTGCTGTACACCCCAAACTGCCCCGGTTAATTACTGTCTGTAGCAGAAGGTGTCCATACTACTCCAGAGGGGCTGCACTGCTGGTGTGAAGCCTTGAGAAACCAGAAATCATCATAGCTATACTACTCTCCATAATATACCTAAATTTATAGAATTTGATCTGACATACAATGATACTGGTTCGTGTATTTTCTGTGGTTCAGGAAGTCTGAATAAAAGCACAGGGCCAAAAGAAAGACTTCATGCTCTGCAGTAGGCTTTACAGGGTTTTTGGAGTTGATTGAGTTTCAGGCAGGACAGAAAGACCTATGTCAAGGTAAGTGAAGGACCAAAGAGAATGATGTAAGGGAAGCCCCTTCACTACAGATCCCAGTCAGAGCTGAAGCTGGTGTTCCTTGCCATGTTCTGGAAGGAGACCCTTTCTGCTCCTGTATGCAAAACTCTCTTGGTGTAAAAAGCAGTAGGAGTCCTGGGGAGAGTGACAAAGAGAAGGACTGGGGAATGAGAGGCTCTACTACCTGTCCTGAGTCCTTTATGTCAGGTAGCCATTGGGAAAACCACAGAAGCATCAGGGAGGGGAGGAGCAATTCTTGTGTGAGAGCCCATTTGTCAGTGTATGAAATTATGCCTCTGCTGAGTTGTCCTCTCTTTTTTGGCTTCTTTGTATCCCTGCCTGTAAAGTGGTGCAGTTGCAACCAAGAGCATTAGAAAAGTCCCCACTGTCTAAAGTGTCACTGAGTAATCAGGAGATTCTCTGCAAACTGACTGGGGGTGAGGAACTAACTCCCACTTTATGTCTGACCCCATCAAACATTGCCAGCTGTTTCATTTAAATGATGATGAGTAGGACTACTGAATCCTGTGCTTCTACATCGGCATTCAGTACACACCAAGCAATTCTGGACATTCCTTGCACATAACTCTAAGAAACATTTAATTTGTGAATCACAGAATGTTGCATAGGAGAAAGGTTTCATTGGTCTAAACAACAGATTCTTTTGGTATGTGAAAAAGCACAGCTTCACAGACAGAAAGAAATTTTCACTGAAAAATGCAAATACATGTATTGATTCAAGCATCTGAAAGAGGAAAGTAGAGATTTTCCAGTTTTCTTCTCTGAATTTAGAAATCCAGCAGTAGATTAGGCACATAAGTAATATTTTGGATCCCTTAAGGTCTTCAGGTTCTTAAAGGAAAAAAACAAAACGTTATTAATAAAGGTTATTTACCTGCTGTGAATCACTTTTGCTACTCAGTTCTCAAGCTGCCCACAAGATGAACAAATGGTTGACAGCTCTCTATTGTCGATAAATAAGCATTCATATTATTGTTTGATGTAAAAACAAGTAGGAAAAAAATCATTTTTGCAAAACCACCAGGAAACACAGTGATGGGTTTGTGGCATCAGCAATTGCAGGTTTTAAAATTATGTCCAAGAGGTATGTGAGGAGGAAAGGGTTAAAAATGGAGATCTTGTCAGGGGAAAAAAGTTTGGCTTATAATTGTTTTCTCTCAAGATGACCTTGCAGCTGAAGGGTGTTAAGAATATTCAGCCTGTGAGAATTCACATTGTTTTCTGTCTATCTTGAGAAGTCAGCTAACAGAATGCTGTAAAGGACTTAAAAAGCATTCTACACGGGACTAGAAGTAAGGGGGGAAGGCAGATAAGAAGCTTGGAGATTGTCAAACACAGCCTTGTGAGGATTTGCACCTGCATCAGGCCTTTGATATGTAACAGGCAGGGCTCAGGCGTCTCTGCTTTTTGCCCCTGCTAAGATGAAATAAACTTAGCAGTGTATGTGTCCCTGTCTTGCCAGCAAAATAATGGAATAAACCTTTTCTTTGCACTTCAGCTGTGCATTGTGGCCATCTTGGTGTTACCTGCGTGTATTCAGTTCTCACAAGGTAACAGCTCAGAGAATAATTGACAGTACATCTTCTGTTGTGTGTAATATGCTCAGGTCTTACTTGCTTCTGAGATCTTTACAGCTGGAACCAGGAAAGAAATGACAGTGTTATTCATTTAAGGTACTTTTATTAAGGGACAGGCATGAAAAAGATAGCATTTTAAAGTTTTAGATTAAAAATAGTCAAGGGCATTTTTAATAACATAAATTTTATGACTGCAGGTGTAAACCATAATGAGGTGACAGAAATATCTCGGGTTTGATTAGATAATGGTAGCAAATTCATGTTTAATTTAGCATGTGCTTTAGACACCCAAAGCCTTTTTCTTGGAACAAAATAAAATTTTTTTTATAATCTTGTACTAATTTTAGGTTTTAAAGGTGAACAAAGCACTTCAAAAATAAACACTCATTGTTACTACGCAGCAGTAGAGAGAAAATTATTGGTGTCGTAGTTTTGTGCTTTGCTTTGTGTTAGTGTGATATGACTTGAAGGAAAAGTCATAGATTTTTTGCAAAGAGACAAATATGAATATTTGTGAAAAATATTTTAGGCACTCTATTTAAAAATATATTTTATAAGAGAGAACTCTGCATTCAGGAGATAGTTTAATGAGGCCATATTCTTCTTTAAATCCACAAAATCATATAAAAATGGTCATAGAGGAATGGTCATGTTTATATCTGTCACTGTTGTTGAAATTTTAGTTGGTATTTTACCATTCAATAATTTCAAAGACAAATATAGGGACATCTTTTACAGCTTATAGAAAAGGTCATTATTAAATAAGCAGAACATGGTGACATAAGTCTAGAGAATGAATTCAGAAATTCTTATATTTTACTAAGATTTATGAGGTTGTGGCTTATAAAACTATAAAGGAGATTAAAAAAAATAACCATAAAAGCCTTTGTATGTGAGATGATGTTAAGCCCTGGACTTTAGACAGCCAGGCTATCTTCCTTTCATGGCTGCTTTAGAGCTTTGGAAATTTTTTCATGACTGTTAAGCAATGAAAAATTAGGTTTATATAAAATTAAGACATTTTTGGTATTATCATAAAATAGTATTTTTGGAAACACTCATGAATTTTCTGTCACAGAAGAGAGCTGGTCTTATTTCTCACACAGTCCTAGTATGCAGGAAAAAAAAAAAAAAACAAAATAGAATAAAAGAACATATGCACAGGAAGAGTCCCACAAAAGGAAAATGTTTGCTTGCCCTTTGAACATTGGGATATATATTACATATGCAGATTAAAAATAAACCATAAATAATAAAAAAATAAAGAAATCTTCTCTTAAAATAAACAGCTAAAAAAGAAACCAGAATAAAGTAAAATGGTACTGAAGAGCAAAAGAGAAAGAAGGAAAACATTCCGTCTTCTTTTTTTTCCTTCTCTTTCTCCTGTGGATATACACTGTAGATCCTTTATGCTTTTCTCAGTTTCCTGAGAGTCATAGTTGAATCTGGAAATAGAACAAGAAATTTGTGTTTCAGTTTTCCATCAATAACCTGGCAGAACCCATGTTTTCCATTTAAATATCTCCAATACATGTTGCCAGTGGAAGGAAATTAATCTTTTAGATAGAATTGTGCAGTTCAACTAGGCACTGGAGGGAAAGTACCTCCTTTGGAAGAAATGTATTATTTATATAGCACCACAGGTGCACATGATCTTATGCACTAAATCAGCAGCACTGGCCAAACGTGTCTTGCCTCAGAGAACTGCTAAGCCCAAGTATCTCTAAACAGTGACTGAATCAGGGAGGGGGAAATTAATCACTGCCTGGAGGGATCAGGAAATTGCTGATTGGGGTGGCAGAGGAGACAGGAGGGAGGGTGCAGAAGGTGCTAATTCGTGAAATATGTGCAAACACAGGTCCTACTTCTGTGTTCAAGGTACAGGATCACACATCTCTTATGAAATCCAGAGAAAGCTCAAGAAGGAGAAGTTATCTACTGGCATTTCCCCACATAGCTATTGCCACTTTGGTAGTAATTCACCTAAACCATGACAACAGCCTGGCTTGAAATGTTGGCTAAAAATGTTCATCTGCAGCATAATAGGGAGCAGCTAAGACCTAAATAATGAAGGTCATGCTGTGGCCTTCTGAATAAGAAGGGTAAATTCAAGCGCGGCTGCGCTCAAGGGAATAGAGTTGGACCCATGATCTTCCAACAGATTCCAAGCCTCTGTGAGTGGTGATACCTTCATGATCCTTCATCCTTTGCACAGATCCTCCTTGTTAAGATCTGAAGGGTGAGAGGTGCTTCTGCCCAAATTAATGTGCAAATGAGATCATATGCTGACTGTCCTGAACACGCCTTGATGCTCCAGGTATGCTTAGTAGTTGTGGGAGCCTCTGTACTGCTCACAGGTATTACAGCATCTTTCCTGTGCTAAGTGCTGAACTTTTCATGATTCACAATGTACTTTGTCACACAGTTATGACTATACTTAGTTATACATTTTCTTCCTTTTTTTTCTTTTNCCCCCCCCCCCCCCCCCCCCCCCGCAGTTACTGCTACTGTCACTGCTGTGTTTTCAAGTTTCATAAAGTAAAGTGTTTGGGATTGATTCAAAAACTGTTAAATTATCAACCCCTGTATGAAGATCAATTTTTATTTCTTTCACACGACAAAAAAAGTAGAAAGTACATCAGTATTTTCTTTCAGGTACACCTTTGGGAATCCAAGCAGCTTGAGACCTCAGTGGTATTATACCATTGTGAGGGCAAATGAGCAAGAATCTAGTTTGTGTCCCAACGAAGACCACATTTCTGTAACATTTGAAATGTAATTAGAAGCTTGATATCCATTGCAGAGTGCAGAAAGCTCTCATCACTTGTGTTTACAAGACTGTAAATGAGTTGCAAAAATCTGCTGGAAAATAAAATATAGTAAAGGTTTTATCTTGTTGTGAGTGTTTAGGAAGACAATTATCCTGATTCCATAGGGAGTCCTTAATGAGGCAGGATTTTGTTGGAAGGCAGAACAGAATGGACAGCAGATAGAAGCAGCAGTGCATGGGTAGGGACCTTGCCCTTGCACCGTGTGCTGCTTCCCCTTTCCTATACAGTCAGCTGCACCCCACATCGTCAAGTCTCTGCCAAATCTTGAGGCTCAGGTATTTCCTGATGTCCAAAACAGCATTATGGCTATGCTCTGCTACATTTTCTTGATGGTTTTACAACCCTCCAGGGTTGCAATTATTTCCATATTACATAGTATGGAAATGAGGCTAGGGACAGCACCACAGTTTGCAAGTAACCTGTATTTCAATAATACTTTAAAATTTACAAGTAACTAGGAAAATATCATAAAAACTTTGTGTTCAGAGGGAATTTGAAGCCTGAGTCACATCTGTTGCTTAAAGCAGAAGGCAGACGCACTGATGGCTCTTGACAAAATACCGCTTCCATATCCTGTTTCACTGCTGGTAGTGGAGAAACCTATTGCCCAAACAGAGAGAATGTATAGCCAGCAACCTGTTCTCTGAGCTCCTACAGGAGTTTGCCTTTATGCAGGAGAGTAATCCACTTTGAGTTGCCTTAGTAGTGGTAACTTGGGCATCAACTTTCATATGCTCCCCCTTCACCAGAGGCTGAACAGGTACAACACAAGGACTCCTGAATACTTGCCAACAAGGCAAGTACACCCTTTAAGGGATCTGTCTATTTGTTTGAACATGGTGGGAGGATTTCACTTGCACTCTAGAAGTAATAAAGTCAGGAAAGGAAAATTCTTGCAGTATCAAAGGGTAGACACATACCACATTTGGGATTTTGGTAAAGGAAATGCATTTGTAAGACCCAAGAGAGGACTCGTTGTTCAGGGGTCTGCTACTACATCTGGAAGTGGCCATTAGAGACTGCAGCCTAGAGTTTGTGAAACAATGCATGAAGGGCAGGAAATCAACAGCTACCCCAGGATTAGTTCAATATTACTTGAAGAGGGGTATTAGTAGAAAAGAGCCCTGGTGCCATCTGTCTTCCAACTGTCAAGAGCACATTTACTCTTCTGGGATGAAAATTCCAAGCTGCACAAATATGCTCATCAAAGACTGGGGCACATTTGTTTGCCATTCCTGTCAATCTGAAATCTGTGAGATGTGTTTTTGTAAAGTGAAGCTGCTCATTATAATTTCCACTGGTGAAGACTGGCAGTGTGTGACAGTTTGTTGTGATTAAGAGATACAGTCTGGAGAGAAACCAAGGCTGTAAAATATTTAAAGTCAGCAATAGAACTGTAAAAAGCCTTTAAATGATTTTCAAGAAATAATATTGGAGAGTCTCAAACTTTCTTCTGGATTTCAGCTCCTTAAGGACATATCACTGAGGGGAAATACAAACTTGGGGTTACATTTTGTAATGTAGGTTGTGTTGCTCCCTTGTCTTCATTTTCCTTAAAGCTGTGTTTTGATGAAAAATATCAGCATGATCTAATGCTTTCTGCTGTAAAAGGACACAGTCTCCAAGGCTCTGAGGTTCTGCCAAATATGCTACAGGAAGGACTGAGAAAATGTGTGTAAACTTCAGACTGCAGACCTGTGTGTCGTCTTGAGACCGTGTATTGGGGTCATACAAATTTACAAAATCCAATTACACTATAAAAATGATGTTATATTAATATCATATTAAGAATACTGTTGGTTGCTTTTTTGGGATTAAGCACATGGATTCTCAAGGTCATTGTCATACAATATTTACTAATAAATTAGAATTTTTATTTATACTTTAATATTTTCATTTTATTTCAAGTTCTTTTCCTTCACTTACCTGTTTCTTCGGCTAAAATGCTGGGAAAAGTGCCTTTTATGCTTTCCTGAAGGTGAAGGACTGTTCAAGTCTTTGATCATCTCTTCAGAGTTCTCCATTGCCCTGATGCTGTGCTATCTGACCTTCCACTTCAAAGAAATAATATCATTCTTCTGAGTCTTTGACTTCATGAATTTGTAATATAGGCCTGGAAGAGGTCAGGATTCCATTATCCAGTAAAGACCAGAGTCAGTTGCATTGACACAAGAAGATACAAAGATGGGTACAGTCCCAAGACCCAATTTAGGTAAGTCAGAGTTTCTTTTTTAGGTGATGTACCCTAAAATTTTCCCTTATTAATTTGCTTTGTCTTTCTGGCAAGTTATGCCAGGGCACTTTAGGAAGGTTTCCTGGTGGTTTTGTCTGCTTGATGTTGGCCATGTGTCATCATTGCTGTGTGAACAGTGTACTTGGGACAGTCAGTGTTGGCAAGGAAAACCTAGTTTCATCTACACTGGCATAAAAGTATATTTAAATGAATGGCAAAGCTAACAAAACTGAAAAGTATTCTCTTTGACACTCAGCTGTTTGCTTTAAGCTGGGCCCTGAATTAACTCCTGAATGTAGTAAGTGCAATAGTTTATCCACAAAACTATTGATCCCAAGGATTCTCTGATAATCACTGGTTCACGGTGGTGCTAATAATGCTTCTCTCTGTTGAATCAGGGTCTGCAAAATGAATTGATAGGCTTGAACCCAGCTCCTTCAGGAATATTTGCACTCTTTCCCAGACTCTTTGCTCAGACCTCAGTATTAAACCCTACAAAACTGAGAGATGATGTGAAGAAAAGCATATAGAAACACTTTAGACAAAAATGTAATATTTTTTAAATATATGACATTAAGAATGAACTATTTAGAATTGTGCAGCTGAATCATGTTCCCCAGAGAGTTACAAAGATAGTTGATGTCTTCAGTGCCCAGTTTATCGTTAATTAATCCCACTTCATTTAACTCACGTGGGAGCTTAGTCATCTTATATTTTCTGCAAAGTCAGTGGAGAGAGACTGAGATTTTCTGAAAGTGATTGAGCCTACCTAAAGACAACCTTGTAAATTCAGGGGACGTCTTTTTGAAACTGAAGTTTCTAGCTATAGTGTATAATTATTACCCGGTTAAAATATAATCCACAGCACTCATTATTTGATACAAGAAGTCACCTTAGCATTCTGTTAAGACACCTGAGTTTATATTTTCAAATCAACCAATGGGTGCTCTACTTAAGTATAAATTAAAGACATCACCCCACATTAATTTAAGACCAGATGTTTAAAGGTGTTTAAATGTCTCTCTACTGCTGGAATCAATAAATTCTGAAGTTCTGGACCCTTATTATAAAGAAGCTCTATGAAAACCAACCTTTATTTGATGGCTTATTGCATGTTATGCTCATATAGGTTATTGTAAAAGTCTTAGTGATATAATTTGTATCCCTCCTCTATGACTATAAATCATATACAATCTTCACAACCATGTTTCTTACCCTTCTTTATTCTATTAGAGACAGGGTTATTGCTCTGAATTATGCCAACTGAGCAGTCCAGTAATCATCATACAATATATTTCACCTTGACAAGGTTCTTGTGAAAGCCTCAGCAGGTCATTTGGATGCAGGCAAACACTATTTTCACAGAATCATAGAATCATTTAGACTGGAAAAGTCCTCTAAGATCATCAAGTCTATCCATTAACTCAGTACTGCCAAATTCACAACTAAATCATGTCCCCAAGTGCTGCATCTACATGTGTTTAAATTCCTCCAGGGATGCAAACTCACTACTTCCCTGGGCAGCCTGTTCCAGTGCTTGACAACCATTTTGGGGAAGAAATTTTTTCTAATATCCGTTCTAAGCCACCTGTGGTCCAGCTTGAGGCCACTTCATAGTGGTCAGCTTTTGTATCTCTTTCTGGCAGATGTTAAGAACTGCTTTTATTATACCAATTCTATACTCATACAAATAATGCCTATATAATGTATTTTCTTCACATGCTCTGTCCCTGCCCATGAATTATGGCTATTTGAGAAACAACTGTAAGAGGAAATAATTTTAATTTTGTTTTATTGCTTTGTGTGTCTTTCCACAAGATTAATTTCTTATTATATTCAGGGTTGCTGTGTGCTATTCAGACTCCAAGATCTATCAGTAAATCTACACTTTGCAGTGACTCTATGCTTCCTTTTGTCTTGGTTGAGCTGTTAACATACAGTCCTGTCATATATATTCTGCAGTTTTGCCGACTTAATAAAATGCAGCTTGACTACTTAGTAGGAACTATTCTAAATGAGTTTCATCTGGAAATCACTTCCTCTGACAAGAGAAAATGTCTGAGTTGTAATATCAAGATTTAGTAAAGATTAATAATTTAGTTTGCATCTAGTTTGCAAAATCTGTTCTTGCTATTCAGAAGTTTTCTCTAAAGGAGCTTTATGTTTTTGTAGAATTTTGACCTAAATACATTGTGAAAATGTGAAAAATGTATGTCACACAGATGTTCATTTTTTTTGGTACATTTTAGACTCTGCAGTCATATTGTAAAAAGTATTCAAAAACGACTTATGTAAAAGGAGTGAATGCAATTAGCAACTCAAATCCCCTGTGTGTTACCCAAATAGTATAAAGTGGCCTCAGAATATTTTAGATTCAAACTCAATGTTTTTTTATGAAAACTGAAGCAGATTTTATTTACTCCTTTAGCTTTCATGTAAGGTTGTATTTCAGCAGTTGATGTTATTCGCAGTGATTATTATTCTAAACAGGAGAAGTCAATTTGCCTGTTAAAATAATTCCTTGTGGGGATATGACTGCATAGATAAGGCAGTAGGGTGTAGGATTCATTTGGTTTATTTTGTTTACATTCTAGTTTAACACCTTCCCAAGACACACAGAGAACCACAAGCATGCTGAGTCCTCAGTGAAGTAAAAAACTGCAACCATTTGAATGTCTTATGTTTCAAAATAGAAAGAAAGATTAGTTTTCAAAAGTTTTCATGATCAGAATTCTGATATATTTACAAAATCTCAATTACACACCTGAAACATTTTTTTCCTCCTGAATGGCATAATAAAAGCTTATCCTGCTCCTGTCTGAACATAATGTTTAACTAATATTCACATGGAGTGAAAATCACGCTCTACTTGAAAAGATGAACAACATTGAAGACTGAAATGAGTTCATGTGAAAGCAAAGCATCTGCAGGGAACTTGAAATGACTCTCATGTGCAGCACCTGATTTGTAGTTGTCATTTTTCTTGTTTTTTTTTTCCTGGAGACCTACCACATGTAACAAAGATTAACAAAGTTCTTGTTTTTTGATAAAATAAAATGACATCTCAAAGCACACTAGCAAAGCTGACATGAATCTAAACTGCCAGTTTCAGGAGCAAACTTGGTTCAGCCAATTGGATCTCCTCATTTCACTGCCAGAAGTGCCTGTGATATGCATATACAGAAGCATGGATGGAAAAATAATACATTTTAGTCTAACAGAGACTGGAGGTACAGCCACCTGTGTTAGATCGTGGCACCATGGTCCCATCTCTCTCCTCTTCATCAGGCAAAATCTTGTTAAGCTGAGGTTAGACCAAACACGTCCAGCAGTAGTTCTGTGCTGTCATTAGTTACATTCACATTGTCCTCATGTCAAAAGGCCAAACCTCCCCTAGAAAATGGGAAGAGAACCATGTGGAGGGGGAGAAAAGAAATCAAGTGACTACAGCAATTGTTTCTTTACTGCATATTCTACAAGGTTTTATGTTGTAGAAAATTAGATTGCCTCCCATAGCAGAAACTCTTAACAGGAAGACACCTGAAGCTTCTACTGAAATTTGAGCTATCTGATTTTTTAAAGACTTCCCCAATTATAGAAATTGTTTTCTGCAGGTTTAATAATACACTCACTGAGTATGACTTATAAAAACTTACTTTTACTGGTAGTTTTTATTTCAAATTGAGACAAATACTTTCTAAATTATTTTCCTAAATTGCTATAATGCTTTTTAATATAATTTCTTATCATCCTAATTTTGGATGATTTTCCTTTAATTGAATGCCCATGAACTTTCTGGATCTTGATTTCTAATCTTTTATTACTTATTTTAAATCTTCTTTCATCCTTTAGTAAGCTTGACTCTTTTAAGCCTTTCTATTGTCTCTTAGTCTTCAATACCTTTAATGCTTTTCATTTTTCCACCTATGTACTCATGTTTCCTGTTTTAAAAGCTCTGTTCTAGTCCAAAACACAGCTGGATGACTTCACCACTAGGTCAATTTCTGTATATAGGTTAAAATGACAGACAACAAGCCTTGACTGGTAAAGAATGATACTGACTTCTTGCTTCAGGCAAAATAGTATTATTCAGTCATGGTCTACTACTTCAGTGTTTAGTAAGCACACCCAAACTAGATGTAAATTGCCTAGTTTGAGCATGAATAACAGAAGTAGTTCTCAATACTTTCAGATATTTAGAATCTCTTCTGAGGCACTGGCCCCTTTGTAGTCCATTTAGCCTACTGATAACAGGCTTCCTTTTTTAGATACCTTTTACTGAACACCTAAAGTTTTTCCATTGCTCATGGATTGCAATTTGCAAGTTACTGATTGTTAAAATGCTTTTCACGTATTTAAATGGTGAACTTCATTTTTTCTACAATTACAACAGCACTGGTTTAAAAATAGATTTTGATAAACTGCTGTTGATGCAGATATCACAAATACTTCCATATTGCACAGATTTACAAAAACAACAGAATGGCATCATGAGTGACCTGAAGAATAATTCAGCAGAAATGGTTAGGGTACTGTTATCCTACCTTACTATCCAGTAAGATTATAGACTTGATGATCTACACCTTTGTTTAGTGATTTCAGCTGCTACAACTTGCTCCGCAGAGACACGGATATGAAGAGCTTTGTAATGATAGTGGCTATTTCACAAGCAGAAGTGTCCTCACATAAGATCTATACAGGTAAATTTTGGGTTTTTTTTCCTAAGTGATATTTATCTCTCTGCACCTCAGAGTTTGCTGGCATTGGCATATCTTAGTAGAGATGTGGTTTATAATACTCAGAATCATTCAAATTTGATTGGAAAAGTACCACTGGATGGTACTTTTCAATGTGGTACTTCTCAATTGTTTGGAGCAATTCCCTTAGTGATATTATATATTTATATACCAGAGTAATTGTGTAAGGGGATGTAATATTTTGCTAGTAACTTTTGCCTATGAGACCCTTTTTGCTTGTACCTACCTTTTTGGGGCTTGGGTTGTGTGTTTTTTTAATACCTAACTAATGTGGGCCAGACTACAAGGCATATAAACAAAGGCCTAGACAGTCATATCAATACAAAACTCTATGTGTAGAGAAGCTCTCCAACCAGCAAATGCCATGCATAGGCCTTTTAAGTTTACTGGTGTCACTAAAGGGACAATCCAGCCATTTTTGCTGAACCTGCCTAAGAAGCCAAATGCCTCAAAGCAGGGCTCTAAAGGCACAGATCAATGTTTTGCTTTTTTTCTGCTGGCCTGCAAAAAAATAGTTAATAAAACTATTCATGTTGTTATTACATATATGCATATACATATACATTTAATGTGTTTGCATCTATTTACCTATAAGCACGTAGATGTTCATGTATATGTACACATCTGTGTGTTTATGTACATGGGTATTTTAAATATGTAATTTTTTTAATTTAGGGAAGGAGCATCTGAAGTGTCATTGCCCAAAGGGCAATGTTAGCAAAGCTAAGAAACTTCATGGTCTGAAGCAGATAAAACCAAATGATAAGCAAGTAAGACAAATAATGCAGATCAGAAAGAACACCCTTGAGCCACTGTTTAGGCTTGATGCTTTGCTAAATATAACCCATCAGGTAAAAAACCTTGAAATCATTTTGAAAGTCTCTACTGACAAAAGCAAAATTCTTCAGTGTTCCCTTGTAGCACATACAATTTGACCTTCTTTTATTCTTCTTTTTCAGAAGTGCTAACATGTTCACTGTTTGAAGCAAGGCTTTGAATTTTTGCTGAAAGGAAAAGCAAAAATGTAGTTTCTTTCTTCCAGGAAATTCTCTTTCAATTTCATGGAACTATCACCTGTTAAATGAAATCGCTGGCTCCTGCAGGACAGGCTGTACTAAGAACCTGTCAGAAGTGTGAGATGAGCAAAGGAAAAGAGTCAGCCCTGTTATTGACTGTACACCTTTGGCCCATGCAATGAGCCACAGCTTCCCTCCTTATTCCTGCCCCCACTGCACCTACATATTATGGTACTGACTTCAGATGCAGGATTACCTGTTTTATTTTGTTTTTCAAAGTGACTTGAACCCATTCACAAAGCAAGATACACACAAGCTGAAGTTAAAATAGTGTTGCTCCTACATGTCTTACCTCGTCTGATTCTGAATGTCTGACTTTACATTATACATAACTTATAATTGTTTGCTTGTGGATGTATGTAAATATGAGGATGCAATAAAATATGAAATAAAATCTTCTAGTGTCTTTGTGGACTTGGCTGCAGTGATTGCATAAGGTACCAAGGATATTCAGTTCTCATTATTCTGTTTCAAAAACAACAAAAAGACTGCAAGAGCAGGAGTTCTGAAAGGCAGCTTGTTAAAGTGTGCTATTTTTCTTTTTGCTCCCAAGCCTCTGAACTAGCAGCAGGTTATTTTGTATTTATATGCTCTGGAAATTCTTTTGACTTTTTTTTAAATTATGAGCAGTTGTCAAGGCTGGTCCCAGGACTGGAGGGACTATTGTACTTTGTAGGTTTAAGAAGTCATTTATTATTCAACTGGACTTAAAACATGCTGGCATGGCTGATTATAAAGATACAGTTTAATAGGATAATTTTCAGTAATATAACTAAAACTTTTATGTTAGTTAATCACATAAATCTGATGTAAATTTTAATCAGTTTAGAATTTCTGCTGTAAGCTGATTCAGAGGTCCTTGGCCATCTGCACAGTTCACTGTAATACAGTAGGTTACACATTTGCATACACAGGCTGCACTACCCATGGATTTACACTCATTACTTTCCCCCTGGATATTTGAGTACTTGGGTAATACTTTTTGTGAAATGGGGTTCAGAGGTTTTCCTTCAGAGGAGAAGCATAAAACTCAGAGCTATAAAGAGCTTCAGAGGACCACGATGATACCCCAGAGGATTGTAAAAGCCTACAAAGAAATCTCTACTTATTGTTTCAAAGGTAATGATATCCAGGGTGAAAACTGATAAGCTCTCCTTCACTGCCTGTGCATCCTATAGCCTAAAAGACTTGGCATAGCCATTTGAGGAACTTGTGCAGAATAATGATCCTTATATCATCCTTTTAATGGTGATGTTTAATGAGAAAAATTATTTTATGATTTATGAGAGGACTTTGGTGTGTAAAGCAAGATGTAGGTAAATTGTAGGCACCTGAATGTTGAGCTGGCAGTCAAACACACTCCAGCCTTCCTCCCAGATGCAATCTTATGAGGGAAACAACTGGCGTGCTGTATGCTGAGCATCCCAATTCTCACATGCTGCCCCAGCCTTGAGGATTCCTCTGCAAGTGCCATTTGATATACTCAGTCTCAAGGAGTGTAACGCCTTCCCTACTGAGAGATCAAATTCCCGAAGATTTAGATCCCACAGAAAGGGATTTATAACGTCAGTTGAATGATGGGGAACATCATGTATTAATCACTAGAAAAAGCTTGTCTGTTTTCTAGGTTTAAACATAAACCCATATCTATATTCTGGACAGAAGTACAAAGCATTCCAGTGAAAGCAAAGCTGGTGCAGAAAACCTAAAGTGCCCATCCTTGGCTTTCATGCATAAGCAAGTAGCTATGCTTGTACTATTAAAGATCTTCAATTCCTCTTTCTTACTCAAATTCAAGTGGAGTAGACCCAGATCTGACAGATTATTTGTAACAAATCAGGAACCCATTTTGTGTTTGGCACTGCTAAGTTTGCGGAGATGATGTCTATCTATGTCTGTAAGACTTACACCTGCCTATGTCATAGTTCTCACTGGTTTTATAGCATAAACAATAGGAAAAACTGAGGTTTAGGGGACAGGATTTCCAATCTGACCTTAACACTCTTAGTGTCCTCTCTTATTAGTTTATGGTGAGTGTATGTATGTTTCACCATATGCTTGATCTCACTGGCTTCTATAGTTTTAAACACTGGCAAATTTCATTTATCACCTTATAAAATTGGGGCTGTGTTCAGGAGTGTTTCTATTGCTTTCCACTGTCTTCCTTCTATCCAGTGTTACAGAGGTGCATAGATTTTCTTCACAAAGTCTTGCCTTGTCTTGTCTATCTCCTGCTGAAGCAAATTACCTCAATTCCTTTTTTGTCCCAATTCTAACATAAGAAAGGGCAGAAATTATCTTTTCAAGAGAGCTGAGATCTGTTGGTTTGCCAGCCTTCAGATCTCTGGAAAACAGATTGTTACTGCAGATTCCCTGCAAAAGGATTATTCTTTTGAAACATTTTTCATCCAGCTGAAAAAGCATTAATTTTTTGCTTCCTTAGATAAGAAAAAGGTTGTCTGAGTTCAACAAAGAAGAGTGTAATAAAATAAACCATATATGGCATGTAAGATCCTTCCCTGTTGGAGAAAGACGGAGATTGAAGAATGTGTGCACAGTACATATACAAAAATTGGGCAGTTATAATGGAAAGTTTTAAAACCAATTTTTTCAGAAATTATAAACACTTGGAAGTTCAGGCATTGTCATTGGAAGGTGATTGGTTCACAACAAACTTCAAATCAGCTCTGCAACAAACAAATTCTTTCTTGCTAATTTTTTCCT
Organism: Pardalotus punctatus; assembly: GCA_013400915.1. Lineage (NCBI taxonomy): Eukaryota > Metazoa > Chordata > Aves > Passeriformes > Pardalotidae > Pardalotus > Pardalotus punctatus. Next base: position 394,534 of record VZTX01029386.1, read on the forward strand.
GTTAGCAATGTATCCTTATGAGGCTTTGTGAATGTGAATGGGTTTCTGGACCTACTTTCTCATTTATGCCAATCTTACACTAGTGCAAATCCCTTGACTTTCACTGGGTTGCTCTTGACTTACATCAGTGTCATGGAACATTAAATTTAACAATATACCTGTTACCTGCACAAGGCCTTCAAAAGTGATGTTTGTCACTTTTGCTATCTTAGATGATATGCAGGAAGCAAATGAAAAAAAGAAATTATGTTATCAGCTATTCCATGATAATTGTCTTTGTGTTAATCTATGGCTAACATGATATGGTCAACGATTCTCCACCGTAACATTTCTTACAGGCAAATGTGACATGAATAGATTGAGAGACGTGGTCATTCCCAAACAACTTCTCATGTCTCTGCCCTCTCAGAAACTCACATATGGCTTCTCAAGGAGATGAAAATCCAAAAACTTTGTGTCAAAGCTGTCTGAACATTTCAACAAAATAAAAGCATTCCATTCTGTGTTAAAATTGGTAATTCTTTTAATTTAAAAGAAATCCCATACTTCTAAAGTGGCAAAATGAAAAGTTACTTCCAGCTGAGAAGATAAAAGAGGCTGAAAGAATTGGTTATGCTTTGTTTTTCACAAAACAAAATATTGTCATGATTTCTGGATGTCATCTGATTTTGAATGGCTGTATTGACTGATAAAGTTCTGACTTTTTGTTTTTTTTCACTTGTTCTGATTTTTCTATTCATTGACAAGCACAGATAGCATAGGCATGTAGAATTAAATTGGTTTAAGTGTAGTCTTGAAATTGTTCTTCATTATATTTTCCACTGTAACTCTGAAATGTATATATTTTTAATATTTACTCTTGATCAGAATTATATTTATGTTATAAGGGGAAAAACAGCTTTGAAAATATTATGTAAAATTACATGTCCATGTTAAATTGACAAAGAGCAAAATCCATGGCAATCCTAAATGAATATAGGTCTGATTCTTTAGATGCCTTTTACAATGATGTAAATTAAGTACAGAGTGCACAGAAGCAGACAACTGACAATATACATACACTTTCAGACAACTGATAGACAATAACCTCAATAGACAACTAATACATACACTTTCCACCTAACTACATTAATTAGAAAAACAATGTGGAATTTCATGCTTTATCTTTTCTTTCACTTGTCAGTCAAAGTACACATGTGCCATGGAATGCTCATTTTGTTTGTTTCCAAGAGGTTGACAAAAGTTAACATTGGCATTGCAATTTGTGAGCTTATTGCATGGTTCCACAACCACAATGAATTTACAGTATTGCAATTGCGTGGAGGAAAAGTAACACATCCCAAAAGCTCTTGACTGTGGAACTAATTGGAACTTAGATTCTTGCAGCCAGAAAGAATAAAAGAGGGGAAATTTGTAGAAATCAAAACATCAGAGAGCCTTCTGGGAAACTCCCAATCATAGGGAGAAAAATAGACTTCTTAACACTGAGTGCTGAGCCAGGATGAACTCACTCACAGTGCTCTCACTCAGCAGCGTACAAGCACTTCCCCTGGCTGACCTTAAGAGTGTTGCTGGGACATAAAGCATTTCATTATCTTTAAGCTCCAGTTACTTGCAATAAACTCAGGGAAGGGTGATGTCACAATCATCTGTCACAAAGATTTATATTCCAAATTATAGTTAACTACAATATATATATTATTTAACAGATTATCTTTACTATATTCAAATGTCAATGCTGGACATTCCATGCTTCATTTGTCTCTAGCTGGAAGATTTAAGGAGAAATAGTGGAGGAGTAGAGGTCTATAAATCATGCACTTTTTTAATTGGCATTTTTTTCAGTGCTGAGGTAAAATAGAGCTGGAAAATATACTGTGGCTGACCTGGCCTGTCTTCATTCCCCTGTTAAAGGGCATATTCCCCTCTTCCCTTACTATGCTCTGCATCAAGTTAAAAATGTAGCTGTACATTATAAATTGAATATATTTGGGTAATCATGGAACCAGAATCTTTCATGGGAAATTTCACTCATTTTTTAGTGCTATTTATGAAGAGAATACATCAATAACTGTTATTGATGGTTACTAAGAAAATACATCAGTAGCCCAAGTGATATTCTCTTCTGGTAAAAATGATTTTGTTTGGAAGATATTCAGAAACTGTATAATGTCTGGCACAAAATAAGCTGTTCTACTTAGGAATTTAAAACCATGTCTCAATTCTATATGACAGACCAATCCCATCAGTCTTGCTCTTTGCTCAGCTGGTTTTCATTGCTTCCATCTGAGCCACTGTATGAAAAAGAGATATCTTAAGTCAGCAGCTGTCTATTTAGAAAATAGAATAATCCTCCAGAGGCTGAGAGAGAAAGGGGTCACTGAAAATGTTTTATCTGGTGAAGAAGTACAGTGTCTATAAAGAATGTAAAATCTGCACCATGTCTGCACACCAGAAAAATTTTCACTGAGAAATTAATTTGAACAGATTTTGGCAGAAACATTGATATTCAGGCAAAGAAGGCTCTCTCAGAATATAAGTGGCAGGTAAAAATCACCCCTTTCAGATGTGGAGGGACATAAGAAAGACATTGGGTTATGCCAGGGTTCATTTAAACATTTTTTGTAAGTGATCTGGTAGATGCAATTTATTCAATAATTGTATCAACCTTACAGGGACCATCATGTCCATACAACTCTCTAATGGTGCATACATAAGTCATTGCCACAAGACATTGGTGAATTTCCAAGATTTCAGGAAGAATGGAGCCAGGGAAATGTCCAAAATTTTTGGGACACTGACCAGCTATTTTAGAAAGAACTTTATTCCAAGGGAAATTTTCTTTATAATTGTTCATGTTGATGTTTTTCATACTTACCCCAGAGGCTTCCATCAGTGTGCTGGAGATAGGAAAATATCCAAGACAAACGACTGGTCTTACATGTGCAGACTAATGTGGGCTGTGGGCAGGGAATAAAAAACCAAAATCTATTTTGCTTGGGGGAAAGTCTTCTCAAAGTAGCTATTCTACAGTAGAAAATCATTTGAAAAAGCACTAGGGTGTGCATATTATAACCGTCCAGAAATCTCTGTTCTACAAGAAGGTCATGTAATCGAGAATAGACATATTCCATTGCAATGTCTTTCAGGTATTCAAATTTTTGATTATCCACTTCTTTTCAAGGTCCACCACATCATTTAGAAAGAGAGATTGTGCAGTAAGTCCAAAACATGAACACTCAGGACAAATCATAATTATTCAGTATTCAAGGAGGTGTAATAGCACATATTTCACAGTGAATGAAGTGAAAACATTGAGTTTATTCTAACCACAAAATGCTTAGTGGAATCCAGTTAGCCAATGGAAATAAACAGCCTTCCTTAAAATTAGAACTTCCCATTTCTAATATAGAAAACTATGGCTCACTGGATACTTCCTAAGCTTTCACAGTAAAGAACATAGTTTTTAGCCCCCTAGTAAATTTAAATCAATTATCATAAGCCAATAACATTTTTTAAAGTGCTATCTATCTCATTAAATAATTAGCGTTAAAAATCTCTAAACTACAGCACACAGCTAAGGCGTGGAGCAGATTAATAAAAGCCTTCACACAGCAGTAATAGATGATAACTATCTAGGTGTAGGTGTTCATAAATGAAAATTCCCTCCAAATTAATTCCCATACCTGCTACTAGGATAGGATAATGGCACATGTCATATTAGGTAAGCTGCTCCTTCACCAAGGCTGCCAAGGCTTGGCACTGTTATCCGATTTTTGTATTAATTTCCATATTTCCATAGGGTGAAGTTTCTAACTATGATCTGTAATGATAAGAAAATTGTCATTGACAGTGTCTCCAGCGAAGTGCTTTGATTTATATGTTCAGGGAGGTATAATGCCAGTTACCATTTATAAAGAAATAAGAGATACAGAAATCTAAGAAAATGTGTTTCTTTCTGCATTCTTACCTGTATTGCTTCAGCTAAAAGCAGCTGCAACATTCAGAAGCAAATAAATCCTCGTTTGGTCTAGTGGATATGTCATAGATTCAAATTTACAACTTAATAACCAGGAAGCAGAAAAATACAATTAATTCACTAAGTTCTCTAGAATGAGCAATTCCTAGTTATTTTTTGTTTAGTCAAAATATTGAGCTATGCTGTTTCCAATACTCACTGGCATGCTTATTTGTTTTTGTACAGATGAAGTCTGAACAGTAACAATAACTCTGTTAACATGAAATCCTCAAATGGAGTGATTTACTCAAGCGAAACAAAGTTCCACTGGTTTTCTTAGAAACTGAATGATGATTCAAGATAGATATCCTAAAATAGATACATTTTCTTTGTCTCTGTTTTTTCTCTCAGGATCCTGCTTTTCATTTCAAAAATACCTATGAAATAGAAATTGCACTAGAACATGCTAAGAGCTGCTCCTACAAATATGCAGCTGAGGCCTGGATTCAGGGAAAGCCCATGTGGTAATGAAGAGCAGGCACTTGTCTGCCTTAGACCTTCAAGATGGATCCCTATGAAATCTAATATGGTTAGGTTTTTCTAAAAAAATACCCAAACACACTGACTCCCAAAATGGATGTTTTGCTGTGCTCACAAGGGGGTGTGCCTTTTCTCTGCTGTTCTCTGTACCTCCATGTGTTGAGGTAAATTAATTTCTCTCAAAAAGCCTGGGAGACTCTCCTGTGGTCAGTGAAGGCGGGCAAGTAATGCTTGCAGCTGGCAAGTAATGCTGCAGCCTGGGTTTTGGTGCTTAAAATCAGACTAGGTGCAGATGAGCAAATGTAAATGAAGGTGGGAAATAAGTCTGATCTTATTAAAAGGATTCAGCCTGAACCTTACCAATGAGGAAGTGATACCTTAATTTCCAGACTGCCACTTCAGGGGTCCTTTTTCCATCGTTCAAAGAGATTTCTCTGGCAGATTCTATTCCTCATTCCCCCGTTCCTTTGCTGGAAACTGGTACGGTGCCCAAAGTACACAACTGCAGAAGGGAATGGCATTACAAAATAGTATCATTTGGAGGCCAAGTTTGCCTGGCCGTTTTTAACAGGGTGAGAAATTAACTCAGTAGTTTCACTTCTTTAGAACTGCCATTAAGCACAATTCTGAGGGCAAGGACCACTAGTTTTAATAGCAAATAAGAAAAGTAAACACTACAAGTCTTCAGTATTACTGGTGTACATCTCCATGCAGCATCCAATATCCTTATTTTCTCTCCATAGAACAATGCTGATATTCTGTTTCTAAAATATGCAGCACTGCCTTCAGCTCCTCAACAATTTACCATGCACATTTTTTTTATTTTGAATAGCAGAGGCTTAAGAAGGCCAGTGGAAGCAGGCTGGTTATAGTTTTGGTCTACAATGATGTCACTCAACTTTTTTTCAAATTAGTTTGTGTAATGGAGCAATGTTTTAACACAGAAGTCGGAATTCAAGTCTGGATAATCAGCTATTGCTGGTTAGTCAAGAATTAATGGAGACAGAAGCAAAGAGGCACCAGAATTTTTGGCAAAAATATTTGGTTTTTTTGGGAGTATTTGCTGGCTACTCCCACATTGCTAGTGTCTGTTCTGCTGTTGGCTAATATTTTGTGTCCTTGGGCACACTGGACTGCTCAAACACCAAATAAGGCCACAAATTCATCTTTAAATATGTACTGTGTAAACACAGTGAAAACATTTTTTATTCAAAGTAGTCAGAGACAGAAAGTCTCTGAAACAATAATTCTATCTGCTGTGCCTGAAACTATACCTTAAAACTGTACAGAATACTTAGCAATGGCATATTTAGTTCATTTCCAGAAACAATTCAAGATTTCAGTTTCAACCAATAAATTTTTACAGCGAGCTGCTAACTTTCGAGATGTCACTGTTTGCTTTTGTGTCATGCCAAGCAAACTCTCAAGAGTCTCAGAACCTGAGTTGATAGTCACCTATTTAACATGGGAAATGTTCCAAGTATTCCCCTCAGTTTTTTGTTCTACACCTTACTCTCACTTTGGTTACATGCACATGTTAATTGATGTGAAGGTATATCACAAGGCTTATTTTTTTCAAGGAGGTATTTTTTCAGAGGAATATCAATATAGCAACATTTTGAAATGGGCCAACAGAGAATTAGGAATTAAATACTCTTTGGCTTTAAATGCACTTTTGAAAATCAGGGTGAAGAATCTAGTTAATTTTAGTGATCTGATAAATCTTACCATAGGTTCTGGGTTTATGCGTACCATTTATCACCTTTGAGAGACCTAACAGACTGTTCATGGCACTGGCACTTGCTTTTATTTGCATGAGGTGTTTTCCTGAGTCTCCTCTTCCCTATGAATAAAGAAAAAATACCTTCAGAGAGTGATTCAGAGGAACAGCCTAACTGAACGTGCTCTGATTCATCTGCTGGAGGAGTGCATCTCTCTCAGGTGACTCCGGAAGCAATTCACGGACCTGCCTCCCCAGTCTAAAGTTAGCCTGCATGGATCTTACCTGCTTATTTTTCTTGTGAGTTGAGTTCTTCTGGGTTCATGAAATATTTAAAATTTTTTTCAGAGGATTTCTAGTGAATTCAGCAATGTGGTGATCTCCTTTTGTTTCAGAAAACACTGCAGTCATCTCTCAGACTTGGACAAGCAAACAAAAAAAATGAGGATTATTGTGTTAAGACATTGAAACTGTCACACCTAGCATTACAAGAAATTAAAATATTACAGAGCCTTAACAAGAAAACATACCTTTGTTTTCCAATAAGTTATGATTTTGAAGGAAGATGATAAAATAGTATTAGAGAAAGAAGGGGAAAACAACCTTACAATTACCAAAATGGGGTTTAGTTTTTCAGGTTCCTTAATTAGCATGCCTTGCTGGCTTTGTTTTCCTGTTCTCTTGTTTCTTGTTTAATGATATATCATCGCTACTGGTAGCAAGGAAATTAATTGCTCCTGAAGCTTTTACTGCAGAAGTTAGAGACAATGCATTCAAATTTAATGAATCTGTCACTCAGTTGCTTCTTATTTCACTTACAGTTTTTAAAGAATATTTGCTCTCCCCACAGTTTATCTGTGCTTTTTTGATATGCAGTCTTCCCTGAAATACGGAACTGTTCAAAATAAAATTTCAGTCTAAAATATTCCGCTTCCTGATTGGTATTTTTATTGTGTTTTTTCTAACAACTTTATTGTTCTCAGTGAACCACTCTGAACTGTTTTGAAGGGTGCACTGTGACGAACAAGCTTCACTTAAGGAAAAAGAAATTGAAACAGTATGTGAGAAATGATTGTGGCTTATCTAAAAGGATCTCTCTAATTGCATGTTCTCAAGATAAATGGAAGTTCTAGGAAATTATGGTACGAAGAAAAATAAAGGTCAGAACAACAAGTGAAGCTATCACATTCCATTGCTTGCAGTACTAAAATATTAACTATGCCTGCCAGGGTACTTCTGGTATGTTAATAAATCATTATGTTTGACTGGTGGAGTATTCCTGTATAACAAAACAGACCATATCCTCAGAGAATGATGTCATTCTCTTTCAGATCAATGTATAATCACAACTCCTTGGATTGTCTTAAACATATTTTGTACAGAACACTTTGTTATTGCCAGGTATTGGATGGAAATTAATTACTCTGGCAGTTCAGTGACAGAAGCCTCTGATACTGTTAGACAGAATTCAATTGACTTTCCACAAGCTAAGTTTTTTTATGCATTGTTCTTCTTAGCACCACATGTACCAAAGATCAAATTGCCGTCTAAAATTGCCAGTTTACTAATTTGATATTTTTCCTTTTGCTGCTAAGATAATTGATCTCTTCATTGTTAGATCATTTCCTTCCCGAGCTCAAATTGATGATAATTAGATGCAAGAACTATAGAGAAAAGACCAGCTTTAGAGGAAAATCAATTGCAAGTGTATGGGTGGATGATAATTTTAGTTACATTATCACTATAATATATATCTATTCAAAAGCTCTTTCTAGATGCAGAAACAATTTGAGAAAAGGAATTTCTAGAGAAAACTGAGGTACTGGGGTCTTGTGGGGTATCTGATAGAATAAATCAATCCAAATAGATAGCAAATTTTTTCAGAAACACCCCATTTCAAAGGCGAGTAGAAATATTTTTGCTTAGCATCCATAAGACCATTTCCATATTGTCATTTCTATATGACCATTAAAATTTTGACAACTGCCCCTAGTTCCACAAAGTTGTTGGGGTTGTACCCCATTTTAGAGAGCACTCCTGTCAGCAGATTCCCAGATTCCATTGTCGTGTCTTGCATGATGAATGTAAGACTCAACATGATTTAGCCCCTTTCACACTCATCAGTAGCAGTGCACAGATCAAGCATGTTTTCCATGCAGGTCCCTGGTATCTGTCCCTCCTCAGGATCTCACAGATCAGACAGGAATATTCAGCATGTCCCTGTCTGCCAGACCCTGATGCCCAAATGGGACTGACTGAACAGGGCTGTGCTATAACCAGGACAAAGTACTGGTAGAAAGCACCTTCCCTCAAGAAGTCAGGAAACACAAGAATTGTTGCTGAACCACTCCCTCCNGGGCTCAAGCCCTTCCCATGATTGCTATGTTTAGTTGGCATTTAACAGCTGATGAGATATCCTTCCCATGGTCTTGTGGCAAGTGAGTTTCACACATTAGGATCTTTTTCAGCTGAGAAATCTATATTAACAGTGTTGATCTGCTTGCAACCTCTTTACTTGTATGAGCTGACTAGAAGAAGCCAAGTCTAAACTCAGGTTGGGAGGAAAATCAACACTTTGTCATATCTCCTATTATGGAGGAGGTGAAATAGTTAATTCAGATCTAATATAGTTAATTCAGATCTAATGTGATACTTTTAAGAGCTAGAAATAGTTTAAATCATATTTTTGAAGGATAGAGCCATTTTAGGACATTCAAAAATAGTCCAAATTAGCTTCAGATTAAATGCCTACATGTTAAGAATTTTAAGGACAGACTGGGGAAAGACCCTCTTTTCTTAGTGCCTTTTCCTAAGTATCTGTGCCTAGCTGATCTCAGAAGGATGTGGACCTATATGTTCTTTTATCTGACCCAGTGCAGCAGTTCTTGTGCACCCAGGTGGCTGATAGGATGGGATTCACCATACTCAGTGAAAATTCCCTCTACTCCTTCCCACATTCCCTGGTTAAACTTCTAGAAATGACATTACGCCCCAAAATCTTGAAATAGATGAACATTAGCCCTAAGAAAGATGCAACAGAGCAACAGCTATTTTCATGCACACAATGAAACAACTTCTTTCTTCTAGGAAGCTGGAATGGGAATGATTCAAGAAGTTACAGAAATGTCATGTTCTGCCTTTCTACAGGTAGAGTTAATTTCATTCTTATTTGTTTTACAGGTCTTTTCCGTTAATTTTAATTATAATTATATGTCCTCAAAGTTTTAACAGCTGCTTAATAGCCTCCAGAGCTACATCAATTACCATGAAAATCATAGCAAGATAGAAGAGCTGTACATTAAGAAAGGGATTCCACAATGATGAATTTTGGTACTTTCCATTGTTAGTGATAACAAATTCAAAAGTCAGAGTAAAACTTACCTCCTTGCTGCATGAATGCTTTTTCTGTCTGATAAATGACAAGGTTTCTTTTCCTCTTAATGAAGAAAAAATTCTAATATGGGTCTAATTTGGAGGTATCTCGTTTGGCTCAATTTATCACCAGTGTTCTCACCATTTCAGCACAACACTGCACATCAGGACGGATAAACTACATTCTCTCTTCTGGCTGGCATACTGTGTCCTGCAAATGGAACCAAGCATGTCACAAATAACTAGTGACTGTGTTTTTACACTAACATTTATTATAATGCATATGTATACAAGTAAAGATATGTGATTTAGGCTTTTTGTTGTTGCTTTTGTTGTGCTTTTTGTCTGTAAAAGATATCTGAATATGATATTTTCATATGAAGTACTTCCTTGTCCTTCTCTCAGGCAGAGAATATTGTATTAAATTGCTGACAGATCCTTTTCACAGTAGCACTACTATGATTCCCCGTAATTTCAGAGTTGATATATTTTTTAATTAAGAAAGCGCCTTTGTTTTGAAAAAAATCCCAAAGCCTTTTAAAAACTGTTACATATTAAAACACAAATTAGGTATAAAAACATCAATTCTCACACAGAAACATCTTTCTGTGGGTGAGGAGATGGGGGGAATTATAAACTAATTGCTTGGTTTTAAAGAAAGATTACAAAAACAAAAAGGATATGATGATTTTAGGGAGTTTTCAGTAGCAATCTGGAATCTCAACATAACTATGCTTGGCACTTTACCAGTGAGGGTTAGGGGGTTTATATTTTAGGAAGAACCAGAGTGAACAGCTGTCAGCAGGTGCTTACATGAAAAGATAAGCCAAAGCTATATATCTTCTAGGTAATTCTCAAACCCTACCTCGAAATTACTCTGTCACCATAGTAACCTTATAATGGCTAAATGGTGCCTAAGTGCCCACAATATCAGAGCATCCTCTTGATCCCAAAACTTTGACTTTCTCAGTTATGGAGTTTCTTGGTTTAAAGAGAACTTGATTATTCTCTGAAATGAACATGTGTGAGTAAACCCTAGAAAACAGAAAGAAACAATCAAGCTAAAGTAAAAGGTTTTACATATCTGACTAGAATAAACTGTCCAGAAAAAGTACAGATATGGAGAAGTCTAAAACAGCTACGATTTTGCAGAACAATTTCTGGTAAGTACTGTGAATCCAAAGAGTCTTATGGTGAAGTACATGACATGATTACCTGCAAAATTGGCAATTTCCCCCCTCTTTGTCCAAGATTACCAAGCACAGTCTACATGTGCAAACTGAAGACTGCCAGCAGAAAAACCAAATTAAATTAATTGTGTTTTATTCCTCAGAAACACTCAGAATACTAGCCTTATGAACCTATAAGGCAAATATAAAAAAGTATAAGGAAATATTTCACTACAATTTTGAGAGTCTCATCAAGCCCTTGAACAAAGTCGAGCATAGCCTTGATGGTATTTTAAAATTTAAAATGCAGAAGAAGGCCCTTTGAAATTTTGCTGATCACAAAAACATTAAAAGGCCAAAAATCCTCTTAAAATTTTTATTTACAGTTCACATTTAATTCAGGTTGTTAAGGGAAGCTATAGATTAGTATACCCTGCTGTTATAAAATACATATTTATAAGGTTTAGATGAATAATTCACAGAACCAATGTACTGCTCTGCTCCTGAAAAAATATTTGTAATCAGATCATGTTTTGGAGGATTTCTTTGTTACTACTAAATCTATGTATTTGTTACTAAAATTTTTATTCTGTGGCTTGCCTGTGACTGGTTCTCAGAATAGCTGATATTCTAGTTGTAGTGTTAGGTTAGGTAGGTCATATGTTGTTATTTCCTTGCTCTGACTTGATTGATAAAAGGATTTTTCTAAAATAAATTACCATGTAGGAAGACAGAATATTCAGTTTCTGTGAATGCTTATGTGTGTGATTTTGAAATCTGTTTTGCACAAACATTTCTACCAGTGTGATTTGATAGTATAAATATTTGAACAAAAGAAATATAAGCCAATACCAAACATGCCAAAGAAAAAATATGAACAAATATTCAGAAAAAGCTTTTTCCTCTATATTGTCTCAGCTTGAAATAATTAGAAACAAACCAGAGATTTTTTGGAATCCTTTTCTATTTAGTGAGACTAGAAGCCAGCTTCTATTTTGCTCTGACAGAACTATCTGTTAGTCTTTATCTCTTTGAAAAAATTTAAGTAAAGCATTTGCATCTGTATGTACCTCACTTCAGAAAAATGAATACATTTTTCTCTGCTATACTTAGGATGTGTCCAAGAGTATGACTTACCACAGTCATTTCACAAGGAGGAAAATGGCCATTAATAGCACCTCTTCCAAAATGAATAGTTAAGCTGGGACTGCAAATTATTTTTTTCCTTTCATTGCTGAAACTTAGGGAATGAACTTTGAGTGATGATAGTTGACAAGATAAACAACACTTCTTCAATTTTACTGCTCAAAGGATGATATAACAGGGCACAACAATCTGCAGAATTATTTTCTGTCTTTGAGCAGTGTTGTTGTGCAGGTCCTGCTCTGTCTTTTCTGTTTGTGCCTTTTTCTTTCCCTTGGCTGTGAGCTCTGGCAGCTGGTTAGAGACCACTGGTTACAGCTTTCCAAAGAGTGGAACACAGTTCTAATATGGAGAATGGGTGTCCATCAGATGAGACACTGAGCCAGAGCTCAGCATCTCTGGTTTCTGTCCATAGCCCCACCTCAATTTTCTATGTTAATTTAGGTATACCACTTTCTTTAATTTTGTTTGTCTGTAAAACAATTAAAATAATGCTTCTCTATTTCTTGCAAGAACAACCTCATATTAGTGTGGTGGTTTTCTAAGTGATACAGAAGGGACTGTAGAAAGGATCCAGATGATAAACACAAACAAAACCTTCTGCACAAATGTCACTGTCTGACTCAGAGACATGTGAGTGTTATGCTGCCTGAGTGTCATACCATCAATCCCTGAATGTCAAACTATCAATATTGCATGAAACAAGAATTTCGGAGTGTTTTAGAGTGCAATACATTTTTATAGCAACTTAAAAGTATTTCTATGAAATCTCCCTTTATATTAGCTGACATTCTAATAAAAACCACTGAAACATGAAGGCTCGTACTCTAGTCATGTAACAAAGACAGATGGTACAAGGAGCCATTTCTCTCTTTTGTGATTCTGTAACAGTTTTTCTGTCTTTCAATGATAAGCATGCATTATGAATTTTCAGGAGGAAGACCTGGCTTCCTCAGGTGACCTAGGCTTGGAGTACTGCAGAGAACTCTCCCTACAGATGGGAGAACACATTGAGAACATTTGCAAAGGGCAGCAGAGGGGTTGTCCTCTGTAAGGCTCTGAAAATTGGTGTGGGAAGGATGAAAAAGAGGCTCTTTGTGACATCCCCTGGGGACAATGCCCTTCTCTGTGACAGTCACCTAGCTAAGAAAATTAAATGGAACATGATGAGATAGTCCTGTCACATGAAATAGCATAAAGCACCTGGCTGTTTTCATGAAAACGGGCTTCAACCCGTTTACCTGAAAGAAATATATTTGACAGAATGAGAGCATTAAAAATGTTGGGGTTTTTTTGTTTGTTTGTTTGTTTTTTTTAAAGAAAATTATAGTGAGAGCTTTATATTTTATATTGGACTATGAAGGCGGCAATAACATTAACTGATAGCAGGTAGCCCTTCTCATAGCAGGGTTATGAGATAGTTTACTACTGGAAATCTCTACTCTATACAAAATCAAGCATATGCATGTCTTTACCCTTATGACTTTGATCGCTTTAGAGAAATAGATGCATATATATATATATATATATATATATATAATGTCCATGTATATGTCTACGTGTGTGAAGGTGACATGCATATTTGGTGAGTAAAATAGAAATGTAGAAGCCCTGATGTGTGCTGGTTTTCATCCACTTCCTCTTTGGAAAAGAGCCAGTATATATCTGGGAGGTAAATATACTGTAGTTGTCTGTTTTTGCATGTGTGAATGCATGTGTATGTGAAATACAAAAAATAATCATCCTCAGGCTCATTCATATGTATGTCTGGGAACACACCCGAGATGTTCACCTCTTAAGCCTTTAGGCTCACTGTTCCCACTCTGTGGGAGAAAGGATGATGGAATATATATGAGCTTTTTCCTCGATTATGTTTGCTACAATGTCAAAGTCCTGGCAGCTGTCCTAGTGGAGATATGAGTAAATCTGGCAGACCATAGTCTAAAATTAGTTCTCCCTACACTTATTTGTCCTATTTTTTTTTTAAATATGATTTTGCATTCATCCCAACTACATTGAACTTATACGAGTATCATGTAACCACCACAGCTTTGCAGGCTGCTGAACTTATTTTCTTTGATGAGGTGGATAATGAGAAATCCACAGTTTGGGGTTTTTTTATTTTCATAGATGATCCTAGGCAAGTACTACTGTTTTTGAATATTTTTAAGGATGTTAATCATATTAGCACAAAAAAATGTGTTGCCCTCCATGAACTCTGAAATTTTGGTTCTATATTTAGTGACTTAAAGCAGAATGAAGGCTGTGAGGGGTGTTGGTCCATCAGTGGTACAACAAAATGATTCATGTCAGACTCTTACATTATACTTATACATCATTCTTGCCTGTCTGTACTTCTGGGCTTCTGCTTGTTATTCCTCTACTTGAAAAAGATACTTTCAAATTGAAATTACTGTTTCTTCCAATAACTATAAAACTTGCTCTTTTCAGACTGTTTGGAACACAAAAAAAAGTCTGCTTCTTTGTCTGTATATTCTCTACTACTCTGCAGAGACTACCTGCTCAAAAATCATGGATCAGACTCAAAAATTATTATATTTCAGATCGTGGGAGGGAAAGGAAAGACTACATTGGTTTTCATTTGCCACGACTTGATTTGATTTCTTAGGCAAAACTTCCTATTTGCAAGAGCATCCAGCCCATCATTAGCTGCATGTACACACACTCACACCTACACGTATCTGCGAGCCTACATCGCTCGTAGCTGCTGGCGGTTCCAATGAGACTGCAGTAACGCTGCCTACAGTCTTGCAAATTTAAAACCTGACTCTACATAACTATATTTGGTCTTGTACGTGAATTTTAAAAGAAAAATAGGAGGAACTGAATAAATACCTTTCCTAGTGCCTGTACAACAAGAAGTTAGTTCCTCCTATCTAACAACTATGCTTTCAGTCCCTAAAAGACCTCTTGAAACTCTCCATTTCTGTAGAATTCTGCTTGCCAGATATGTGACCATAGCTCTTTGGCTTCTGTGTGCAATATCTAGGGAACCTCCAGATAGTCCATATAACTAGTGAGTTGCTGTCTACCGAATTTCAAGAGAAGCTTGGTTTGTCTTTGCTTCTATGGTACATAAAAAATTTGTGCGGAACTTCAAGTGATATGTTTCACAGTTTTCAGAGTCAATGAAGTATCCTGAAGTCCCATAAAGTTGATGGAACAATCAACGGTAAAACAAGGCAACCAATTCTCTTCCCCAGCTAGATATGCATGTTAAATGATAATGTTATAATAATAAATGTTGTAAATGTTGTTTAGATAACATTACAATAATGAAAGAATAATATAGAAAGGCAAAGTGTTTTCATTAATGGCAAATTTCAGAGTCAATTGGGAAGTCAGGTCACCTGGATTTCTGGTCAGCTTACCAAATCAACAGGGAAATGTGTAGCTAAGAAAATTGGTCGGTCATATTTGCACCTGCCTTGTTCCCATGTGTTGTCCAACTGCAGTTTATTTGCAGAGAATCTGTGAGTTCTATGCCAATTACTCATTTATCCCTTGGCTCAGTGTAAACTTAACTATTATAAGTAGCTACACCAATACATCCTTATTCTCCAAATAACTGAAGTGTGTGCTAGTTTAGTGAGATTCAGAAGGTACTTAATTACTTTAGTGTATAGAAATGGTTGTACTTTGTGCTAATGTTTAAAACCATGCAATTTTTCCTTGCATTAAGGAACTGAGTACCAAAAGGCCATATGTGATTATGGTGCTTCCTTTCCTTAATCCCAAATTTCTGTTGTTCCTTATTTGTTCATTAGGAAAAATAAATCATCACTGTAAGAAGTAAGCAACCTCATTTTTTCTACAATTAGAAAAGAGTAATTGTGTAGACTGACTTAATTAGCAGGAAGGTGAATTAATAATAGCATGATATCCACATTTTTTTATTTATATTTTCCATACTCAGAAACTGAGTGTGTCTCATCTGTTTATTTCTATTTCTTAGCAACTCTCATTCTAGTATTTCACACAAGATCTTCCCACACTTAACACATTTTGTGTTAGGATTTAAGGTCCAAAATATTGAAGAATGTCAGCAAATAAGAAGATTTTTATCTGTCTGCTTGATATTTATGCACCAAGTTCCGCAAGGAAGAATTACAACTGTCTAGTCAGGTAAAAGTTTTGAACTATGTTTCATTTTATCTGGGCACTAACTAGAAAGTTATACCATCCATGACTGATTCAGAAGATAAGCTTTGCACCACAATTCAAAACTTTTAACTGTATAAAAATATAACAATACAGATTGAGTTTTCCTTATACATACACAGAGGTGCCTTAAGGTTTTGCCTCCCCTAGACCTGGTGGTATTAAAGGCACAAAACTATTTTAACTGTCAAAAATTTAAAGGTGATCTTTTTACTATTTACCTATGTGTCAGGTCTCTGTCCAGGAGGATTTTGAGTTCAAAAGGCACAAACTGCAGCATAATTTCTTTTTTAATTTTTATTTTCAAATTCACCCTGTGGACTATTAATATATACTGCTATGCACAGCCTGGTTGGCCCAGCACTCAGTCCAGTGGCTGATGGATGGTTGGGTGGTTTGCTTAAAGTAAAAACAGAAGTAAGGATCACAAGCTAAGCACAGCTAACCCACTTGCCTCACACTGTGCAATCCATTCCAGCTCCTCGCCCTCCGGTGTCACTTGCGTGAGCAGGGACTCTGATTTTGGGGTCCCCTGGAGCTGGGGTAGGGCGGCAGCCCCGGGCACCGCGGGGAGAGCAGAGGATCATCAGCACCACGGACAGCGCTCCATGCCCGGCTCCGCCAGCTGTGACGGGCCGGATCTGAACTGCAAGAGGCATCGTTTTCCTACACTACCAGCTGTGATCGTCACTATTGGCTCTACTTCATGGCTTCGAAAAGTAAAACACATTTTGAGGGCTGAAGAGAATCTCCTGTCTCTCAGTCTCTTTGATAAAGGCTTTATTTTCAGAATTAGAAGGTCGGAAATTTCAGGTTGAGGGACAACAGAAATCCTGCACATAAACTTTGCCTGAAGTTTCCATTTGTCAAAGAACTATTAGGCTTTTATAAGTCTGATGGCACTGTCAGCTAAGAGCATTCCTTCTTGTGATAGTAGGAAAATATTTAGGCATTGCAATGGATTATACACTTGCATATCAAAATACCATGGAGAAATTTGGCCTTGCCATGTTTTGCCTGATATATTGCAAGTGCCAAGTGCATAGCTCAAAGGAATTAGCCTATGGTCCCATAGTGTTTTAAAAATGATATCTGAGTGTATCGCATGTAGAATGCAAACCTGTAAGACTATACAGTACAGGCTACATAGCCTTTTTGTCTTTTTTGGTTTAGGGAGGTTTTTTGTTTATTTCCAAAGTAAGAAAGCTGTCCTTTGATAGCTCTAGAATCCAGGTTTCACTTTTGCATCCTCCCCTTCTAACCCTTCAGGCTTATTGATGGTCAGGCATATTGATGCTGCCAATAGCAGACTCTCTTCCTGGCTACTTCTAACAGGAGAAAGTGGAGGGGAAGGAATGCTTCCAGCACACTTTTCCCCCTCATGGCAGCAGAAGCTTCTCATTGATTTAGCTGTTAAATAATTCAGAGGCAACAACCATCTGTTTAAGTGAATGTCCTGTTTCATGTCTCCCCAGGGAAAAGGCAGCAATCTGGAAAGAAACATCAAATGTGATTTACTGACTTTCTTACATAAAGACTACCAATTAAGATATTATGCTCCTACATTTTCTTTCCCCTGAGCTGGAATTTGCTAATCCAGACTTTGGTACACCAGAGACTAATTATATATGGGAGACAGTGGTCTTTCCATGAAACTGCTTCCAGGAAAAAGACCTCTAAAGATCAAAAATGTTTGGTTCCATATTCTTGAGAGTTTAAATAAAAAAAGCAGATGTGGAATTTTTGGGTTTCAGGGACTTTCAGAAACTTACTACATACGTGCACTTTGGATTTTCCACATGTCTACTGGCTTAGTTCTTCTGAATTTGTGTCAAACTTATACCACTTTGACATCTGATTCACTCTATCAAAATAAGAAAGCAGCTTTTAAAGTCTAATTAATTATTGATTTTCCAAAATTTCATAGAATAATAGCAATCTGAGTTGACACTCAAATTAATTGCTCAGTTTACTAATTCTGCATCCCTTAAAATGGGAGTGTGAGAAAGAATGATTTAGTGTGTCCTTTAGGGCTGATAATAGACATCTGTAAAATCTGATAAGCAAACGTGTAAAATATGTCTGCGCCTTTGATATTCAAGTAACTTTCTATTCTGTTTTGGCAGGACCATTAATTACTTAATTATGAGATGGATCCATGTCAGGGTTAACCTCTCTTTCTGCCATTACAAAATTGGAATAGATACTTCAGATAATTTTTCCCATGCTGGTGTAGGGAGTTTCTCTATGTTAAAACAATTTTGAAAGAGTGGGAGAGGGAAAAAACATCGCCTGTGCTCACATACCTTTTTCAATAATGAGAAGAGAGACACAAAGAAAAGCTTCTCAAAGAAATATAATCAGAGGAAAAATAAGAAAACATTACCACCCTTATGATAACATTTAATAGTTAATAGTGTAGGTAATGTACTCTTCGCTGACTGTGCTCTTAGCCACAGAGGACTATGGATTACACATGGGGAACTGCTACTTTTTCAAGTTTTCCAAGTCTCAGCAATCCCAAAACACTGCATTTCAGTTTAGGATTCATCGCACCTAAATAAATTTGTTTAATTGGAAGATAACAAACCTTATCTAGTTGCTTGCCATGAGTAGTTAATGAGGCAGACACTTTCAGAGGGTGACCCCATCATATCCTATACCAAGGGGCCCAAGGCAGAGGAGCTCAAAGTCATTCAAGAGTTGCCTGTCTCTATATTGGAGGCTTTCCAGAACATGTATGACTTTCTTGACCTAGACCCCTCAATTTCAGAACTATAGCCTTTATATAGAGGAGTCCTACTTGTTTCCAGGTCCATGTTTTGTTTTGTTTTGTTTTGTTTTGTTCCAGGCATGCAAGTCAACAGACTGAAAAGGGTGGCACCAGAATGATTGAGGCATTAAACTTCAAACTGATTCCTTCAGTTTTCCTTGTAGCTTAAACTCAGGTTCTCTCAGGGCTTCAGTGTTATGGGTTATATGTGGTTAAATAGATACAAGCAAATTCACATGTCAGCACCTACTGCTTTCTTTACAGAGCTGCTCCTCCTGGCATGTGCTAGTGTCCATTTCTTTTGGATCAAAATGCTGGGAGAAAGGAGAAAGTTTCCCAAATGTCTCTTGTAGAGAATAATGCACCTTATCACTTAATGAGAAATTGATTTAGTTTTGCTTCTGCTGTCTACAGAGTTTGATGAATATTATTGGAAAACACAGAGTTCTAGAGTTACATATAAAGCTACTGTGGATGAAGACACAAAATGAGACACATTAGGTGAAAAGGTCTCTCAGAAGATCTTGTGTGGTTACAAATGATGTATAGAAAGTCAAAAAGAGGACTCAAGAAGAAAAAACCTTATAAAAAAAGGAAAAAGTCGGATAAAATTTAAAGAAATGCACAATCAATTTCTTACCATCTCTTAAATCTAAAACTGAAGGTACATTGTTACCCTATCAATTCTGCAAAGAATCTGCTTTCAAACTCTTCACAGGAAGTTTTCTGATCACAACTGAATTATTTCAGCTGCATCTGAAATTTCAGTTCCTAATCAAATGTTTTTGTGGAGAGCAGAAGTTTCATTCCTAGATTTGTCCCTTTGCCACAAGATTTGTCAATCTGTATTAAGGGAACACCACTGTTCCCCATATCCTGAAAGGTGATACACTTCTCTCTTGATTAATTAATATAGGGAACTCTGAAAGACCTTTCAGAAGGTCTCTGATTGATCATGGCACAACATTTTCTGTGTCACATCTACTTTCTCTGTCTGAAAGCAATCTGTATTTAATTATTGATACTGGTTCTAGAGAAGGCTATGGAACTAGATGGACAAATTAATTTACACCTGTAAACCTACAGTTGATGTACATTAAAGTTGCTTTAAAATTACGTGTTAATTACATAGATATGGGATTTCCTCCTTATAGAATTTCATTAGAAAGACTTGATTTTTGTTGAATTCAGAGGTATAGCTGAAAAATTATTTCGTGATATAAAGCTGTGTAGGATGTTTTCATAATCTTCAGTGACAAATAAAATACATCTTCCAGGTCAATAAGACATGCTACGGTGTAAAAGTCAGAACATATCCTTTATTTTTGCTTGTCTGGATAAGCAAGATATTCAAGGTATTCAAAGATACCGAATATATACTTAGACTGTGCTCCTCTATCACTTAAAATATAAGTGAAAGACATGCATGCAGTTTTGTTTTGTCATGTGGTGTCTTTGTAATTACTAATAAAGTGGTATTTATTTTTTCTAGATTTGAATGAAAAAGCACTTAGATTTATGTATTTCATTGAAATGCCACTAATATGCATAATGCATATACAGCATGAATTATAATCTGTATTTGTGTGGGAGATATTTTATGATTTTAATCTACTTTCTCTGAGTAAGAAGCCTTGTATACTGTGCATAATCAGGCAACTGTTTATCCTACTGTGCATATCATCAGCAGTTTTAAAAGCTGCCAGTCAAGAGGGTTTTCATTTGCTTCAAATATTTTATCTGTCTATGTGGCCAGGAAACTAAAAGAAAGGAATATTTTGAACATCTCCCTGTGTTTCTCCATTCTCACCCCACTTTTCAGCATGCAGATGGAACAAAACTGTTCTTTATCAAGTTATATAGCAGAAAAAGGCAGAACAGACTTGTGACTGGGCTGAGGGAGATATGACCTTGTTAGCATTGCACTTGTGAATGGATTATGGTGGCAGGGAATAAAAAAATGTTCACATTCCCACCGTTCACATTTTACTGACAGAGGGATGGTTCACAGCTCTCAAAACTGTTCACAAAATGCTGAGGCTTGCAGCTCCAGATTGAAAATTTTAGGGTTTTTTTAACATCTAGATTATTCCCTAAATCCTGATGGGATTTCATTTGCCTAAAAATTCTAAAGAACAATCCAAATGAGTTGTTATCAAATATATACAGTTACACTCTGCCAACTTGAATTTTGTGCTGCCACTCTAAGGTGAAGTCACCAGCCCCAACACCCCTCCAGCCAAGCATCCACTCAAAGATCACCAACTACCGTTTTCTACCAGCAGGCCAAGAATGCACATGGACAAAGTGCACCACTGAGGCACTGACTGTCAGTAAGTGTTAGTTGAATAATGACAGAGTGGAAGTACCAGAAGGCAACAGCAGTTTGCACTTTAGAATTCAGAGATAGCACACGGCTGGACGACGTTTATGTCCTGGATATCCAAATACTTATTTTGTAAGAATTTCAGCATTTTTGGTTTTGTTTCCACTTAGTGCCTACTTATCACCACTAAAAATACAGTAAATAAGTGATTTGCCTTTAAATAGAAATGAATGTTGGATTTGAGAGCTGGCATTTAGGAGTTCTGCCAGCAATGTAGCTGTATGCAAAACACTGTTCTAACCTGTATATTTTTCATTATTACTGTTATGCTCCTACTATCTTATATCATGTAATTCTCCATAGAAAGTTCTTGATGAAAATTCTGAACTGCAATATTGTCAGTTTAAATTTCATTAAATTGTAAATGTAAAAAAAACTTCCCCATGAGAAAATTGTGAATTTCTGAAGATATGAAATAAATCCCAAACTCTTTTTAAGAGTAAGCCTTTGTTTTATATTCTTCAAGAACACTGGTACTTTTTGGCACCTTTTAAAGTTAATGTTTAAAATGGTACTAAATATTGTTTTCTTTAGATTTTTTTTCAGCCTTGGTGTAGATAAACAGCTTTTACAATATCTTCTTCATCAGTACCTACATATCCTTGTGGATTTGACCTTTCTATCAAGTGGGTTCCCTGTTGTAGAAAATTCTGTTTATTTGTACCTTTACAATAGCCAGGAAATTAATGGAATTCAGATCTCCTATGTTCATCTTCTAAGCCTACAATACTAACTGTACCATACTCAATAATGATAGAAAAAAGACAACCTATTTATCATCCTCTGAGATCTCATTTTTGCAACCAAGTTCTTTTATTAATGAATACAGCAAAATGCATTTGTTTCATGCCAGTGAAATATGTGACATAATACAATTGTTTTTCTGAGCGCACAGTGCAGCTTGCACACTGACTGGGCCTTACATTCCTTCTGCATTCCTTGTCTGTCTATTGTTGTCTGCTGCTGAGCTCTGTAGACAAACATGCACTTTCCTCCAAAGAACAAGAGCTCTAGGGACTTGAATGGTAAGTCAAAGTCTGCTGTCAAATTATTTCTCCATACTGCATGTCTATTACAGATGCACATGGTGACGGTTCAGTCCTAGCTCTGATTGCCCCTGGAGTCCTAGTGTAGGTCCAAGTGCCTGTTCAGGGACCAGGTCACTCTGATCAGGTCATTTACAAGTGGAGCAAAGCATGAAGAGATTTATCCTGGAGCACCAGCTCTGCCCTGGGGTTTTCCTAAGCCAAATACACATCTTTGGAGCTGAAAATCAGTTCTAGCAAGCAGGTAATAATAGAGATGGAAAATGACTGGGAAATAGTAATACACTCTCACAACTGCTTTTAATTTTGTGCAGACAAGGCCAACTTGTGAGTGCAGTCAGTACTTCAAAACATGTTTGAGTATAAAAGTCTTGATATTCAGCACTCCTCCCTCTATTGTGACAAGGCCGAACAAGGGAATTTTGCACATTGAGTCCTTAGATGCAGAGAATGATTTTCATTCTTCATAAAGCACTCCAGGTTTGAATCATCTGCTTGGAAAGCTCTCATGAGCTCTCATGATAATTTTAGTGATTCTATTGAAGGTAAATAATTCATGAGAACTGTTAAAATGACCTTTCTTATTAAGAAGAGGTATGCTGGTGAGTCCACACTAATTGCTGGGTAGTGTTATAGTGAGATTCTGTCTGAGAAAGTGGGTACATTTTGGACTGGCTGAAGTGTTTGGAAAGTTAGAATACCCAGTCTCAAATTCAATAAACTTCAGTAATCCAGGTGTCAATCATAATATGGCAATTTGGCAAATATTATGCCTGGTCCATTATGCAAACAAAATTAATTTTTTTGAAATGTGGAAAAATATTCATGATTAATATCCTACAAAATGAACTGTTGAGAAGCTGTCACAGTAAAAAGCGGCCTGCCCTTATTTTACCAGCTACTCTAGCAAGGGGTAAAGGCTATGTTTAATGATGTGGAAAGCAGTTCTTAGTACCTTAGCATCACTGCCTTGGTTGTCAAAATAACCATTCATTTCCATGGCTTGAAATGGACTCTATACAGCTTTTTATGAAAATGCTTTGAAAGCCAAGTTTTGTTGCCTTGTGAGTTTATGGAATTCACATTGTAGTTTCAAAGAAGGATTATAAGAATTTGAACTGCATGAAGCCCTAACTGGAACGAACATGATGATTCAGATAATTCCTGATGATGCTCTCTTATAGGAAATTGGACATTGCATACATTCTTGTACAACAAAACCACCCAGTTACTTCTATTCTTCAAACATTAATCTGCAGCAAAGCAGCTTTTGCTTTAAACACTGCTGTACACTAGCACTGACGATTTGGATGTGATTGCAATGTACTGGTCTTTACCACTATAATTGTCATATGGTACTTTGTGCCCCTGTAGCAGGCCTGCATGGTACTGGAAGTGAATAGAGACAATGGATAACCCATGGAAACTCAGTAACCCACCTATGTTATGCTGGATGCTGCTCCTGCCGAATTCAATGGCAGTGTTTTCAATTATATCAATGTGAACAGTATTGTGCCTGTCTGTGTGGGAATAAAAATGAGAGGCAAAGAAGAAAAGATCTGCATGAATCACATACAAATTAGCTTCTCAGTATTTGGTTTTAATAAAGGGTTGTTGGAAAAAGGGAAGAAAGGTAAGACTAGGAATGTAATTTACCTGTGGTTAAACTGTTCTTGTCAATATAATTTCATCACATGAGCTTCCTTTTGTATTAAAACAATAACAATTGTCCTGCCTGAGGTCTGCCTTCCTCTCCCTCTGGAGTGTCTGGGTCATCAGCTTAGGAATTGTGGCCTTTAGTGTCTGGCCTCGTGAAAAGCTACCTGGTACTTCTACATTTGTTATTGTTGCTGTGTGAGTGGGACCTGTGATCAACTTCCACCCCTCCTGGGAAATGTTATGCCCACCTGTGGACCTCATTAACAGAGATTTGATTGGTCAGCCTTTCCTCATTAAGATACTTCCCTTTCTTTCCCCCTCTCTCCAAACTCTCCTCTCTTCAGATACACAAATCCACATACTCTCTCATGCAGACAATTATTTGAAGTTTTTGTATTTTAGTTCATATTCCTTTACTGAAGTGATCTACTGACTGCTTTTAGCATCTGCCTTCCATCTGTGTGAACTGTCATTTTTAATGAAGTATCTTTCAGGAATACAGAAGAGCTTCCATGTAGGGCAGGACCATTTGTAAACCTATAGTTTTCCACACTTATGATAAACTGCTCTATATAATATGTGTCAAATTATTATCTCATGCTAAATTAATGAAAAATGGAATTAAAAAGTGAAAATCAAGTCAGTGTTAGGATTCAAGACAAACTCATGTTTTTGCAACTTTACTTTCAGAATTCCTTAATAGCAAAATATCATGAAGGGAAGTTAAAAAATCAGAGATGGTACATGTACATGAATGTGGGAATTCAGAACAGATGAGGTTTTTGTGAACAACAAGACACAATTCAAATGTGATTCTAATTAATCCAAATGGAAATAGCAGCACAAAAAGAATAAGCCAAAAGATCAGAAATTCATGGAGTTTGCTTTCTTACTTTCCTAGCTGTTGAGATGTAGCACTTGAGAAAGTTCTAGAACTTTCAGATATGAAGTATTATTTAAGTACAAAACAAGAACTTAACTTTGTTGATAAGGTACTGTAGACTCAAGAATATACTCAATATGAAATATGGGATATTTTAAAAAGACAATGTAGGTAGTAGGTGTCATTATTTTCTTTTGTTTCAGAAAAGATTTCTAAATTATATTATAAAATGTATATATTCTGCTTAGTGAGTAATTCAAATATTTGACTATCAAACTGAAAAAAAGGAAGAAAAAAGGGTGACAAAAGGGAGGGACTGGAGGACAGACATGAACAGATGATTGCAGACCCCAGTTTGGGGATGGGTGGGCACTAAGTGAGACTGACAACTTGAGGGAGATGCAGGGGCAGTGAAATGAGGAGAGGGTGTGGAGAACGGGGGCTGAGTGGGCAGGGCCACACAGGACGGGGGGGAAATTTGCCCCTACAGTGGCAAACAAGGTGGCTGGGCTGTCCTCTGCACCGGTGGGATGGGAGAGAGCAAATGCACTCTTTACCAAGATGAAAGAAGGGATGAGGTCATTAGGAAGACAAGGCTGCCAAAGCTGTCAAAAAAATGTAGGATAGAGAGAACTTGAAATTCAGGACAGGTCTAGGGGGAATTTTTCAAGACTCACAACTCTTATCCTGACCAAGGGTTGTGACACAGCAGGACTTGGCTGGTTTTTGTTGTGAGGGAAAACCAAGTGAGCCCAGTGGTGTAACCTGAGATCAGAACAGTCAGATAAACCTTCAGCCCTTACAGATGGGTTGCCTTTGTTCCAATATTTTCTCTGAACATGAAACACAATCAAAATTCAAATTAAGCAGAGTGCCACAAGCCTGTAAGGCTAATCCCATGCTTTGACAATGCCAGAGCAAATTACCCCCTGACAATTCACATGTTACCTCTCTGATTTAATGACAAGATGTGTTCAGCAGGATACCCTCTGCCCCAAAATTAAACCCAAACAGTGCAAAGATCATTCTTCCATCCCTTGCAAGGATCAGAGGAATTGGCTGATAGCAAAATCCCTTTGAAGCAGGAGCTGGATGCAGCTACACTGCGGACAGAGGAAGGGAAATTGTAGTGATACAGTAGCTTCATTAGCTTGTGAAAGAAAATGTAAGCCATGTTCTGAAACACTATGGTAAAGTTCAACCATTCTCCATATTGGGGTTTCAAATTTCCAGACCTCCTCATGATTCACTGATGTAGCACTGCCAGGTAGATGACTTTGAGAAAGAGGCTGCATCTGCATATTTTCTCTCTCCCATGAATAAATCTAGTTGCCACTACAGGCTTCCTGCATTAACTTCCCCTATTTCTTTATTATACTGAGAAAATAAAATAATACAGAGCGTACTCTGTCACTGACAAGTGCTTTTCAGCCTTCATTTGGCAAGACCTGACATTTATTTCCCATAAAAAATGCTCTTGCATAATAGCAAATGGACTTGGAAACTGTGGCATACATCGTTAGCTATTTTTCTTTCAAAGTGCCATAATTTTTTTGTGATTATTGGTGGAACTGCAGTATATTGGAGAGACAGATCCTGTAACATGATGCATGGTGCTTGGCACTTACTCTTGTGCACTGAACTGGACTTTTCACAGGGATTAGTTTTAGGTGATATGGGAAACTGGATGGAAACTGGGTGCCGCATTTGCTCAGTGGGAGCTGTTGTAGCCTCAGAATACTCAGGGAACTTCAGGGTGCGAGGAGAAATTCCCAGTGTTTTTAGATAGGACATTAAGAACTATAATTTTCAATCTGGAATCTAAGTAAGGATTGTAATTTTGGAGTTGGTATCCAAGCTGGGATAAATTCTACCTTAACTTTAGCCATCTGAAAATTAGCTGTCTAGTCTAATGTTTAAGACCACTTTTACTAGGCCTAGTTCTTCATGCAGGGCACACACTGTGCAATGCAGTTTAACTGCTTGGCTACAGCTCTGCTACTTCTAGATCTAAATTACTTTCTGTTTCTCTGGCTGTTATTTCTCTGTGGCCAGACCCTACACAATCTGGAATAAAAATGCCTTGCAGAGAAGGATCCAGCTAACATTAAAAAATATTCTGAAAACTCTCATGTACAAATTAGATAGGACTCTTGCAATGTTTTGTAAAGAATATATTGACAACTATTCTTAGGCCCCTGATTTCATGAATGATATCTCAAGGAATCTGGAAATCTCTCTTCAGGCTCCAGATGATGAAAGATGTTCTATTTCAGTTCACATGGATTCATTTCCTTGATTTACAGCTTTATCTTTATGTCTCAAATTTAAAGTTGAAACAGTTCCTCCTGCTCCCTTAATATCTAGAGTCTGAGAACAGCAATAATAAAAGTTTGATAGGGTCTTAATGAAATAAATTGACCAAGGTTGCTTTTTGATGAGACAGCTCTGCAACCCATTTTATCTTCAGTTTGCAGAAGCTTATTAAACTAACTTGAAAACAGAGAAGACAGGTCCAAAATGCAAAGACAGGCATGATTG
Source organism: Pardalotus punctatus (assembly GCA_013400915.1). Lineage (NCBI taxonomy): Eukaryota > Metazoa > Chordata > Aves > Passeriformes > Pardalotidae > Pardalotus > Pardalotus punctatus. The sequence continues at coordinate 421,906 of VZTX01029386.1, forward strand.
TTCCCAGAGGAGAAGAGAGAAATTCACAATATCTTCAACCAAAATTTTGTGATATTCCGAGTTAGGCTTTGACTCAGACCTACCTAGAAATAACTAGTTATTTCCAGAGAGTCTCTGCTGGAATACTGATGAGAGTATCCCTTTGTAAAAAGTGCAATATTTTTCATTTAATTCCTTAGCAATTGATTAGCATTGTAGAAACTGTACACATAGTAACAATGGATTCACAGAAGGGCAATTTCTTTTATTGTGTATTACTTCCTTGAATCAAATTTTCCATCTGTGTGGGCCACATCAGGCTAACAATACCTATATTTTCTGAATTCAGTATTTTTTATTTACCATAATTGCCTTACAAGTAATTGATTTCCGTCAGGAACAGACGTCAGCTTCAGAAATCCTCCAGTTTTCATTGGTAGCCATTTCCTCAAAGCAGTCATTAGCTTAGCAATGATGATGCTTAGCTCTTGGAAGAAAATGGAAATCTTTCTATGCATGTCAGTAAACTCATCAGACCCCTTTGTGAGTGATGAATAGTGTGGCTATTATATCAACATTTTTGCATAATATTGCAGCTTTCACATGTCGACAAAACAATTAACACCTCCTCCTAAAAATCAGTTTTGAGGAAATTACCTCAGCACATTGAGTTGCATTAAACAGAAAGAACATTTTTATGACTCCAGAGTGTTTCTGTTTGGCACATACATGACACCACATGCAAAGACAGTGACGGATTCCTTTACTTCCTGTGTCTGCTGGCGATCCCAGAGTCATTAAAATGCTAACTTAATACCTGTTAATTTTGTACTCCCACGCACAGCACACAGTAAACTTAAATGCTGCGTAGGTGGGCAGGTGTTATTTTAGATCCACCCCAAGCAGCCTTCCTTGATTGACACAAAGTGCTGTGATTAGCTTGAATGAGAAAATTCACTGGCACTTTTGTCCTTACAAAACATTTAGCCACTGCTTTCTCCAGTGAGAAAATGCATTCTGAATTTGTTCATATCTTGCTTGCAGAGTCTCTTTGCACACAGCTCTTAAGCTGGCTCCTTCAGGATCCTTTGAGTCTGAGCAGAGTGACCCGAGGGGGCTGCAGAGGTGCAAAGTGAAACCTTGAGCAAAGCCCATCAAAGCTAGCTCATCACTAGAACATATGTGTAGAAAGAGGAGACAAACATTTTTGGGATAATAGATTGCTGCAGGTTTCTGCCACTACTCCTTGCCTCTTCTTGATTATGATTGACTGCTCCTCAAGAATGTTTGGTTCAAGCCTTTTTCTCACCCCAAATGTGCATAATGAGGAGTTAAGCTATGAGAGCTGGTAATGGGGTAATTTATGTTGGATAACTAGAAACTCTTGTGAATGTAGTTCAGGTGTAAAAATGCTCCAGGACAAAATGTCAAGTCAGAGTTTGCTACTGTTTTGACTGGGTCTTAGAGATTTCAGTCTCCTCCTGATCATCCATCTAGTTCTTACGCAGTAGACACCTGCCAGCATGAGCTTTATAGAGCACAAAAATCCTTATATACTAAGACATTACAAAATGGATTTCAGAAACACAGAGGCAGTAAAGCAGCAATCGTCCCTCTCTTTCTCCTCAAAAGCACTCCTAGGTATTTGCACAGCACCAACGCAGAAGACAAGGCAAAATCTACAAGCAAAGACATGTTGTTTTCCAATTACTGAAAATATTCATGACTTTTAGTTTCATTTTTTTAGCACCATTAAGAACATGACAGCCACGTCCAGTAAGTCTCTTGATAATTATTCATTCTTTTTCCTGTTCCAATTACATAAATTAAATGTATGACATGACAAAGTCATATATTTGGAAGGACTTTCAAACCAGCTATTGCTAGCAATGGGAGGTTGTTGATTATATTCCTGCAGCTCAGCTAGGTCTAATTAGAGGGTTTTTTTGTTATGCGTATTCAGTCATATGCAATTTTGCAAACCTCTGCTATGTCTTGAACATTTCACAACTTCCACTAGCTGAAGGGCTTCTGATTTTTCAGACTTATTATTTATAAAGCCCTATGAGATTGTAAATGACATTCAGTGGCAATTAGAAGAAGTTCATGGATTGAAAGTGATTACTAATGTAGACAAATTAGACATTGTTTAGAACTTTAAAAATAAAAGCCACTGATATTAGCCTAGCCAATATTGTTTATAGAAAAATTACTTGCATACCACAAAAATCCCACTTTACAATAAAATATGTTTTAAAAGGGGAAAATCTGTTCTATATCAATAGACAAAATAATTGCATATAAAATATGCCACCAAACAGCATTTTCAACACGTGAAAATAATTCAGGAGCAAACAATTCTCACGAAACTCAAACAGCAGTGGCTCATTGTAATCAGCAAGTCAGTCACTCAATTTGCATCACTGATGCTGACAATTACTCTTTTTGTCTTTTTTGCATCTGGGGCTTTTAGCAAGATTCATTTAATCAAGAAGTTTATCTAGATACTAATACCCTCTTGCTTTATTTTGCAACTTGCATTCAATGGTCAAAAGATCCTAATTATTTCACTTTTAGGGAACTCTAATAATGACTGTATTATTTAAATAAGTACATGGATATGCTAAATACATGCATAAATAAAAAATATATGTTTCTTTACACTTTAAAGTACGTGATATTAGGAATAGATCTCAGCATGTGATCTTTAATTATTTTTGCCACAGGTCTGAGTAAAACTTAATGCAGATTTGCATGAACAAAACAAGGTGGGTCTTGATTAAGGACCAGGCGTTGCTCTCCTTCATTATTCTGGGAAATAGCAAGACTGTGGGTGACAGGATTATTATCAGACCCAGTACAGTAAAATTATATTTTATTTTTAATCAATGGCAAAACAGAAGAAATAACAATCCTTTAACATTCTTCTCTTTTGCTTATTTGCTTATAAATTATCTTTTCTCCCTGCTCCTTGGAAAATAATGAACAGTTTGAAAATGAGTTGTCCATGTAGATTAGTTGAAATATCTTTTCAATTTTTCATAGTTGGATCTAATCCTATTTAATTAAACATGCTTTTAAAATTAATGTCGATGGTATTATACCAAGGAAACTTTGTCCAGTGCATTTTGCCAGTTCATAATCTGTAACACTTTCCAAAATAGCTAATTCTCTGTTATTCTTCTAGCGGTGGTCCCTCACTGCCACACAACATCACCTCTTCAGTAAGGCTCTGGAAACATTTTCTGCACTTAGCCAAATTGCTTACAGCAGATGCCCATCAATGGTTGTAACCTAGGCATCTCAAAATCTAACCTTTGAGTTTATATTGATTTTCACACAAATAACCACCTTTCATGATCAAAAGTGTTGTGGTTTCCTTTGTAAGAAAGCAATTTTTGCAATTCAAAGAGCTCAAGTAAAAATAAGCTTCTTTTCAAAGAAACATATTGTCTGTAGGCCACAAAAGAAATAGAAATTGAAAGTCAATCTTTTTTTGGTGCAATACCCTTGATGTATCTTTTGCTATGAATGTGGAAATGTGGACTGAGATAGGAAGTAAAAAAGGTGAAAAGAAATTATTTCTGAATAAGTCATCTCTCTCCAAATCCTACTGTTTCAGTGGCAGAATTAACTTTTCCAGACACATCCCATCTTTCTTCTGTTGTGTGACTCTTATGCATATTGGGCTGGATTGGTGACATTTTGTCAAAAGTTAAGACTCATTTGCAAAAGAAATTAAAATAGAAAACAAAGAGGTCTGACAACAACTCTTCTTACTTGACATTTTGCCACCCTATCACCTAATAAAATTCCCACTAAGATACTGTGTTCGTTTCAGGCAGTAGGGTTTACATTACCATGGGAAGAGCTTAGGGACAGTCCTGTGGCTTGGGTCTGTAGGACTGCATCTGTAAATCTGCTTTAGTAAAATACCAGCAAGGACGATGTGCTGTTAGACATTTCTCCTGGCATGGTTTTGGTGCAGATGTGGTGCCTTATATTGTCCCAGGACAGCATCAAATGGAGATGGCAATGGCAGCCTGCATGGAGCCAGGCTACTGGGGAGGAAGTGAATTTAGCTGCCATATTGCAGCATCACCTGGCTGCACAGCAAACAGTCTCCAGATGATATGGTAGCAACATAATCATATCTTCCACCCCTGGTATGTGCCTGGAGTTTTAAACTGATAGGCTCTGCCCAGCTCCCAGGCAAGCTTCTGACTCCTACTCAACATAAATGGACATTTCTTATCTTTCACCATCACTCAAACACAGCAAAGTGAGTTTTGTTTTATTTTCACAGGAAGAGGTATAAAGTTCTCAAAGAACAAAACAAAACCCATAAAGGGAAAAAACAAAACACAAAAAACCAACCCACTTTGGAAATGCTGTACTTGATTACACTCCCTGGCCATGCAGGAAGGTAAATGGAAAGCATATTTCTTTCACTTTCAGTGCTAGAAGCCCCTATTGGGAGTTCTAACAAAAGAATCATTATTGTGAAACCAGCTCATGTAACAGCTGCTATTTTTAAGGGTCCAGAAGATAGAGCTTAGCCTTGTCTCTTTTCTTAAAAAGATAAAAATAAAGGAAAATAATATTAGTTTTGTACTGATTAGCAGCTATCAACTCAAGGGTAACTTCTCATTACTAGCTAATGTAACCTACTCTTTCAAAAAATAATATAGCCATATAAGTTTTGGGTCTGTAAAGTCTGCATTTGGTATTTCATGGCATTCTTTTCTAGAGCATGTTCTTTATGTCAAAAAAGAAATACCTTATGTATTTTGTGGCTATGGAAATGTGTGCTATTTCTTAGTCATGTTTAGACTAGTCACATATCCCACATTAAAAATTTAATTCCCCCAACACCGGCATAAACAAATGTGGGAAATGTATTCTGGGTGATATAAGGAGACCTCCTTTTCAGGATTATTCCCTTAAGAAGCTAGTATGTGTTACATGAGACAGAAGAGGTTGTATGAAATGACTCATTTTCAGAGTTTGAAGGTTTAAAAATAAAATTACCTGGGTATCTGCAGGCTTCATGAATAAAGACAAATAACTTGTAAAGTTTCAGAAGAGCAATCCATTAATTTAAAGATTTCAGTGAAGGGCAATGAACTGACTTTCTTCACAAAGATAGAATTTGTAAATTGTAACCTGACAAATGAACTTACAGAAGCGAGAGGAAGATTTAAAGATCACCTAAAGAAATAATGTCTGTGTTACAGTATTTCATATTGTATGAAAACAATAGCACAACATTTACAGTTTTTTTAGGTAATGAAAGCTTATTAGGGAAAAACTGGCATTCTCTTTGTCACATCAGTGATTACAGTGCAAGGAGCATGTTAAATACTGACACAAAACAGCTAAAATAAATCACAGGAAAAGAGATGAGCATATCTGTGGCTGGACAGGACTGTGATTTTGAATGAACATATCTTGCATAGCTGATACACACCGTGGGAGTACAAGAATTAATAGTCACAATTTTAGACATAGAGTCTTCCATTAGATCAATCAGTCTGTTATGTAATGGCTCTTAATTGCTTTTTTCAGTGGTTTATGACATGATATACCAGAATAAATGCAATCCAACCTGCATGCTGATTTAACTTGGTGTAAGAGGAGCCAGCAAGCTGCACAAGAGAGATGGAGGGCTTCCTCCTCCCCTGCTGCCATCAGGTCTTCCATGGTGCTAGGCATTTTCTACCAGATGGGAAATAACTAAGGATCTCATGCTAAAAGTGCTATTTTTCTTCTTCCCTTCACTCTGAGTGTGGGTGGTGATTTGCACACACTTAAGCAGGTTAAAAAGAGATGGCTGTGTACTGTGCCTGTTTACTCGCAAGCCCCTCTTGTGGTCATGCCACCTCTATGGCAACAAGTGAATTGTGTGTAGCTCCTGACTGTCAGCCCACACAACTAAAGCAAAGCTCCTCATGGGCTGTGTGAACATGCCATTCTGTAGGCTGAAGAAGTTCAGGAGCTGCTCTGCATGTGATGAAATATTTCTGCTGAAAGATAATTTCATCTAATAGCTCCTGGGCAGCTTGAAGCCTCCCAGCATTATTTGAAGTCCTTTAGAAATAAGTTCTCCATCCTATTGATACTCGCAGGATGTTGGCTACATCTGTTTAACAGTTTGACAGGTCTGGTGATCTGACTGGAAGAAGTTTGGTAGCACATATAAGTTTTCTGGTTTCATTTCTCACATCTTACAAGAATGACATCCAAATATATTTTGTGTTGGTACAGCAATACATTATTTGAGAGCAAACCTGCTCCCACTGAGACCATTAAAAATTCTGAGCTGTGGGGAATAACTCAGGAATGACATTTACTCCTTCAATAGTATGCTAAAGAAATTACAATATGGGGGTTGAAAATAACTTTCAAAATTCAAAGAAATGGCTGTGGAATTTCTTAGGTGTTTTTGGCCAATGTTGCAGATTCTCCAGATAGAAAAAATACTGATTTGTTTTTAAATCTTACAAACAGTTCAAGGATATAAGGTTTCAGTTTTAACAGCACAGTATTTTTGAATAATTTTTGTAAGGCTCCCTTCACAATTTATTTTTGCAAAAAATTAATTTTGAGATGAAAATGATATACAGAGGAGGTGTTTCTGATATGTTTTGGGAGCTGTTTATTACACTGTGTAATGTGAAAATTGCTCATGAAGTGATCTGATAGCACCACATATAACAGCAATGCAGAAACACTTAAAATGGGTAAACTACATGTTGGTGAAGGGTAAGAGATATAAATCAGATCTGGTGACAAAGATGAGCCTACTCTCTTGGTTTGTGATCTGGTTTATTTTCATACCATTTATTGCTTGATCTGTTTCTGCTCTTCCAAATTATGATATTTTAATTAAGCAGAACTGTTTTGTCAGAAAGCAGAGGGTCCTTAGCCTGTCTCACAATCCTCAGACCTAAAATAATTGAGGATAGCATGAGGACAGCAGGATGCTCTTCTAAAAATATCCTCACGAATGACTTCCCTTCAGTGAGATTTTTCAATAATTACTATATTATAGCATTAACCATATGGAGATGTCTTCATGAGAAATTTGCTCTTATGAAGAAGACATGAACAAATATATTTAGTTTCAGGTCTGGTCTGGGTGTAATGAATCATCTGACTGGAGAAAAGTTCCAGTCAGGGCACAAAGTATGAAAAGATGTCTTTTTTTAAAATTTTTTAAATTCACTTGCCCTGTGGTGAGAGAAGTTACACAGCACATGAAATCTCTAGACTGCTCCCTGTTTCCTCTGAGGAAATTTCGTTTAATTCAATGTCCATATCTCATCTGATCACTGAGCTATGAGACACCCTGACAAACAGGGCAGAGAAAGAGGTTCCTCATTTCTTTTGTTAAATACATCCCATTTTGAACTGAGTAATTGAAGCTTTATTAAATAAAAGGAGGAAAGAACAGTTAGACAACAGCTAGGACATTGACCTGGAAACTATGAGAAGTTATTTTCAACCCCTATCTCCCTGGCCAGAGGAAAGATATTAACTTCTTCTCTATACGCCAGCCATAAAAGATTGTGTGTTTGTCTTTGTCATGCCTGGTGGGAAAACTGCTATGGACATATAAGTCTGAAAGAGGCTCAGGGTGATGAAACCAAACCTTCCAATGGAGGAGGAGGGGTGAGAAGGGAGAAGTTTTCTTGGTCTTTTCTGTGGTTCCTGAAGCTCCCTACCAACCCGGTCTACTCATCTGTCCTTTTCAAGGCGCAGAACAACAAACCCTGATTAGAAAAAGACTGTAGATTTTTCTGATGTGAGCAGAGAAGCCCAGTAAAGTGCGGTGTTTTTCTGGGCTGGTTCACGGCATCTGTATATTGATTAATTGAAACAGAATGTTTATTCTCACCTCAAGAAACACAGTGATGGCTCTTAGTGTGGGAGACAAGCCCAACACAGAGATTAGATTAAAGGCACACTGACCCATTATATATGTCAGCCATTATACTGCTGTGCATGGTGTGAATTGAGAGTTAAAAGATAGGCTTCACACTAGTCCTGAGGCATTTAAGACTGAATGCAATCAAATATGTTTTAAACTTTATCCCTTACTTATTTTCTCATCTTATATTCTGATACAATACTCAACTATCTCAATGGTCTTTTTCAACCTGAATGCTTCTGTGATTCTATGCTCCCTGACAAGTAAATCCATATGTTAAATATCAAAATGTTGTGGTCAAAAAGATGTACAGAAAGACACTATAGAAGGCTGTCAAGCTCACCAAACTTGCTGAGAGAGTTTAAATATCACCAGTGAGCGCTCTGGGGAGACGAAAATCAGAGGTACATAAGAGCTCATTAAGGTACCCTAGTAAAAACCAATATCTGGAAGTTAAGCTGTATTCCAGCTAGAGCTTAAGTACTGCTAGAAGTTGGGTAAATCAATTCAGTGATGAACAGGAATTTAGAAACCACAACCAAAGAGCAGGCAGTTCTCCCTCTCCTGCCATCTCCAGATCACATCCAGATGCCTTACTGTCATCTGCTCTGCCAGAATATAATTACTGGTCTCAATACAGAGACAGGAAAGATAAATCAAGTTTCCTGTATATGGGATATCTCATGGGGTGATAGGAGAAACAAGATCAGTCCTGAGCCACACAACTGCAGCCTCAGTGTCTGAGATTTACTGGGATGAGGTACAACCTCGAGAGGAAACTGTGAGAAGCAGTTCCAGCCAGGTGTGATAATGGGCATGGTTATTTAATGGTGCACAGCACAGACACTCAACCCACAGCCTTGCTGAGAGAAAGTTGGCAGCTGCCTCTTGCTGCCTGGGTCAGAGTGCCATAGTTACACTGCTTCAGGGGTCAGGGTAGCACTTTTGGAAGTGACTTGTGGAAGTCACACAGCCTTGTGACTGGCTTCTTTAAAAAGGTCTTCAAATTCCCCCTATACCCCAAAAAAATTGATAAAATTAATCTTGAATTTTTATTGTTTATCACATGTAAATAGAGACTGGAAAAACATTTATGCAGCAATAAGTGAAAGTCCTCTGATTATTTTTCATATTCAGTTGAAGACTAAATTTCCCCCACAATCCCATATGCATTTTTAGAGGTGTGACAAGTAATGGGTGAGCAAGGGGAGAAAGAAGCTGGATGTTTTTACTACCAGTACAGTTTAAAACCCTTCTCCTCTCTTCACAATGGGTTACAACCAATGGATGCACACAGGGCATGCTTTTTAACTAGGAGGGATGTATTCTTGTACATTTGTATGTGATTTTTTTTTTTAATGCAAACTGCAGTGTATGCCTAAGAGATTAATCAAAAAGATGAAGTAGTTTTAGTATCCATTCAAGAAATGCTACATTAATCACATATTTTTATTTACATTACAAAAAGAAATTGTCTGAGACCTGACTTCAGGCATTCAGTGAGAATTTCATATATTTGTTGCCAAGAGTCTAATAAAAAGATAAAAATTGCTTCTTTTGTTTTGGTCTTGTCCCACATGGGTCTATTTCTTCAAGGCAGTACCTGGCCTTGTATTTAAATCAATATTTTTGTTCCACTAACATTTGAAACCAAATATTCTGAGACTTGACCTATTCTTCTGGGCAAAATGACTGCTTCAGACGCCTCTATTAAAATATTAATGAAAATATAACTTTTTCTTATAACTATGACTTTTGTCTGCACTTTTAATTCTAATTAAAAACAGTAAATCTGTCAGAAAAATCTTATTGTATAATGCCAGAATAATCATAAAATGGGAACATTTCATACCTCAATACTGTTTTCCAGAAATTCAGCTTTAAATTAGGAAATAAAATTGTTTTAAATTACATCATTATAAAGAATTCATGTTAGTCCTGTTCTTAAGAATTCATTAATAGTAGTTTTGCATACTAAATCACCCATGGGTTTTATTTGAAACTTTTTCCTTTACGTTTGTCCATCCAAGAGTCCAGTGAATTGAGGCAGAGGAAAAAGCCCAGTGTGTCCACAGCAGGCATACTCAGTGAGGTTTTAGATAACATTTTCAACAAAACTTTTAATAAACTCATTTTAAACAGTTTCTCCTACAATGTATGAGAGGAAGGGTGCTAGGAAGGATTAAACATTACACCTGTTTCTCCTCCTACTTTGTTTTGTATTCATATTAATTATTGCTGCTATGTATTTATCATCTGTGACTGCCTGGAGAACTTTTTCAAAGCCAAAGGGGTAGATGTGGAGCAATATTTGCCAGAAACTTGACATAGAATCATAGAATCATGGAACTATTAAGGCTGGAAAAACACTCCAAGATGATCAAGTCCAACCTTTGACAAACACCACCATGTCAACTAAACCATAGCATTAAGTGCCATATTCAGTCATTTCTTGGATACCTCCAGGGATGGTTGCTTCACCACTTCCCTGGGCAGCCTGTTCCAAAGCTTAATCACCCTTTCAGCGAAAAAATTCTTCCTGATGAGTTCACATGTGTTATCTCTACTTTTGAGGCACATCCCCCCTTTTGAGGCACATCCACTTAGTGCAGCCTTACCATCTGGACTACACCTCCTGAGTTTGGCTACAAGGAATTTTGCATTCTCCACATAAGGAAGTCTGGCTTCAAGAGGAAAAAGTGGAAATTGCATCTTTCCTCCATTGATTTCTCCTATTTTTTTCTGTCTTTAGTGCAGATCTCTTATTGTGGGTGAGTGTTTTAACTTCCTGGTCTTATGTAAAAGATGACTGGCAAAACAGATTTTTGCTATAATTTTTGAATGAGAGACTGTAATTCTGTGCTGTTGCTGTAAATCCAGTGAGGTCTAAGTACACTTACGGTAGTAAAGACATCTGCTCACAGAGTTATATTTGAGCTATATTGAGGCTCTCCCACACATTGAACATGGCTTTGATGCTGAGGTATTTTCTCTCTCTGATAATTTATGTTTATGCATGGATTCCTACTGTGCCTACAAAGACATTGGACAACCCATACTCTTGTCTCCAGCATGTTTCAGTTTTTCATCAACCCTCTCCATTCACTTTTTTCAGAGATAGATGTGGGAATCTACCCTGGGAATGTGGACTTTGTGCTACAATGCAAGTGGAGACCCTAAGAAAATTATTTACCAGGTTTTCCAGCAGAGAACCACCATACCTAGTAGCTTGGGATTTGACCATCCAGATAGGAGGTCTGCCTGGAAGTTACTGCGTGTTCCTCTCCCCCTCAATCTGGGTTTTATTTCCACAGGAGGAAGAGGAGTGAGATGGGAGAGAAAGATTGCGATACACAAGCTAAAAAGCCAATATTCACACCGAGATTGATTACTACAAGCACAGTTAAGGCAAGAGAATGTTCTGCAGATAACATGATGTTTTTTTCCTCAGTTTTAGCACAGGACTTGTGGTCACATGATATGTGGCCCACTTGCTGGAGATTGCTCCTGTAGCAATCAATGCAGTATTTTTGCAGTTATAAACTAGTTATGAAACTTGTTCCCAGCAGCTGAAGAAAGAACAAGTTTTGTATCTTTGTATTCTACCATATTCTTCCACTTTTTTTTAAAAGCAGACAACAATCTCATGATCATTATAATTAGGCCATTCAAAGCTGAGTTTTCAGAGGCATTTAGAACCCACTGCCTAGGATGTTGTAGGGCACTGGCTTGTGCTGTAAGGGTGAGAAAGGTGTTTGAACCAGGATTTTCCTTTTGGATACTCATCCACTGCACTCTTAGGGAGTGTATAGGGGCACCAAGTTTTCCCTTGAGGTATGGTTAAACTAAAGGATTAAACCCTGTTGGTACGGGAGATGTACCCCAAACTGGTTTCAGCATCAGCTAAGTGTTGTGTAGCTCTATCCTTCCCAGGTTTTGGTGGTCTGTATGTACCCACTGCCAGGAAATTAAGCTGACTGTGAAAATGCAGTACTGAAATTGATGTGCTGAAGACATTTTACCTCATAGGTAGAAGAGAAGAAGATCTGATGGAGTAATTCAGGTCCAAAATTCTCTTTGGGTTGTCAAACCTCCAAAAATCTTCTCTCCCCATCATTATTTTATATGGAGAAGCCAACAAGACTGAAGACTCTTTATATCTCCTTTGCTGCCGAGAATACACATATATTGTACCCTTCAAATCCTCAACATGCTGCTGGACTTGCTGAATGTAAATTGCAATCATTTCAATAATTAAACCACAGAATTATTAAACAACTTGAGAGATTCCAGCAGGAATATTGTAATTTTAATGCCTTAGGATAAAAATCCCTCTTAAATAAGAATGTGAAATAGCAAGAGTTGTGCTCATGAGTGCAAGTTGTACAAGTTAAGAGTGTAGAATAGTATGAAAAGGAAAAAGTCAGACCTTATTTTTACCTTAATTTGCATTCAGAGTCTCGGCTTTTGGGCACACTGTACTGTGCTCAGCTCGTTTTATTGATTTTGTTGCTGTGTTGCTGTTTTAATTATGTCAGTTCTTCAGCTATTTTTTTCCTATTTTTTTGCTTAAGAATAGTATTTATTTGAAACTTTTATTTATTTATTCTGTTTAATTTTTTTAATCTATTTCTTAGAAAATATTTAGAAAAAAGTTACAGGATACAAACGTAATTAGGAGGCTGGCTGTCAGGTTATTCTGACTAGACATTCCTCTGTGTGTTTGTTTTCTACACCATGTTTAATGTTGGCTTTTCCAGCACAGTGGCCAATCAAATAGAAAGTCACAGTGTACTACTTGGCATGACCACACATGTTTAATCTCATCCTCCCCTTTTAATTTCTCTTTGGTGGAAGCTTTTCTATAAAGCTCTTCATCGCTTTCCTTTTCTTCCATTAATGTTCACACATAAAAGAGCATTATGAGCAAAAATCACTATTGCTCTAACCTTGTTTTCCTTTGTGTCATGAACAAGACTGTAGTGTGAAGTCCAAAGAAGCACCAAAGACTCATGAAAGATTCATATTTGTCATGTTTTCACATGGTGTATTTAACTGAGGAAAAGTGATAAAGCCAGAAGGAAAATACATGTGTTGCATATGCTGTTGGAAGCTCTCAGATGCTGAGGGGAATGGGTGACACAGTTCTGTCCCTGAAAGCAGGGTTTTCATTCATTCTTTGTGTTTAGCAAACTCGCCTTTGCACAGGAAGGATTACTGTGATTTCAGCAAGCAGTGGGGTGTAGAAAAAGTCAGACACTGGTCTGACAGCCAAAGAGAGGGTCTTGATCCTTTTTTATCCCCCACCATCCCTTGCCTTCTGTTCTTGCTGCTGCATGGCACAAGTGATGCCCTCCATACAGAAGAACAAGCACAGCCCAGGAGATGCTGTTTATGGCTCTTTCTGTGGACAACATGGAAGAACTGCAGAAATTTAGGAAAGGCATTTTTCAGCCTCATGGAATTGCCCTTCATTCTTGCAGCTTTCCATCAACCTATGCCTATTTTACAAAACCTTCATTCTTGTGCCCTGTCTGGTCTAGATGAAGTGCATAATAGCTCAAGTCAGTTGAAGAAAACTCGTTCATGCAGTAGAACTGCATTTGCTTCATTTGCCTTGAATGAAAAGTAGGGACTTCTGCAAATCAAACATCTATTGTTTTTGTCTCTGGTACACAATGACTCATAACAACAATTTCATTTGGTATTATAGTAAAAGATTTTAATTTCTCCAAATGGAGTCCATTTCTACTCTTTCTTCCCCATTACCTTTACGTTAAAGGCACTGTAAAGACTGTTCAACATGGGGTCTTTCACTGAAAATGCATAAAAAATAAGAAAATAGTGTGAATTTGATTATTTCTTCACAGGGCCCTCTTTTGCCTATTACGTTGCAGAATATAAAAGCTCTGAAGAGCTATTCTGTTTTTCTGTCTTCCTGAGAAAGAAGGAATGGAGATACAGATGCATCTCATTTTCTGTTATTATGGAGGCAGTAAATCAGCCCGTTGCTCCCATTTTGCTTTTTCCCAGAAAGGACTAATCCTTCCTCTCCATTTACACTACCTTTCCTGTGAGGACACTCCCATGCACCCCAATTGCACTAGCTCCACATCTTCCTGCTGAGCTGGCTCTTCCCTGAAACATTTTCCCTTTACTCTGTCCTCAGATGTTTTTCTTTTTTCTTGAATGTGGTGAATTTGTAGGAGATTTTGGAGGGCCATGTCCCAGGTCAGAGTCAGCACAGCTTCAGGAGGCCCCCAGGACACCCCTCTCCTCCTGGCACAATCTCCCCTGTGTTTGTCCTAGCAAGGTACTCACCCTCTCGTGGCTGCCGTGTCTGAGCACTGCTGCTCTTGCTGCTTCCAGGCTTGATTTTAATTGCACAGCTCCAGCAACTCTCCAAAGGGCTACACGAAATGCAGCTGCTCTCAGCCTGACTGACATGAGGAGATGTTCTGTGCTTGGCTCAGCTGGAAGTGGTTTTTTCCACGTCTTTTAGGGTACTTTCACAAAGCTCATGGCTTGTTCATTAGGAAAGTGTTATGGCTCATAGGCACAGTTAATTAGTACTTACGCATAAAAGAAAAGTAGGAAGGAAAATCAGAAGAGTAAAAACAACAAAAATGATAGAAAAACAGTGAAGGTCTATTGGAGCAAGGCACTCAAAAATTCATAAAAAATATATTGATGCTGTAGAATTTATAGCCATTTTTCATTCCCAGTCTAACATAAAGCAAATACACATGTGGCATGCGGTCCAGCTGAACCAGCACACACACACTTGTGTGTGTGTGTGTCTGTCTGTCTTTCTGTCAGACAGGTGCCTCTCTGGTGCCAAACAGCCAGGAAACAGAGGAGTACTTCAATAGGGAGAACAGGGTAACTCTACATGGCTGTCACCAGTGCTATCATGAAACTTAAAACCCAGCTGAGGAAGGGCCACTAGTTTCATTTTACTTCGCTCCCTGTGGCTGCAACTCAGCTAGATTTTTTGAACTGTATTATGGAAATCTTAAAAGCATGAACTGTGCTGCAGACAGGCTGCCCTCTTGATGGTTAAATACAGGCACCAAAATCTTCCTGGAAAAAAGCTACAGTCTTTCAAACAATGTATCCATGTTTAGAAGATAAATACATTCCAAGTGTGGCTGCTACAAGGTAAGGAATTGGGAGAAGCATGTAATTAAAGATTATACTATCATATGAAAAATACAAATATGGGCTGAATAAAACCAAGTATCACTTTGGGCATTATTGGCAATTTGAGCTTTTGGAGTACTTGACTTTGCCATTCTACTTGTATTCTTTTAAGAAGAAGCGTTGTTTTCATGACTGTGTTCAAACATGATCAGTACGCTCTGTACAGCCAACACATCCTATTTATTCATAAATCAATACACTTTACATTGAGAAAATGAATCAGTGATGAGAAGAAATCTGCATCAGCTAGTGTGGTATCTTGAGGATTCTGGGATAAATCAAGGCAGAAAGAACAAGGAGCTGTGGCAAACTTTGCTCTTTCTGTCAGAGCAGAAAGCTGACTCTCTACTGACTTTTTTATTACCTTTGAATAGAGGCAGTGAGTAATTTCAGGGAAGAAAATCTTCCCTTGAGCCAACAGTTGGCCACTCCAATCTCTGTTTATCCTGGCATTCACACCTCCCTTACACATCTAAAAGCCTCTTGTGCTCCTCTTTAATAGCAACAGCTATGTCCCAAGACGTTACCCCTGGAAGACCTATTTCCAGCTTGTGCTCTAGAAGTCTGGTATCAGTTTCCCCTGATATTGGATTTTAGGCAATTCTGTGAAGTTTCAAAATTTCCTGTCATAAAATGTCTTGTTTGTAGGCTGTTGAGTAAGGAGGGGAATCAAGATTCTCATTTTTAGCATTATATAGAAGAGGAAAAAGCATCCAATATGAGAAGTCAGATGATCTAGGACTGGGTGATAGGAAACAAACACCAGGATGGCACTGCAATAATTGAAGAGCCAAAGGTTTTCTTTGCTGGCAGAAATAATTCAGTGAATAAAGGCCTTGTGCTCTCTTCCCCTGACAGCATTTCCTTTTTCCCAAGCTGGGTCAGATTCAGAGCTTGTCAAATAAATTAAACAAATCAAATATAGTTCATAGCTTTCCCTGCACAAAACTCATTCCATAAATAGTCCATGGATTTTCCTGAATTGTTATGCCAGCTGTATAATTAGGAAGAAGAAAGGGTATTTAATGTAAATTTCATCAAATACAATCTTCAATGAGTAGCACTCTTAGTTGCAACGTGAGCCCGCTCTGAGGTTTTTCCCTCTAATTCTCAGTTTCCATCTGGCTCCTGCTACAATACTCTCCCACAGAGAGGTTCAGTGCACCTCCCTCTGCCCCAGATCCCCTGCAGACCCAGAGCTGCCTCCCCATTAGAAGAAAACATTTTTACTTTTTGCCAATGAGGAGAATCTCAATACTTGAGCAGCAGCCTCCTAATTAACTCTGAAAGCCTCAGATGTTCCACCTCCTGTGTACAAGAAGACTCCAGCTGAGCTGGTCAGAGCACAGTGCTAATAACACCAGGGTCTTGGGCTCAATCCCCATATTGGCCATTTGCTTTAGAGCTGGACTTCATGATCCTTCTGGGTCCCTTCCAACTCAGACTGTTCTGTGATCCTATGATAAACTTCACATGTGACAACCTGCTTTTAATGCAGCAGTAATAGCACACAAGTACAGGTATGGTGACAAAAAAATCCAAATCTTGAACTTACAGGCCAACTAATTTTGAGGTAGAAACTTGCCTGATGCATGAGGCTATGCACAAAAGTGGGACAATTCTCAACATGAGGCAATTCCCTACAATTGTGGAAGGTAATGATGGGGGCTCAGCCTCATCACTCACTTTATTGCCTGTTTTCCCTTCTCTTCCCAAGCACTGATTAGTCCAAGTGTGCCTGTGGCCTGTAATAAAACTGTAAAACTGGACATAGCACTGCTCCCATAGGCTCTATAATGCAGCTGTTTTTTCCTGAAATTTAGAGGCACGTGGACATTTAATTGACACATATCTTTGGCAATGTCCCAACAGATGCTCATCAGTTTGGAAATACCTTGTTAAGTTTTGAAATTTGTCAGTGTGTATTACTGTACATGGGGGAATCTTGCACACAAGGATATTGAAAACATTGAGGTGCCTGAAAATACTCTTTGGGCTATTATTCTGATTTAATTGCAGCCACTCAAAACATCCTCCTTGCTCTGACAACCACACAGGCTCTATTCAGGCAGGAACTGGCCATGACAGGGAGCACAGGCAGGCTGAAGGACGGCAAATTACCTGCACAAACTAGTAGGGGAAAGGAATGAAGATTAAAACAAACTGTTTTAAGCATGAGGCAACTAGGAATGATAAAGGAAGTTTGTTTATCAAACTCTTTAAGTCTGAGATTTTAAGATGAAGAGCCCTATATTGTAACCCCAGGTAGCTGAACAGGAACAAACAAGCCCTCTCATCAGCCTCTGAGCACAGCAACTGATCCCTATGATATTTTGCACTGACATTACTGCAGTTGGAGGAAGCAGCCTTATGAAATGAGTTGAGACTGGAGCTCTGGCTGTGTAGTACTGCGGCTTCCCACCTCTATCAGCACAAACCAGGTAAGAATACAGTCAAAGCCTGGGTGTTTTATATGCAGCATGTGGGCATTCTTATTGAGCCAAATTTCTTTGAAGCAGCATAGCTCTTCTGATAAAGTCTGGTAATGGGAGCAGTGACTGCAGGAATCTGTACAGCTGGCTTCACATAAACCCAGTATATATCAGGCAAAAGCATGAAAGGACAAAGACAAGGACAAAATGTAATTCTGAGAGGAAAGCTAGTGGAAGTTACTGGAAAACGGTTAGTGGAGTTTATTCTCTTGTTCACAGCTTCTGCAAATCTCATGATAAAAATATTCGCAATTTTTAGATTTTACTGGAGAGAAATATTGAGACTGAAATTCTGAAAACTTTAAAAAAAATATGCTGACCTTGAGTCTTGTGAAAGAGAAATTCACTTGTTCTGCTGCCAGTCACTGAGTTCTTGGATTACCTGGGGCACTCTACATCTGCATCCCAGATGATGTGATGTGTCAGATGATGGAGCTGCCTCCATGAGAGCTTGGAGAGATGTCTATCATCTTGCCCCTCTCAGCTCAGGAGCTATCCTTCCCACTGCACTTCAGTGAAAATCATTGTGTTAAATCAGATCAGCACCTGAAATGGTTTTATTGCAAAAGGGGAACTGTCTCCTCAGTCTCTCCAGGCACTCAGTCCCACATCTCTCAAGAGCAGACTGTACAACAATACTGTCTATTTAGACTTCAAACCCTTGGAGAAATTACTGACTCTGTGCCACCATAAGCCAGTGACCACAAGCCGCTGGTATGAGTCCCTGTACCAGACCCACAGGGTGTCTGCTCTGGGACAGCAGGAAACAACCAGAAAGTGCGGCCCTAGGGCCTGCCAGGGCTCTGCTTTGCAAATGACACAACACAGTCACAGTTTGAACAAGACGAACAGTTGCAAAGCATTCCTTGCATCCAGATGTCACATTTGAAATTTAAGAGGGAAATGAAGTAGAGGTTGCTCCTCAAAAAGGTTCCAGCCATGTGCTGCGGTCTGTAACTAATTTCAGGAAACACTCAGCCACTCGCAGCAGTGTTTCAAGTCCAGTTTGTAGTGGGAAACCAGACAAGGGCCCTCATGAGGTCAGAAAACGAAGGCAAAGCTCGACAGATGCAAACCAGTGCAAGAAACGAATTTACTTCTCTTTTTAAAGTCTAGGGATGATAAAATTTAAACAAAGATGATGTTCTCCTTAAGCTCAATTAATACTTGCAAATTTCTGGTGAGATGCCAGCTTCACTAATCAATCAGACAAGCTTGTCCACAGAAGAATAAAACAGGAAGCAGAAGAAAATCTCAAGAGATTGGCCAAATTAAGTATTTATTTCATGTCCTTCCTGTGCAACAGATTGTACAGAAAATACTGCTTTAAAATGTTTTTACCCACCTTTTGAAAAAACACATACACTTTCACTTAAATACTGCATTTAATAAGAGGTAATGAAGTAATAGCCTAGCTAATTTCCACAACCACCAGAATTCAATCACAAAAACCAAAGATCTTAACACTAAGGACAGAATTAGTCTCCTAAAGGCTCATGTGCTACATGGTGTTACACACAGGCTCCAGTGTAGAGCAGTAGCTCATTACTTCTTATTTCAAACATCTGAATTTCAGGCTAATTCAGAAAGCAGATTTTTCACTTTCCAATGAAGGCTCTGGAGTACATTTTTCTCAAGTCAGGATGGTGTTACCAATTTTTCCAAAAGTGATAGCAACTCATTATAAACCACTCTGAGATCATCCTTAGGTAGAAGGCCCCAGAAATGAGTCTGGGGGCACTTCAAAGGTCTTTAATGGTTTACGACACCTTCTGAGACATGACAGCTGCCTCTCACATCACTGTAGTTGAGCATAGTTGACCCCTGTCAGAAAGGATGAATACCTTTGGAAGAGTTTTACACCTGAGCCATTAGTGAAAAGGAGGACAAGAGCATGATAAAGAGCACCACCCCACCTTCACAGGATCTGTTTCTCATCAGTCTTTTCCCCTATCTGGCTCAAAATCCAGCTTGTTGCTAAACAAAGGTTGATTTGTCCTGGTCATCCTCTGGTGACAGATGGCACCCTCTCTGTCTGTTGTAGATCAGAGGTTTCCCCACCACACACAAAAACCTCTCCTCCTTCCCTTTGGTTGGTGGATGCAAACCTGGCCTCGCCAATGCACCCTTGCAAATGGCCAAATGTTTGAGCCATTAACCAGNGTTGTAGCCATTAACCAGTAACATTTTAGCCTCTCACAGGGGTTTTGTGGATCTCCTCACTTAGACTGATTTGTTGCTCAGGTCATTTTGGAAGACATATCTAAGTAAGTGGCCACAAAACAGGATTTTAATAGATTATACTGAGCATTAATCTATCTTATCAGGCATCAGGACAAGGAGGCTTTTGTATATTAAATTATTGGTTAATGTAACAAGATTTATGCTTAATGGTGCATTTTTTGCTTTAAAAACAAGGTAGACTCACTTGGTGTGAAGGGACAAGAAAGCAAGTCTATCTTTTAAGCTTCATTAATGCAACAACTGTCAGAAGAGACTGGAAGGTCTGAAGTTTGAAGAAAACACTACTTTCTGCTACTATTAAGAAAGCAAAAGAGTTTGAAGTATTTGACCACAACTGAACTCAGCAATCACCTGAATAGAAAGCAAAAGAATAAAGGAATTTGCTTGGGTTTTATGTTGTCTTTGCTTCAATTTATAAAGTCAGACTTTAGAGTGGAATATTTCTACAAAATTGAGCCTGAAGAAGCAACGTTATTAGAAGAAGCTTTCAGAAAAAAAGAGCTTTGAGCAGAAATATTTTAAAACTAGGAGAGGCCTTGAAATGCTACTTTCAGGGGCTGAGCTGCTTGCAATTAATGACACAAGAGGGAAGGCAGTGGAAAGAGAATACAATGTTTTGAACAGAAAGGGCATAGTGAAAATGACAAATTCAGAGGGAATCAACACATAGTGACAGATATAACAAGAAAGATCCCATACAAATGGTTTATGTGAAATTGTACGAAGAAAAAGTAACAGATGCATAAAGCCCATCAACTTTACTGTTACAATCAGTCTGATCTGCATGCTTAAGAGAAGACACAACAGTGAAAAATACACTTCCACCTTTTATTCCAAAAGCTGTTACCTTCCCTAAGCCTAACCAGCAAAGAAAATAAGGTCTTATCAATCACTAGTGCAATTCCAGGTCATTTGGCAGACTTGAGTGAAAACTAGATTCCAGCTTACAATGTGTTCCTTAGAAGTCAGGCTAGTTTCCTGCTCTCTCAAGGATAATCACTAATAAAGGATTTTGCAGGGCAATATTGTCTTCTGAATAACACAACCCTTACAAAAACACCTTAAGGAAGTTAGAACAGCATCATGCAAAAGCAGCAGGAGTAGAATGCAGTTCAAAACACTAATTGCTCTCCGGGACATGAGAAAGAAAAAGAGTGGATTGACAAGTGGTACAAAAGAGAAACTACAGGGTGAATCTTACCTGGGGAGAAGTAAGAGCCAATAAATGTGCAGCCCTATGCTTTTATTAAGGTCCCTCTTGCTATTCTTAGAAAACCACCCATTTACTGAAAACAAACAAACAAAACCTAGTGGCAGAAGAGACTGGCAGAGACTCCTTGCCTTACAGTTGGCCCCAGATGGGACATAGGCAACAGAGAGATAGGATGTATAATTAATACTCCACACTCTTGGATTCTAATACTGACAGTAGAGCAATCCCAAGCTGCCTTGACACCACAGCACCCAAACACAACTTCGGAAGCTTCATTTACTTCATCTTCTCTCTACTTCCTCTGTTGTAACACTGCTCATTACAGTTTCACGGGAGGAAAATGTAAGGGCTGAAAGGGGTACACGAGAGTTTGCAGTTACCAAATAAACAGTATCAAGATGACAAGCTCAAATTATGGCAATGGAAAGAAAGGATGGCAAGTGTGAAAAGAGACCAACCTGAACAACAAAGAGCTCTTCAACGATCTCAAAATAGGAAAGTGTGGAAATGAGGGCAGAATGTTTAAT
This sequence comes from Pardalotus punctatus, assembly GCA_013400915.1. Taxonomy (NCBI): domain Eukaryota; kingdom Metazoa; phylum Chordata; class Aves; order Passeriformes; family Pardalotidae; genus Pardalotus; species Pardalotus punctatus. Next base: position 443,497 of record VZTX01029386.1, read on the forward strand.
AATTATTAAGTACGAATAACAAGAAAACACAGAACTAAGAGAGGAAAACAAAATAAGCAGTAGTTGACAGGAATAAGAGACTGCATTGTAAGTGCACCAGCATTAAAACAAAAAAAAACAAAAAACCCTGAACAATTGAAGTGTTAGTCATGCAAGATGGAAGAAAACAACTGACAGCTGATGACATTGGCAACAAACTTTTCAGTATCTGTTTCCATTTCAGTATTCCCTAGTGATGGCACCTACAAGNAGCCAAATTTCTTTGAAGCAGCATAGCTCTTCTGATAAAGTCTGGTAATGGGAGCAGTGACTGCAGGAATCTGTACAGCTGGCTTCACATAAACCCAGTATATATCAGGCAAAAGCATGAAAGGACAAAGACAAGGACAAAATGTAATTCTGAGAGGAAAGCTAGTGGAAGTTACTGGAAAACGGTTAGTGGAGTTTATTCTCTTGTTCACAGCTTCTGCAAATCTCATGATAAAAATATTCGCAATTTTTAGATTTTACTGGAGAGAAATATTGAGACTGAAATTCTGAAAACTTTAAAAAAAATATGCTGACCTTGAGTCTTGTGAAAGAGAAATTCACTTGTTCTGCTGCCAGTCACTGAGTTCTTGGATTACCTGGGGCACTCTACATCTGCATCCCAGATGATGTGATGTGTCAGATGATGGAGCTGCCTCCATGAGAGCTTGGAGAGATGTCTATCATCTTGCCCCTCTCAGCTCAGGAGCTATCCTTCCCACTGCACTTCAGTGAAAATCATTGTGTTAAATCAGATCAGCACCTGAAATGGTTTTATTGCAAAAGGGGAACTGTCTCCTCAGTCTCTCCAGGCACTCAGTCCCACATCTCTCAAGAGCAGACTGTACAACAATACTGTCTATTTAGACTGCAAACCCTTGGAGAAATTACTGACTCTGTGCCACCATAAGCCAGTGACCACAAGCCGCTGGTATGAGTCCCTGTACCAGACCCACAGGGTGTCTGCTCTGGGACAGCAGGAAAACAACCAGAAAGTGCAGCCCTAGGGCCTGCCAGGGCTCTGCTTTGCAAATGACACAACACAGTCACAGTTTGAACAAGACGAACAGTTGCAAAGCATTCCTTGCATCCAGATGTCACATTTGAAATTTAAGAGGGAAATGAAGTAGAGGTTGCTCCTCAAAAAGGTTCCAGCCATGTGCTGCGGTCTGTAACTAATTTCAGGAAACACTCAGCCACTCGCAGCAGTGTTTCAAGTCCAGTTTGTAGTGGGAAACCAGACAAGGGCCCTCATGAGGTCAGAAAACGAAGGCAAAGCTCGACAGATGCAAACCAGTGCAAGAAACGAATTTACTTCTCTTTTTAAAGTCTAGGGATGATAAAATTTAAACAAAGATGATGTTCTCCTTAAGCTCAATTAATACTTGCAAATTTCTGCTGAGATGCCAGCTTCACTAATCAATCAGACAAGCTTGTCCACAGAAGAATAAAACAGGAAGCAGAAGAAAATCTCAAGAGATTGGCCAAATTAAGTATTTATTTCATGTCCTTCCTGTGCAACAGATTGTACAGAAAATACTGCTTTAAAATGTTTTTACCCACCTTTTGAAAAAACACATACACTTTCACTTAAATACTGCATTTAATAAGAGGTAATGAAGTAATAGCCTAGCTAATTTCCACAACCACCAGAATTCAATCACAAAAACCAAAGATCTTAACACTAAGGACAGAATTAGTCTCCTAAAGGCTCATGTGCTACATGGTGTTACACACAGGCTCCAGTGTAGAGCAGTAGCTCATTACTTCTTATTTCAAACATCTGAATTTCAGGCTAATTCAGAAAGCAGATTTTTCACTTTCCAATGAAGGCTCTGGAGTACATTTTTCTCAAGTCAGGATGGTGTTACCAATTTTTCCAAAAGTGATAGCAACTCATTATAAACCACTCTGAGATCATCCTTAGGTAGAAGGCCCCAGAAATGAGTCTGGGGGCACTTCAAAGGTCTTTAATGGTTTACGACACCTTCTGAGACATGACAGCTGCCTCTCACATCACTGTAGTTGAGCATAGTTGACCCCTGTCAGAAAGGATGAATACCTTTGGAAGAGTTTTACACCTGAGCCATTAGTGAAAAGGAGGACAAGAGCATGATAAAGAGCACCACCCCACCTTCACAGGATCTGTTTCTCATCAGTCTTTTCCCCTATCTGGCTCAAAATCCAGCTTGTTGCTAAACAAAGGTTGATTTGTCCTGGTCATCCTCTGGTGACAGATGGCACCCTCTCTGTCTGTTGTAGATCAGAGGTTTCCCCACCACACACAAAAACCTCTCCTCCTTCCCTTTGGTTGGTGGATGCAAACCTGGCCTCGCCAATGCACCCTTGCAAATGGCCAAATGTTTGAGCCATTAACCAGTAACATTTTAGCCTCTCACAGGGGTTTTGTGGATCTCCTCACTTAGACTGATTTGTTGCTCAGGTCATTTTGGAAGACATATCTAAGTAAGTGGCCACAAAACAGGATTTTAATAGATTATACTGAGCATTAATCTATCTTATCAGGCATCAGGACAAGGAGGCTTTTGTATATTAAATTATTGGTTAATGTAACAAGATTTATGCTTAATGGTGCATTTTTTGCTTTAAAAACAAGGTAGACTCACTTGGTGTGAAGGGACAAGAAAGCAAGTCTATCTTTTAAGCTTCATTAATGCAACAACTGTCAGAAGAGACTGGAAGGTCTGAAGTTTGAAGAAAACACTACTTTCTGCTACTATTAAGAAAGCAAAAGAGTTTGAAGTATTTGACCACAACTGAACTCAGCAATCACCTGAATAGAAAGCAAAAGAATAAAGGAATTTGCTTGGGTTTTATGTTGTCTTTGCTTCAATTTATAAAGTCAGACTTTAGAGTGGAATATTTCTACAAAATTGAGCCTGAAGAAGCAACGTTATTAGAAGAAGCTTTCAGAAAAAAAGAGCTTTGAGCAGAAATATTTTAAAACTAGGAGAGGCCTTGAAATGCTACTTTCAGGGGCTGAGCTGCTTGCAATTAATGACACCAGAGGGAAGGCAGTGGAAAGAGAATACAATGTTTTGAACAGAAAGGGCATAGTGAAAATGACAAATTCAGAGGGAATCAACACATAGTGACAGATATAACAAGAAAGATCCCATACAAATGGTTTATGTGAAATTGTACGAAGAAAAAGTAACAGATGCATAAAGCCCATCAACTTTACTGTTACAATCAGTCTGATCTGCATGCTTAAGAGAAGACACAACAGTGAAAAATACACTTCTACCTTTTATTCCAAAAGCTGTTACCTTCCCTAAGCCTAACCAGCAAAGAAAATAAGGTCTTATCAATCACTAGTGCAATTCCAGGTCATTTGGCAGACTTGAGTGAAAACTAGATTCCAGCTTACAATGTGTTCCTTAGAAGTCAGGCTAGTTTCCTGCTCTCTCAAGGATAATCACTAATAAAGGATTTTGCAGGGCAATATTGTCTTCTGAATAACACAACCCTTACAAAAACACCTTAAGGAAGTTAGAAAAGCATCATGCAAAAGCAGCAGGAGTAGAATGCAGTTCAAAACACTAATTGCTCTCCGGGACATGAGAAAGAAAAAGAGTGGATTGACAAGTGGTACAAAAGAGAAACTACAGGGTGAATCTTACCTGGGGAGAAGTAAGAGCCAATAAATGTGCAGCCCTATGCTTTTATTAAGGTCCCTCTTGCTATTCTTAGAAAACCACCCATTTACTGAAAACAAACAAACAAAACCTAGTGGCAGAAGAGACTGGCAGAGACTCCTTGCCTTACAGTTGGCCCCAGATGGGACATAGGCAACAGAGAGATAGGATGTATAATTAATACTCCACACTCTTGGATTCTAATACTGACAGTAGAGCAATCCCAAGCTGCCTTGACACCACAGCACCCAAACACAACTTCGGAAGCTTCATTTACTTCATCTTCTCTCTACTTCCTCTGTTGTAACACTGCTCATTACAGTTTCACGGGAGGAAAATGTAAGGGCTGAAAGGGGTACACGAGAGTTTGCAGTTACCAAATAAACAGTATCAAGATGACAAGCTCAAATTATGGCAATGGAAAGAAAGGATGGCAAGTGTGAAAAGAGACCAACCTGAACAACAAAGAGCTCTTCAACGATCTCAAAATAGGAAAGTGTGGAAATGAGGGCAGAATGTTTAATAATTATTAAGTAGGAATAACAAGAAAACACAGAACTAAGAGAGGAAAACAAAATAAGCAGTAGTTGACAGGAATAAGAGACTGCATTGTAAGTGCACCAGCATTAAAACAAAAAAAAACAAAAAACCCTGAACAATTGAAGTGTTAGTCATGCAAGATGGAAGAAAACAACTGACAGCTGATGACATTGGCAACAAACTTTTCAGTATCTGTTTCCATTTCAGTATTCCCTAGTGATGGCACCTACAAGCAACTGTATTCACATCACTGACAAATAAAGATATCTGCCGAGGAAAAGAGAAGAATGAGTTAGAACCTCAGTTTCCTGAAACTGATGTTCTTGGGTTCTCTGGACCCCAAAGACTTATACACTAAATATTAAAAATTTTTAACCTTATACTGATATTAAAGTTATTAAAATTATATATATAAATATAACTATTTTAAAAGTAGCTTCAAAAGCAACAGTAGTTGTTGATGTGAGAATTGGCAAGCTGAAATGTCTATTTTTAAACAGAACAACAGTGAAGAAGAGAAGCAGCAAGAACTTCTTGAGCAGTGTCACCATTAATTTTCAATCCTAAAAAATCTTTTGGAACAAGTACTCAAACTATATTCATTTATGCTTTCCACAGTAACTGACACAAGTACTGCCAAGTACAAGCTATGTTAAAACCCTTTTCTCTACAGTAGTGTAATGAAAAAGCAGTAAATCAAGTGTCTTTATCTTGATGTGTGACTGTCACCGGACAGCCTTATAAGCAAGACAAACACAGCTCAGATTAAACAATTTCTTTATGAAGGCAGAGCTACCCAGAGTTACTAGAAAGCAAAACAAACAAACAAAAAGTAGCAAAAGGGAAAGCTGTAAGGATGTTCTGCAGAAGTATGTCCTAGGATAAGGTCCCACAATACTCTAACAACATGGATTATGAAATCAATACATAATATGGAGTTTCAGCGTCTCCAAGATTTACTGGAGGACAATATTAAAATTAAAAAGTTATCTTGACTAATTAAAAAGTTGTCTGGAAAAACATAATTTAATACTGATAAGTAAAGTATCATTCAAAACTCAAGTCTGAATCTATCACTGCAGCAAACATTACCTCAGATTTTTGACACCTTGAATGCTGTACCACAGCAAAGCACTATAAAGTATTCCACAGTTCATGTAACTTTTCCCCTGACACAATAGAGATACAACCACTGTAGAGTGTGTTGGATTAAAAAAAGAAAAAATCCACTTCTCTCCCCAAAAAGGAGATTTTACTTGCTTCACATCTATGAATCTTGTCCATGTTTCATTGAACTCTACAATTCAGAAATCTGGCAGACTTTAACAATTTAGAAGGGAAAGATACTGCCATCTCCTGGACCAGGTAAAGCTGGCAAATCTCTGAATATCTGCATTCTGTTCTCCATCTTGCATTGTTTTCTATGCACTGAAAAGTAACTTCAGGAATTTAACAAGTCACCATCAGATGTTGCATTTAAAAATAAAAGCAAAAGTCTACAGTAGCAAATCCTCTGCAAGATAATCTTGGTTGCCTAAGTTCAGTAGGAACATAAAATCAGGTCTACTCATCCACCTCACCAAATTCTACATGCTTGAAAAACTTCCTTTTCAAGCCCTTCTCAACATGCACAAATCCTGAACAGAAATCTCTGTAAAAGTAGCAGTGTGAACAAAAACCAATCATGACAGCTTATTTTCATTAACAGCACACTGGAGTTGTAGGTGGCTTTTGGCCTACAGTTTTCAAATGTTTCTGCCATCTTGCTTTTACTTTTGAAGGTGTCTATTCCAATCACCTGTCTTCATACAACAGCTTTCAAAAAGCAGCTTTTGAGAATGTACCAAATGCTCTATTAGTATAACCTAGTCAAGCAAACACCTCTGCTCTACACTGAACAACTCGTACCAGACCACAGAAAGGTACACTCTAACTACAAAATCTGTACCTATAAAATTACTCCTGTAGCTACTCAATCCCCCACCACTTATCAGTTAAACAGCATCCCCAATACCTTATCAGAAATGCTTTACAATAAGGGGAATAAATAGATCGTTATCAGTAATTTGGGACACACCTAGTAATAACAATTCTTATTGTTGGTAACACTTCATTGCAAGCAGTGTCAAATATAGGCTCTTCCATTCCCCCAGTAACACAGTCTGCTCTAGTGCTCAGTTCCAGGGCTAATTGGAAGATACCTTAGGGATCCAGTGCCCAAGGATGTAGCTCAGTTAATACTTTTTTAACTGCATTATATCTGAAGTAGGATGTAACATAGCTGCAAATGTTTTAAAATTAGTTTTCTAATACTGACAACACAGAAGACAGTATTTACATCTTTTCCTACTAATCCATGTTGGTAGTTTGAAGTCTTTTTGAATGCTGTAACTGTTAAATCATTCCTCTGTAAAACAGCACAGCTACCAAACCAAAATGTTCAGAGAAGCATCAGTACAGCACAAGGGCTGAATTAGAGTGAAAGCAAACTGGCAGCAAACTGGCATCTGCAGGATGGAAGAGCCAGCAGCTAAGCTTAGACACAGGCAAATTTTCAGACACCACCACTTGGATACCAGTTAAAATTTAGAGCATACTTGACAAGCGCTGTTATTTCCTCCAGGTCATTTGAACAGTACAGGTAATTTATTATGCCTAATGCTCACTCTTAGTTAAACATTTCAGTTAATTTCATGCTTTTGCCTTCTTCTACCATTGACGTATTTTGCTTAGCCTCCTGAGATGTCTTAAGGGGTTTACCTGGTCAGGAACAACTGACCCACAAGGTGAGTTTGACCAAATTCTTTTAAAAACACTCTTGAATGAAGACAGAAAGTGTTTTACTTTAAACTTTTAGTTCAATTCTAAAGTATTTGTCTTCCTTCAATTCTGCAATTACAGTTGAGGTTCTCAGCTACCAACGCTAAAACTCCGCTTTTTTTCTTTTACATCAAGTAAAAATTCTGGAATTTTCTTGCCATCATACCTCAGGTTCACTTTGCACAGTACAAGTTCTGATGTGATGGATCTTTACAGAAGAGTGATTTAGGCACCTTAATAAAAAAAATCCTTAAAAATAGAGTATCTTCAATTCAACATTCAGTTTATTTTCTAAAATAGAAACCCCATGCATAATTCTAATATACAACATTTGTTTCTTACCAAAGACATGTCTATAAATATTCTTTTCCTTTTAATAAAGGTCTCTATCTATAGTCCAAATCCTGAATGCCAATCTGCCCAACTGTTTTTCAGGCAAACAGATTCCATTGAAGAAAATGTAGATCCATATCGTTTCAGGTACTGGAAAGCAAGTGTACTGCAGAACTAAAGAATGATCTCTTCAGGCACTTGCCATTTGGCTAACCGAAGTTAAAGAGTTTCATTATTTGTAAAAAGCAACAAAATTCCAGTCATTATAGCCTTAGCTGATTTCCACATGAAAAAAGTGCAAACCCAGAAATTTATATCAGCCATCTTGCTATGAGAAAATGCCATATTTCTTCTCCAATTCTTCAACAGAAGCATCTTTTAATCCCATGTGGTTCACATGATTGAATAATACCTGTGTAACTGAAAAAAGAAAATCCCAACATGAACTATTATTTTTGTGATTCACACTCTTAAATTAGTCAAACTTTTTTCCTTGGTGACAGTAAAGGGTCTATGGATTACACAGTTGAAATATGAATACATTTTTAGAACAACTGGAAGGATGAACAGAAGTAGCAAAGCAAAATTCTCACTTTGTTTTGATGCCCAGGACCTTCCTAACAACATTTCCTCAAACAGATGTATAATCCAGGCAACAGACAGCATTTAGTTTGTTTACTATCCTGACACTATGCCACTACATGCAGAACACAAAAGTTAATGCCAGATGGCAGATAAAGTTTACATCAGGTAAAGGCATGAATGCCATTTTTAAGAGGCACTGCACTTCAGTAAATCAAGTTATTTTAAGCAGATTGACATTTCAAAATTTTTTAAGTATAGTGGTTATTAGTGAAACTCAGTCATAGACAGTAAATTTAACTTTACAAGGTCCCAGAGGAATGTTTTGCTTCCAAGTGTCTCACTACTACACAGTCTGTCTGATGTGCTAAATAAAGAGTAAGTTTGCGACAAAATCCACTCTTATAAACCATGAATTCAAGCCAATGTCAAGCCAAATTGCAAAGTGATATAAGTGATGCCTCCACAACAGGAGAGACAACCAGGCTGAGTGCTTTAGAGATGTTTGCACTTTTTTCCCCAACAGAAAAGTCAGGATTTGTCAAAAAATAGTTGTAAATCGTGGAAACGGACGGTATAATCCGGATACCTTGGATCTCAGTTGTAGGATTTCATACAAATTCATAAATTGGTAACATTACAAACTACAAACTGGCATGCTAGCAAAACTTACTTTATCAGAATAAAATGCAGTGGTATTACTGATTAAAATAAGAGGATTTTATTCAGCTGTAGTTTTCTAGCCTGAACAGTAAATAAGGAATCAAAGGATTAAGAAAAATTACATGACATTCATATTAACTTCTAAAACAATCAAAGAGCTAGACAACTAAAGTGATTAGTACATGGAATAAACAAGAATAGCACTAAGTTTTATGCATTTTTTGCTAGATTCTACAGTAAAACAAAGTACATTTACAAAGACACTACCAAATTAAATTACTTACTTTTTTTTTCTGAACCTGACATAAACATTACTGCCATATCAAATCTTTTTAATTCAGAGAGCTGCTGGAGGATTTCAAGGATAAGCGATGGCTCCTCTTTCCTGAAGAAGATTATTACAAATATAAAAAATAAGTACTATTGATTAGAAAGATTCAGTAGCTGCAAGCAATATTAAAGAATTTTGGAACAAGAAATTAGAGGACCAATAGAGTTCCCTTCTCTGTCTTTCGTATTCCGTATCTTTGTCTTTCCTGTTCATTCTTTCAACAAAGCAGAAAGTCAATATCCAGAAACCTTTATGTAAGTATTATTGTTCTACTGAGCAAGACTGAAGAAATACAGAAACCTAGACTGATGCAAACTGACTGCTGGTCATGTACAGAATACCTACTCCATGATTCAATACTTACACCTGGCCATAACATCACCATTTTCATACATAACAGGGTAGTGTGAAAGTGTTGGAGGTTGAGGGGTGTGGAATTTTCCCCCATTCCTGGTGCTAGGTTACTAATGGCTGGATACTTAAGGACTATTAACTCCTTTTGTACGAGACAAAGAGCTAGCTGGGCGTGGGGAGGGGAGAGCAGAGGTGGTCATCAGATACGGCAGCAGGGGGGAGTAGCGGAAGAAAGGTTTTTCAGATCTGTGCTGTTTTCTTCTCCTTGGTGAGTGAGCTTTCGTCTGGGAAGGGGACATTCCTGAGGGCACATCCTCCTGGCTGTGCCGGCTGTTTTCTGTGCAAGGGGGCCGGCAGCCACAGTCCCACGCTCTCCCTGTCGGAGCACTGCCACGGATGGGGAGTCACTGCCACCTTCTGTCAGCAAGCCCGGGTGGGCTCATGTCTGCCACCCCTGCTCCCTGCTCTGAGCTATCCACGCCTGCCATTGCCCTGCCCGTCCCGCTCCAGCGCCCGCCGGCCTCTCGGTCCCTCGCCATAACCCGCACCCACAGAGCTGACCGCGCCACAGCGCCCCCTGCAGCTGCGCGGGAGTCATCGCACCCGCCCTGCCCGGCCGGGAGCCCGACAGCGCCCCTGTCGGCTGGGACCGGAACTGCACCAAACGGGAAAAGCGCTTGGCAGCCCAAAGACTCCTGTCACTGCATCTTCAGGGTTTTGATTGTCTCTTTGTCATTGCCACTGTTGTTGTTGATTGTTTGCCTTGCTATAGATACTAGTAAAAAACTGTTACCCCTTTTCCCCGTATCTTTGCCTGAAGGCCCTCGATTCCAAAGTTATAATAATTCGGAGGGAACGGGGTTCACATTTATGGGTTCTAAGGGAGGTTCCCACCCTCCTTAGCAGACACCTGTCTTCAAACCAAGACAGAAAGGAAGCAGCACCTGTGGCCATAAGAAGCTCACCAAAAAGCTGAGCCAATTACAGTTGCCTTAATTTTTATCCGTACAGGAAATTCCCAGATTGTGTTCATTTCACATTTTTCTGGTCAACAGTAAGTAGGCACTGCCTTTGTTACAAATACTAACAAGCAGTATTTTTCTTTCATAACTTCGCATTTCTTTTGGATTTTTACCTTACAGCAAACAATTTCAACTTCCTAGCCTTTTTATGTCATATCACCAAATGCAGGACTGTATCTCTAAGACAGCATTTTTCAACCATATGAAGGATATTTTAGTTTTTAAGGAAACCAAGGGAAAGGCACACATTGATTTACATTTGCTCTTCTCCATAAAACAACACCGAAAAATATCAAGTGTGTGCTTCTCAGACACAGTAATCTAGAAAAGCAGTACACTGCCTCTGAAAGACTAAATGAACTCTAGGACTAAAATGGTAGCATAGATAGGAATTTCAAAAATGGTATATCAGGTCCTGTCTTATCTGAACCCCAGTCTCCAATACACATTTGCTACAGATAACTGTAAAATGCCAGCAGGTAATTAAGTCTGAATGCATCACAATAAGCATGGCACAAAACTGGAACCCTCTGAATTTCTCAGTTTTAGAAAGTTAAAAGAGAAAACAATGTGTAACTGTATGTGGTCACAGAATACACACACTAATATGAACAAAAGTTATTTCATACCGTCTACTGCTAGTTTCTGATGCTCCTTAGAAGAGCACAATTCAACAAGACTTAGTATTTATTTTTCCACTTCTTTTCTACTTGATTTTTCAAGATGAGTTTCACTTCTTAAGAAGGAACAATTGAGTAATTCCAATTATTTCATTATGCTCATGAAACGCTGTGTACTGGAAATACTTTTGTAAGCCTGAGGCTGGGACTAGAGACAATATTAAAAAAAACAACCTCCCCCCACCAAAAAAAACCCAAACCTTTCAGAACAGCAGCATGCAATGTAAAACAAAGGAGGAGTTAAACTCACTCAATGTAGAAGTCATGTAGAATTTTCAGGATCTGGTTAAACAAGTCTGGATCCAAGGATTTCTGAAACAGCTTTGCAAAAAGTGAGGGCTCTATTTGCTATGGAAAAATTTAAAAAAGTTATTTTTGGACAAAATAATACAATTGAGTCATGAGAATTACATGTGCATTTTTAGAATGTCACGGACAATGCTGAAGTACATGAGAGAAAAAAACCCAAATTATACTATTTGACATTAAACAACAATTTTTGCTTGTTTGGGTCTTTTTGGAGATAGTAATTTCTAACTTCTCTTAAAAGAATTCTAAGTGATTTTTTTTCAAAATATATGTTAATAAAAGTACGCATTAAGTAAACTGCTGTGTTTCAACCATTTGCTCAGTTTAAAACTGTCACTATGTCTAGTTACCTCATTTGAAAAATTAGAATTTAATAGTTACTAATGTATTTAAGCCTTTAAAGAACAAGGGTCTGTATTTGAAAAAAAATGCAGAGACTGTACTTAAAGCAAATAATAAGGCATAAAAGAAGAAATACTCAAAAGCACGTCAGACTACTTAGTGTTATGTGAAGACAAATAAAAAAGGACTATCGTACACTTAGGGCACTCTAAACATAGCTATCCCTTCTACCTACGTCTACTGTTTCTTCAACTGATGTTGAAGGAACTGTCCAAACCCTGTTGATACTCTATGTTTCCTACCTTCAGGTACAAGTACATGCTTTCTGGGCAGTCTTTCAACTTCCTGAAGTCAGATTCAAGCTGAAAAGAATTTGCAGGAATGGGAGGAACTGGAGAAGCAGACATAAATGACTTTCTGATTTCTTTTGCTCTGTGTTTGCTTGCAGGAAAAGATGGATGCAATGCTGATGAAATTCCTTTCACATTAACAGGAACCCTGCAAAGGTGTTTTGAAACAAATCAACATTTAAGGAAATCCTACACTAAGACTTAACCAGAGATCTTTCTATTCATTAAAAGCTAAAATACTATTTCTTTTTTTAAAATAATGTGGTTTAGTTTAAGCAGGTATTTTAAAATCCCTTCATATTATAGAAGCTTTATATTCAATTCATTTTCTCTAAAAAAAACACATCTGCAAATACTTAAATTTACTCAGCCTCTCTCTACTTTCTGGAAATAACTGAATTTTATAGTAGGTTTCTCCTATATTTACCTGCAAAAAAAAAAAAAAAATAATTCTGCAATTTCATAACACATAACAATAACAATACCAAATGAATAAACCAGTTTCAAGACTGGTAGCAGTAGATCTATTTCTTGCCCTGCAATTTGTCACTTAAATCCATTTACTTTTTAGAAATTATAAAATGGCTAAGAATATACTTTTTCTTCAACACAGTAAATCCATCCAACTGAGCTAGAAAATGTGGGTAGGGGCAGTGTTTCTCATAGAAATTCTTCAATCAGGATTCCTTAAAAGGTATTTAACAGAGTAAGACAATGTTGATTGTGGACAAGTGGAGAAGTAGACAAGTAGTATTAACACTGAGCAAGGATAAAGCTTCTGTACTTCAGCCTAGTTTCAGCAAGACAGACCTGAGTCAGCCTAACAAACACAGTGACAGAAACCAAGCACATCAGAAGCTATCAGCTGCCTGTGCTGCAGAGGAAAGGGTGGTGACACTCTCATCTGCTTCTCTTCTCTCACACAACTGGGGTACAAAGAATGCTTGAACTCTGTTCAAAGTCTATTCTAAAACACAACAAATAAAAGTCACAGCCAGGGAAGGTGGCGTGCCCAAGCAGGAAAGAGTACAGCAAGCAGGAAAATACTATGAATTTCTTCATATTGGCAATGTAAGGACAAGTTTTTCATCTGACACTAAACAGATCATCTTTGCCTCAATCACTGCATGGTCAAAGATGCAGATGTGCAAGAACTGCAGTTTCTTCCAACATTTCCTTTTTAATTCAGATTCTCCAAAATATCTTCAATACCTTACAACATGTAGACATATGGAAATGAAGATTACATTTCAACTACATTTACCTTTTTAAAAGAGGATCAGAATTATTTGTGCTTACTGTAATGGTGACGTATCACTGATTTCTTCTATTTTCAAGTGCTTTGCTTTTGGAATGTCTGCTGTAATCAACAGATCATCCTGATCTAGAGTCTCTGTTGTTTCAACACTCACTGAATTCCTCCAGTTATTGACTGAAGAAGCAGTGCTGGGCAAGTCACCATCTGATGTATCATCATCAACTTCTTCAATGTCTATTCTTCGCAATGGCTTCTAAACAGAACACAGACCTCATGTCATGTGTGGATTCGATGTAAGTGTTTATACAGACCCCAGACACAGCTGTGTGTAACTTAAAATAATCTTATGATAACCAGTTATATCGGTAGTGGTGCACAGAGAAGACACTTTGAATAAAGGTAAACAGCAAAAAGGGAAACCATAAAATACTACATGAAGTCTGATATGATAATTTTATTGCTTTACCCTTATAAACCAGTACATCCTCTAGAGGATCTCAATATGCAGTAAATGTTTTTCCTGTAATAATTAAGCATACATTTTTTCCACTAAGGCTGAATAGGCAAGATCTATCATATACTTAGTCCCATTATGTGGTCAAGCTTTCTAATTTAGCATAACAAAAAAAAAATCCCGCAACATAGCCCTTGGCCCACAACTTAAAATTCTGATATAATAAATATCTGTAACTCAACCCTACTGATTGACCAAATTACATACATCATAAGGTAATTCATTCTACCACTAAAGAACATGCTAAAATGCTTCAGCTTGTTCAATCTCTGCATGGTACCCACTATTTTTGACTATCGCCTAAGCACCACTTTCACAGGTCTTAAAAAAAAACCTCTCATCACTTCTTTAGACTTTCATTTCCTGAACATGAACACAGTTTATATTGCTCTAGAAATACAGATGCAAATGCACGTGATTAAATACACTCAGAAACTCAGACTGCTAGGAATGGCAGTACTAAAACCACAGATGTTTCATCTATACTTATTCTACCTTAATGGAGTAACAAGAGGAATAAAACCAACCTAATATCTTCACTTAATTTAGCAGCCAGAGAACACCTAATAAATATAATTGTCCATAGTATTTCAGCTACTTCACAATAAATTCATTTAGGTTTAAAGGAGTATTGTATCTAGTTATAGAGGACATAATACTGCCCCCTCCTAAAGGATCAAAATAATCACACATTTTCTACTGAAACCATCCATCTGAAATATATCATTGATGAAGGCAAACAAAGGTTTTAAAATAGCACAAGTGCATACACAAAGTATGAGCACAGTTTGTATTTACACATCTCATTGCTGAATGTAAAAAGATTAAATGTACTAAAAGAGAAAAGCTAATACATAAAGAAACCTGATACTACTCTATATTTATTTTCATCTATAACTCATTAATCTGACTGTAACTATTGATAATTCATAGTCCAAATATATTGCTTATTGAAAACGAATACCCAGTTGTTCTACAGTATATGTGGATGAAAATGCATGCTCAAAGCTCTTTGAGAAGCAGCCTTACATGACTGCAGCACAACACAAGTAGGCAACATGTCTCATAACCACTACGGCTGCTGTAAAAACCATGAACAGCAGAAGGAAAGTTTGCCTAGAGCTTCTCAATCAAACACAGAAACTCAACTGTCTCCCATTTACTCTCAACTTCAATGTTACCTATGACCCGAGAAAGGGTTGTGGGGCTGCCTGCCTATTCCATGTTATAAATGGATGCATACACCACATTTGCTGAGGGTGGTACTGCAGGTTGAATGCTTACACCACCACTAAGAACTATGTGTGTAAATGTTCTTCAAAAATACCAAAAGAGTAAATTTATACATTTTTGGCTTTCCACAGGCAAGGTGTATCTATCAGGAGTTAGTCTACAAATACAGAAAACAGATTTTAACTTTAAGCTCTACTTTTCCCATCATTACAGAAAGTAACTCACAAACAACTTACTGTTGATTTAATCTGTAATGGATTATCAATCAGTTTCACTATATTTTTTATTTCCGTTTCTTTTATCAATACTGCAGGATATTCTTGGTGAGTCTGCTGTTCTTTCTCAGCTAATTCCTGAAAAAAAGGCAAATTGTCCAAAAGATCAGGTGTTTGATGAATAAATACAAAGTATGTTAAAAATAATGTAATAAAGAATAAAAACCCTTCTAACATTATAGCCTTACAAAAAGCTCCCAAACGAGCAAAACCACACTATACCCAAATAAGCATACATACATTCCTTATTTTAGTGAGTTCATTTATTGCTTGTTTATTTCCAGGTTCCAGCTTCAGAACAGCTTCAAAATCTGAGTGAAAAAACAACACATAAACTGTAGGTATTTCAAGTTACAATGTACACATGGCAGATTTTTAAACCACCTATTTTCCTTTCATAGTTCTAAAAATAACTAAAGGCAGGTAAATCACAGAATGGGCAAGGTAGGAAAGGACCACAGTGGGTCAGCTGGTCCAACCTCCCTGCTCAAGCGGGGTCATTCTGGAGCGCGTTGCACAGGATTGCATCCAGACAGTTCTTGCGTATCTTCAGTGAGGGAGACTCCACAGCCTCTATGGGCAACCTGTTCCAGTGCATGGTCACCTACACTTACTGTGTAAGTTCTTCCCCTTATTCAGGTAGAACTTCATGCGCATCACTGTCTGCCCATTGCCTCTTTCCTAATACTAGGAACTAGAGTCTGACCCTCATTTTGACACCTTCCCTTGAGATACTTGTAGACATTGATGAGTTCACGCCTCAGTCATCTCTTTTCAAGACTGAACAGGGCCAATTCTCTCAGCTTTTCCTCATAAGAGAGATCCTTCAGACCCTTAATCATCTTTGTCACCTTCTGTAGGACCCACTCCAGGAGCTCCATGTCCCTCTTGTGCTGAGCCCAGAACTGAGCACAGCACTCCAGATGTGGCCTGACCAGGNTGTGCTGAGCCCAGAACTGGGTACAGCACTCCAGATGTGGCCTGACCAGGGCTGAGCAGAGGGGCAGGATCATCTCCGTTGACCTGCTGGCAATGCTCTTCCTAATGCACTCCAGGATTCCACTGGCCATCTTGGTCCCAAGGGCACTGCTGGCTCTTGGAAGATTTGTTGTCCACCAGGATCCCCCAGGTCCTTCTCCACAGAGCTGCTTCCCAGCAGGTCAGCCCCGAGCCTGTGCTGGTGCTTCGGGTTATTCTTTCCCAGGTGCAGGACCCTCCATTTGCTTTTTGAATTTCAGAAGGTTCCTCTCTGCCCATCCCTCCAACCTGTAGAGGCCATTCTGGAGGGCTCACAGCCCTCTGGGGTATCAATCACTCCTCCCAGCTTTGTGTCATCAGTGAACTTCCTGAGAAGGCATCTGCCCCTTCATCAAGTCACGGATGAACAAGTTAAGTAATACTGGGACCAGTACTAAACCTTGTGGGACACCACTAGTGACAGGCCTCCAACTAGACGCTGTGTCACTGATTAAGAAGACCCTCTGGGATCCATTGTTCAGCCAGTTCTCAATCTACCTCACTGTCCATTTATAAGTCATCCTAGCGCCTGTATAATGACCTACTTTTTAAACAAACTTTTCAAACTATTTCTTACTACCTATCATAAAGAGCAACAGCTGTAATTTCACACAAAACTGTCTTCCCATTATGTTGGTACTGACACAAGAGCTTTTATACATATTCAGTGAAATCCAACAGAAACTCCTTAATTCTTAACTTTTGCATGGAAAATCTCAATAAATCAGAAGAAAAAGATCAGGATGTCCCTATATTGATCTTTTACCTATCACCTAATTCAAAGTCATACCTTGAATAGCTTCCTTTAGCTTTCCAAGAGCAACTCTGGCAGCTCCTCTTCTGGCAAACGCTTTAGAATAGGAAGCATCTAAGAGCAGAGCTTGTGTGCAGTCATCTTCTGCCTCTTTGTACCTCAGCAAAAGCACAGTACAAAATTAACAGTTTCAAGAGGCAGTTTCCAATGAAAAGACAAGACCTATTTAAACCAATTAAAATATAAAGGGAGATCTTCATTACCTACATACATAAACACATCACTGAGCCAAAACGCAACATAAAAAACCCCCATAAAACATGATTTCTTAGCACCTTGAAATTTCAGCCATATCTTTTGGTATCTCATAAAATAATGCTGACTCTTTTTATCAACACTAATCATTCCTCTATAAAAAAAACCAAAGCTTTTCAGAGCAGAGTCCACTTTAAAAATTCAACAGTAGAACTAAAAATCAAAGTCAGTACTATGGCTTTGTACTTCTGAAAACCAGAAATACCATCACAAACAAAGAAAAAGTACAAGAAAGGAGAAGCAAGCATGCCTGAGAATAAATTTCTCTATGTCTGAAATTCTGTAACTTGTCCTAAACCATTTCAAAATCAGAATTCAGTGTATCCTCGTATTAACGTCATTTGCTTTAATCTTAAAATTAAATTTCCCCATGTCTTTTATATTGTTACATTAGATGACGATTTTACTATGTATTCATTAAACTATTTTCATTCATTCCCCTTCTCCACTTTCAAACTACCATTAAATTTATGCAAATTAGTTCTAATTTGCAGTTCTTATCAGTACTAGCAGTTTGTAAGAATACCAGTGGGCTTTTGTTGCATTTTATGTTTGGTCCTCTTTGAAACGTGAAGACCCATAATACAAGATTTATCAGAAGCAATCGATTTTCTTGCTTGGTCATTCAATTGAAGTATCATTTCCTCTGAATCTTACAGAATATTATTTGCATTATGATGTCTTTTAATTTACAAATGTTGCATCAGAAATACTATCCATGCAACCTATTTTATAATATCCTAATTTGAAATCAGTGTACTGTCTCTATAGATATCCGGAAACGTCATGTTAAACCAGATGACCAACATAACCCTCAGCTCTCTGTTTCTCATGCTACCAAGTTTTAAAATACCACACCAACACAAGAGTCAAGAGGTTCAGACCTAAAAAATGGCCATATGGATCTTATCTAATTTGCTAGAAAGTATGAATTTCCTACTGTTTCTGGGTTATTTGGATAAAACTTAATTAAAAATAAACAAACAACACATACGTGCCTCCATCAGTGAAGTTAAAAGTATTTTAAAAGGTAACCATTTCCAGAAAAAGCTCATATTCGTTCCCTCTAAAGTCACAAGTTATAATCCACTTGTTTTTACAGTGCAACATTTAGTAGCTGACTGGATTTCATAGTCAAAAGACAAAGCTTTGGGCAGCTCCTTTCAGAAAGGTGAATATCCGAATTTTGCACACATAAAAGAACAAAAATCCAGCTTCAGAAACTAATTTCATACTGGTGTCATTTTATTCTCTCAGAACCTTTTTCCTAGAAATTGCATTGCAAGATCACACATACAGATTTGTTCCCTCTCCTTTACTGCTTTCAACAGGATTTATTCTACACTGAATTCCAACAAAAATTAGGAGTGAGAATAACTCAACTCGAGTGAAAATCTGCTGGATCATTATTCCTCCTGATTTACAACAAACAAACAAACAATACAGCATGTGCAATTCCTCTTACTTCTCAATCTTTAGGTAGGCCATGGCTCTGTTAGCTGGCAGTAGTGCATTGGTGCCATCTGCTGCGATACCACGGGTGTAACATTCTATTGCAGCCTCATACTTTCCTTCTTTAAAATAACCGTTACCCTGGAATATTTAGGTCAGAAAAAAATGAGCATTGAGAAAATCTAGTGCAATGAACCTTTCCTTATCCTTTTTAGCAGAGAGGGTCACAAGATTACAAAGATAAATCGCAAAGAACACCCACATCAAGGCAGACAGTTACGGCATATTTCTTCCTATCTAAGTTTGGAGGCAGAACACAAAAGGTACCTTAATAGTTTCTAATAGCTCAAGGATAAAAAAAACTTTGCTACATGCATAGTTTAAATGCAGACTTGTAAGTCCACAACTTGTTATTTAACTTTATGCTTGATGTGCAGGTTAACCTATTCTGTACATCCTGAATTTAAACACAAGCTAACCTTTATAATTCCCCTTTCAAGACTATTTTTTGCACTGCACAAATTCATCTTTATCCTGCTCCATAAAACCTATCCTCAAATATTACTTGCGTCCAAATGTTGTTGTTTTTTAATTAATGCTCTATACAAGAAAATTATGTTCCTTTTTTTGTTTGTTTCTGGGGGAAAAAAATTACCTTTTATTTCTCAGTACTAATTTGAAGCTGCACATCTCTGCTACTACTCTACAGACTGACAAAAAAAAAGAAAGGCCACAGCTCAGACCTCAAGACTCGGCAGGATCCATGATGTCATGAACAAGCCTGCAGTGAGTCAACTGTGCTGCCAATGAAGTATTACATTAGACTGAAATTTCTCATCTGTAACCTATTCAAACTCTTGTTCCTTAATGCAAGCTTTCATTCTTTTCTAAGTACCTCTTACAACCAGTGTAGCAAACCTGAATATTGATAACAAGTCAGAAGTTGCATAGCTAGGAAAGTGAACAGAAAAATTTGGTTTAGTTGGTAAATGTTATTTATCTACTGAAAGAGTGGTGAGAGGGAGAAATCACTAAGCCAACTGTAAGTCAAGACTATGTATCCAGAAATACACCTTTATTGTCATTGTTGCTGGCACCCCTAAAGTCCTTTTTATAACTATTATTCATCATGTAATCAGAGCTTTGAAAACAAGAAGCAGTCCACAGTGCCACCTGCACAAGCAAGGGTCAAGATGCTTATAATAAATGGAAAATGAGATCTTTGTCTAAGTTCCACTTGTCTTACCACATATTTGAAATTTAGAAATTTGGCCTGTAAAAGCTACTTTTTATAATTATTCCTCCAGACAAATCCAAACACAACTCACCTTCTTAGAGCTTGAAATGGGAAAAAATTAAGGTTATATCAAGGACATTGCATTTATAAAGCTCAAGGCAGTATCAGGTTTAATTTATACATTTGTATAGCTCACAGCACAACACAAACCTTTTCTTTGCTAAATCACTCCTGTTCCACCAGAACCTGTGACTTACCAGATCTTTTTCTGCAATTGCCTTCTGCTTGAGCTGCTGGTCTTCAATGCGCTGCTTCTCTTCATCTGTTAATCCTGTTCTGACTCCATCTTCAAACTCTCTCTCTTCTGAGCTTTCTTTTGATGACAGAGCCTGCAAAGACATAATATTTTTCCCTCAGTAAATATTTCCCCAAACATTTTCAGAACTTAAATTACAATAATTTCTACATTTTTAAGATACAAAGATCTGCCAAGCTTTTTAACAGAAGCGCCTGAGTTGTAAATTGAATGCAAACTGAAGAGACCATATTAAATTGTTTCTTGAAAATGTATTTCTATGAGGGACTGCAAGTCAGAATATGCTTGGTAAATAAAAAGTATGTAACTTCTGAAGCACAATGTAAAACGATTCATGGAACCTGTTTCTATATATTGCAATTCATGTATCATTTACTTCTTCAACTACTGCAGACTTTGCAACTTCATTCTGATAATAAATTTTTCAAGCACTTTCAAAAACACAGTTGACATGTGAGTACTTTCATACAGTAATGACAGGAATGTATATTTACTAAGGTCATCATAATCAACATTCTCCTCCCTGTCATGAAAAGGATATAATTTGCACTAGAGTATTTTGTTCTGCTAGGCTTAGAACAACTTGCTGGTTTGGCTGACCACAGCAATCAGTGGGACTACAAGGAGGCCAGCAGTGCAGGCCAAGAGAATACAAAGGCTGTCTCATGTGTTATGCTTCCTTATAGCAAAATACTAAGCATGACTGGAAAAAGCATTAACATGGGAGGTAGAAAATGAGGGAGAATTAAAAAACAAACCTACCAACCAACCAACCCACCAACCAAAGAAAACCAACCAACCAACAACAACAAACCAACTAAAAAACCCCAGATGGTGCACAAATACAGTCTTAGTCTGACAATCCACTATTACACTGACTTTTGCACGTGTTTCTCCTGAAGAAACTCCATTAAAGATTTTGACCTCAGTGAACTTCAAATGCCAGAAAAAGCACATGAGAATTTGTTGAATCAATTCTTGTTATAAATAAAAATTGACATGGTATAAACTGAATAGGGTATATTAATTTATGTTAGGGCCTAATAATCTTATTACCTGATTAATTTTCTTAAGTTCATTTTTTGCTTCCAAGTTGTTTGCATCCAGCTCCAAAACCTTTTCATAATCTATCAGAAGACCAGAAAAATATATTTCAGGTAGGAAGCACAGACCAGTGAACAGAGCATTCTTTTAAGATAACCTTTTTTGTAGTTCCCAAGAAGCCTGAGATTCTTCAAGTAGTACATAATTCTAAAGCATTTAAAGCTGAATTATTCTAGAACAACTAACATCTACAGATATCATTTGGACTTGCTACTTGAATTTCACCTTGCTAGAAAAATATGCAGCATGGTATTTCATTCCTTTATTTACAGAAAATGAAAATTAAATTCCTACATGTTTGTACGTATTTTAAGAAAAGAATTTAAAATAGCCCACCTTCTTTAGCACCTTGAAGATTTTTCAAAGCAAAGCGAGCGGCCCCTCTCCTGGCATAAGCCTTTAGGTAATTTTTATCTAAAGCGAGTGCTAAATTGCAGTCAGATTCCGCAACAGAAAACCTATCAAAAAAATGAATGAGTAGTTTGGACACATCTAGGTAACAAACCCCAAAAACTTCAGCAGTTTCTCTTACTTTGAGCCTTTCCAGGTTCTTGATAACATGGAAATGTTACATGCATCAGAAGGGACACAAAACAAGTATTTATACATTTCTTGATTCAGAATACATTAAAACAAGAAAGGGAAACAGTGATCAAGAATCTCTACTGCCATAGAAGCAATAACCAACTCCCCTTTCTTCACCCAAAACAAATCAAAGCTTTAGAAACAGAGGTCACTGAATCTGAAAAAGGCAATTTAATTTTCTTTTCCCCTTTTTCCTTCAAGTCTTACACTGTAGTACAGAGGACCAACTCCTAGTGTGAAAGCAGAGGAAAAATCGGTGAGGGAGACTACTAGATTCCTTCTCCTGGCAATTCCTATTTTACTTTGAAACTGGAAGGCATGTTGCAACAACAGCCTTACACATACATCACAGCATGATGTATGATCATGGATTAAAACCTGACAAAAAATCTGAAGGTAGCATCTCAAGTAAGAAAATATTACAGATTTAACAATGCAGGTCTTACTTTTTCATTCTATAAAATGCCGATGCTCTGTTTGTGGGCAATACTGGATTGTACGGATCAGAATGCATCCCTCTAGTATAGCACTTTATAGCTTCATCAAAGTTTCCTTGTTTAAAATAGTTATTACCCTGTGAAGAAAAAAAAGCCTTTTCAGCAAGTTACTGTACATTGGCAGACACACTGCCAATTAAAAAAAAAAAAATTATTTTAGAATGCTTTAATACTTTTGTTCAACATTTCTCATTAAGTACTGCTTTACTATGAAATATGCTTTGCAATTAATATATTATTAATATAATAATATATTATACCCCATATCAAATAATTCTCATGATATACGCTGTAACATAGGTCTATAAAATATCAGTTTTCAGTATCTGCAGGTCATTTCCAGAAACTTCTAATAAACACATTAACTACTTAAATTACTAAATTACTGAATGTTTTTAAAGTTTTTAGCAACTAGATTTGGCATCTTTGCTTTCCAATTCAATATTCTCATTTCTGCCTCCTTTGGGACACAACTTTTATCATGTACCCTCAACTACTTCACTGTAGCCAAAATGATAATGGCCAAAGACACCTCAACTTCTCAGTGTAGACTGCAGATTGCACGTCAAGGCATTTCCACAGCAGCAGAGACAGAACACAAATATCACCCATACACACAATTTAAAACAAACTTACAAACAAACCAAACCAAAGCTAAAACTCTACAGATGGGTTAGGGGACTGCTTAAAAAGAAATTTCTCAAAACCACAGAAGCTGCTACACAACTTAATACTATTTCTCACAGCAATGAAGCTTGAGATAGGTTTCTCTCTATATCCTATCTTATTAGGTAAAACTGAACCAGTATGAACTTGTCATTACTAAATCTTGCAGATTTAGTTTGGGGCATTCAGATGTTGTGTTCAGATAAAAACCAGTTTGACCTATATGGCAATTCTGTACAGCCATTCAACTTCTCAAAGCAAAAAATCACTAATATATTTATCATAATGAGCACATGTTAATTAAAATCTGACAGGCTTGCTCCTATAGATAATGAGAAAAAATAGAATTGTAGTGAGAATTTTCTATTTTGGAATAATGGGCAGGAAAACAGACAGAAAGACTTCCAAATAGGCAAGTATTTTACCAGATGTGTGGTCTCAGTGGGTAGCCTTTTAAAAGAAAAATTGCAAATGCTCCTGTATCTAAATTGCTACTTTGCCAATAATAAGCATCTATAATTCTATAACCTTTTCCTTCTCTGCAAGAGCCTTTTCTGTATCTATACGAATTCCATCTTCTTCTGAGTCTGATTCTGGAGATACAGAATCATGAGTACTATCTTCTTTATCTAGTTCTTCAAGTATTTTATCCTGGAATCAGAAAAAAAAATAAACTATTATCTTCATTAAATTCAATGGGGCAAAATAATACAAGTAAGATTTTAGAATTATTAATGTGTCCTATAATACTGACAGTTGTGTTTAGTCTTATGTTCTACTACAATTATGACCTTTTAATAGACCTGTTGTTAAAAAAGGATTCTTCCCCCTTAAACTCAGTCTGTAGGATGAAAGCACAGTCAATGGCAAACCAAGTATTTATCAATATTCCAGATACTAAACATGTAACCTTTTTGGGAGAAAGCTACTTTTTATGTTCATACAGTACCCAGCACGGTAAGATACTGACTAGTGGACTGAACTCTCAGCACTGTAACAAAAGCTTATTTAATAGAGAAATCAACTGGGGACAAGACTTAGGTAACAAAGCAAGTATTATGACTTACCACATCGAGTTTTCCCCATGCATCATAATCATAAGACTTGATCTTGTTTTTCTTATTTTCCTCAGAGGTTATCTTTGAAGGGACTTTATTTTTTATTTTCTTCTTTTTCTTAAAAGCCTTGTTTCGAATTGGTGGCAAATTCTAAATTGAATTAAGTAATTTATTACAAAACAGATATGTGAAAATCACTTGCACTGAAGAAACTACAATACCTCTATCTAGACAGTGTATCTATCTAGTGGCTAGTTTTATTTTAGAAATCCAGCCAGCAAGCTGTTCTCATGAACTCTACAAATCCACTGAAAAGTATAAATCTTTCAACACATACTAGCAAATATTATACATATGATATGAAGATAAGTTTTAAAAGACAACTCTCTTCAGAGCATTGCTTAAGAATAACTTCAATATACTACATGTCAGCAGTAAATTAGCAATACTGATGCTGCAAACAGAAATATTCTCACAGATCTACTCAGAACTGATAAAAAACTTACTGGCCTCATCACCTCCAGAAGCTGCTGCCCTAAGCTCCATTGGTGGAACAGTTTACAAAGGAATTTTTGGTTTATTTCAGATGAAGAAGACGTCATGGGTTAGTTCATGCCTTCTATTTAGATTTTAAGTCAACAAATGTAATTTTGCTAAATCAAAACGTAATTATTATACACATTATCACAGTATGAGTAGCTGAGTTGACACTGGTCTTGTGTTTTTTACCTCTTCTGGGACCCCACTCTGTTTCCTGAGTTCACAATCCACTTCTTTAATATCTTTTTCCCAGCTCTCCAATTCTCTCATAAAATCCTGCAACTCTTCAGCATTTTGCTTCATTTGCAGCTGCAGTTCTATTGCCTTACTTGGTGCACTCATTGTAATCTGCCAAAATCCAAAGAAAAAAGCTTTCCTGCTATAAGTTGGAAATACGTAGTGAAGGCAGCTAGCTACTTCAAAATTAAGAAGTCTGACTTAGGTGCCAGTCAGGCCTTCCAACAGCATGGTATGAACATTAAACACTAAGAGCCTAAGAAGAAACACAATTTAAATGTCTTTGGAAAATTGAAGGGAAGCCATGTCATTCAAATAAAACAAAGTATATCATAACAAACAGCAAGTTACGTTTTTCTAACTAAATGTAAGGCAAAGCACCAATAAATCAATGGCAATCCTGAAAGTGCAAGCAAGTCCTTAAAACACTGTTTAATAATTACCACATGATTGCCTTTGTAAATTTTGTTGTGTCAATTTTACTGTCTTAGATGAAAGAAGTTTTATTATCACAAAAATATCAAGTCATGGTTAAAAAGTAAGCTTGAAAAGTCTTGGTTACAATTCAGAAATACCCCCCCCACGTTTGTACAGTTCATAGCAGAACAATCTGAAAAGACTAAGCAAACATGTTTTGAAAAAACCATAATTAAAGAAATCATTATTAGCTCAATACAAACTTAGAAGAGTTATGAACAATTGCTAACTATAACCTCTTGATGGCAAGCATCAGGATCTGTTACAAGCCTCATGGAAATATAAATAAGCTATTTATAGAAATACTATGCACAAAATTTTTAAGGAAGAAAAGGATCTAGATTATTCAACATGTTTTATTTAACATTATTTTTCACACCTGGTAAGGTAATAGACTAATTGCATAGCAATATAAAAAATTATGAACCTAACAAAGCTAATGACTTCTGCAGTACAATGTGTTATCCATAATTACACACAAGGGTCTCAAAGAGATGAAAAAACACACTGCATCATTACTACTGAACTAAAGCTACCAATGCAGAAATGTTTTTACGTGCTCAAGAGTAAGCAGCTGAGTAGATACCCTACTGCAGCAGTTGTGCTTCTCCCTACTTCATAAATAGGTGGTGACATCTTTAACCTGAGCAATATGCTAGGTCTATTTGAAACAAACCAGAAAAAAAAACTTTCAGTGAAGCAAAAAAGACACGTTTCCAACTGAGGTTCCTATGTTGTTTTCCACCTTCAGCTGTTGTCCTACATTGAACTGCCTCTGTAGTATTCAGTCTGTTAATTTAGTGCAACCTGGGTATGGACACATAAAATATTCCATACAGTCGAGCACTTCTAGGTAGCTAGAACAAGATACGTGAAGAGATGCAAGAAAATACCTTGTGACCTGCTAAACTTTTCTTTTTCCTATCACTGACTAAAATAGTATTCTCATGCATGAGGAAATCTAACAAGAAATCTGGCTGTTTGTTCTCTGGCATTCTAACCCATCCTGCTCAAGTGCATAAAATCAGCTTGCTCCGTTACCCGCTAGTCACACACAATTTAGCAACTACTTTAATCCACGCACTGAGAGCAGCCTGTTCACGGCACAGCTCTTACACCCTTCAGGGCCCTTTTATTCGAGTCTCAACGCTGCGCCCTTCCCAACACCCGAGGGCTACTGGTTACCGGGGAGCGGCCGCATAACGCCAGCGGCCTGGCCGGCAGCACAGGCCCGCCCGGGAGCGGGCCCCGAGGCCGCACCGCAGGAGGCCCCGAGGCAGAGCAACCCCTTTGAGCTCAGCATCCGCCTCTGCACCGCCCGCAAGCTGCAAGTGAGGCCTTGACTCCATCAGGGTGAGCTCCCCCTCCCCTTGCCTCGCTTCCTCACCCCGCGCGGCCAAGCCGCCCGTGCAGCACAGGGATGGGGATGCGGCTCCGACACGGCGCCGCCAGGGGGTTCGGGCATCGCATACTATACTCTGCTCTGCTGTCTTCTGTTCTGTTCTGTTCTGCACATCCGGTCCCGTCCTCACCTGCACCGTACCGCCGCTCCTCCCGCCGCCGCCGCCGCCGCCTCTGCGGCTCCCAGGATGCAGCGCGGCGGCGCAGGCTGCGGGAGGCCACGGCGCCTGCGCGCGCGCCCCTATCCACGTGCCGAGAGCGGAGCCGGCGATTGGCGAGACCGCGATCCCGGGCCCGGGCCCGGGCCCTGAGTGCCCCGGGCAGGCGCGGGACGGCGGCGCCGGACATGGAGGAAGGGGCGGGTGAATCCCCACCGGCGGCAGAGAAGAAGGGAGCGGAGGAGGAGGAGGATGATTTCGGCTACCGGCTCTTCCCGGACCGGAATAAGAAGCCGCAGAGCTTCCTGGTCCGCAGCCTTTTCACCTTCCACAACAAGTGCCAGCTGATGCTGAGGTTCACCCTGGAAACGAGTAAGCGCTTCCCCGTTCCCCCGCGGGCCCGGCCCTGGTGCAGCGGAGGTGCTGAGGCAGAACCCGGGCCGTCCGTGGCCGCTGGCGGCGGTGACCTTGTGCCGCCGGGTCCGGGGAAGGGCCCTGCGCTCCGGCCGCAGCCTTCCCGCGGCGGCCGGACGGGGCCCGAGCAGGTGGCGGGTGGGACTGCTGCTTTAGGAACACGCTGATTTTGGTTAGACAAAATACGGATTTGAAAGTGGCTGAGAGGGTTGTTGTTTTTTTTCCACTAGAAGGTTCTTCTCTACTTCTTTTTTTTCCTGAGAAATTAAGATGATTTGTCAGTTTCTGTGCTTTCGTGCCCTTTTCACTGCTTGATGTGGACTGTGAGTGTTAACAAGCAAACGATGGTCACTGTAGGCCATTCTATTTATGTCTATTAGTAATAAAATAATATCAGGATTGACTTGATTCCTGAACTGCTGGGACTGTATCCTGGACTGCATCAAAAGGACCATGGCCAGCAGGTCGAGGGAGGTGATTCTCCCCTTCTATTCTGTTCTTGTGAGATACCACCTGTACTACTGCATCCAGCTCTGGTGCCCCCGACATAAGAACATGGAACTGTTGCAGTGAGTCCAGAGCAGGGCCACCAAGTTGGTAGGGGGGCTGGAAAACGTCCCCTCTGAAGAAAGGCTGAGAAGATTGGGGCTGTTCAGGCTAGAGAAGAGAAGGCTCCATGAAGACCTTATCTGAAGGAGGCCTACAGGGAAGCCATACAGGGACTCCTCATCAGGAATTGTAGTGATAGGACAAGGAGTAAGGGGTTGAAACAGAAACAGGGAAAATTTAGGCTAGGTAAACAGAAGAAATTTTTTACTGTGAGGGTGGTGAGGCACTGGCGCAGTTGCCCAGGGAAGTTGAGGTTGCGCCATCCCTGGGATTGTTCCAAGGCCGGGTTAGATGGGGCTCTGAGGTACGTGGTCTGGTGGAAGGGATCCTTGCCCAAGGCTGGGGAGTTGGGAAGATTATCTTTAAGGTCTCTTCCAACTCAAACCATTCTATGATTCTATGTCGGAATCTGATGCGAGGAACGGATTACTGCACCCCAATATGATGCTCAGATAGCCAGTTTATTGCTCAAATTAGCATTTCTTTATACTAAAATACTACTGTACAAGTGATCACACGAATGATTAGACACTTCTCACTGGCTGTGTGCTTGTGTCCACGTGCTCGTACTGATGTTCTGATTGGTCAGAAGTTTTGACGTCTTTATCTTGCTTGTCTTTGGGATGTTGCAGTTTCTTCTTTATTCTCATAAAATCAGCATCCTTGCTTGTTGCAACTTCTCTCCTATTCCTATATAATCAGCACTCCTGTTATCCTTTGGATGTTACAACTTCTTCCCTATTCCCACTTATTCTGCATTCATTTTGACACTTCTTCTTTGTTCCTACATAATCAGTCATTTTTACTAACCACAGTTGTCCTACTGATTCTCACGGGAATGGACTGTAATGTTTCTAAGGCCCATGCCCCAACAATTCTATATCACTTTACATAGTCTGAGCTGTAACAGATGCCAGTTGCATTGCATTAGGATTAAATACTGCAAGGTATGAATTTGCACATGTAGTGCTTTTCTTATTTGTTTTTTTTCCGTGACTGTCTATATTTCATTTATAGATGATTTTCAAAACTTTTGTCTAGAGAAATTGATTGCAGCAATGTTTTTCTAGATCCATATGCTCGACTTCTCCTTGAGGCTCTGAAGCAATCTGGTTGGTATGTAAACCAATTTGTCTTGTTCTGTGTAGTAACATCACTATGATAAGTAATGACTTCAGTTTTTCAAATTCTTTTTTGTAAGTTTGTTTGTTTGGGCCTTTCAGCACTGTCTTCAATGACCGGCACTTTTCTTGTGAAAACTGTGATGGCTGTGTCAGTGGAGGTTTTGATGCTGCCACATCTCAGGTAGATACTGGACTTAGTCCCCTTTCAAGGGAATGCAATTTTTTTAGTGTTTTGTTGCTAGAATTAAATCAACCAATACTGATACATGAGTTAGTCACGAAAACAAGATAAATGAAAGATGTTGCAGGGTATTGGAACTAGCACACTACAGAATGTTGTGTAATGCTGTTAATGTTGAATAACACCAATCTAAAGCCCTAAATGCTGTCAGTGGTGTGTGCTGTCTCTCTGTGAAGTAAGGGAGGTGTTAAACTTGCTGAAAATACTACTTGTATCTCTTCTTCTGCAGATTGTTCTGTGTCAGAACAACATTCGCCAGCAATCCCATATGAACCGGGTGGTCGCACATGAGTTGATTCATGCATTTGATCACTGCCGTGCACATGTTGACTGGTTTAAAAATGTCAAACACTTAGCATGTTCAGAGGTAAGTTAAAATGCTTTTAAGTTGTCATTTTATTAATTAATTACTGTTGTTTATTAGGGTTGCTTTGTGTTATATGGTCTGTTACACACAATTTATTTGTTTTAATCCTTTTAATAAGTTTCCTTTCTGTCAGGTCAACCTATATAGTTTTGTTTGGAAAACAAATACTTAGTTTTCACAAATATTAATAAATGACTGTCATACTAAGTAGAATGTGATAACTGTCACTGTAAGAAGTGGTTATTGACAAATAAGAGAGTAGTTAGAAGTAAAAACACATTTGTTAATCAAATGCTTATGCAATTCTTTTTGTTCCATGCAAGTCTTGGTATGTTGGGTAGTTATCACAGTAGTACAGTAACCTTTTTGTTTAGATTGTTTTTTTAAACAACAAACTTGTCTCTTCCTGTAACATTCATTTTTTGAGTAATTGTGGTATTGCTGCTAGTACACTGTAATTATGACTCCGTGTACATTGGATGGGGCTCTGAGCAATCTGGTCTAGTGGAAGGTGTCCCTGCCCATGGCAGGGAGGTTGGAACTAGATGATCTTTAAGGCCCCTTACAGCCCAAACTATTCTATGATTCTGTGATTTCAGACATTTGGTGTATTAAAGGCCTTAATAATTGATGCTTTAGGAGGTGAAATTAAATGGAGCACAGGCTGGGTAGGATTCCTCTTGTGTACATGACACAGGTGTATTCACATGCTTTTACTGGATTTCTGGTGTAATCCATATTGTTTGTTCACAGAAAAGCTTATCCTTGCGGTTACTATTATAAAAGTGCATACTTCTGACCGTGTGAATTAGGTGGTTTTTTAAACTTTTTTAAAAATACAGAAAAATATATTGGCTTTTTTGTGGGTTTTTTTGTTTGGTTGGTTTTGGTCGTGAGTCAGTGAATTTGTTTGTTTTTAATGAGAACGTATTTGATTCCAGAATTTAGATGTGCACTAGGTTCACCTATAAACAGTATGTGAGATAACCAAAATAAGGAATTTAATACTGACCAAAGCAGATTTTATATAAATTATTTGTAATTCATAAATTGAATTCGTATTTTCTGTGGAGAAGAGCCACTGTCACTATCTTTTTATAGATAAAACCTAATTAAGTAACCTTATGTGGTATCAGTAAAGCCATTCTGTATGGCTGCCAGGAACCCACCAGGCTATTCTCTGACTTGCTGTCTTGGTGTCTGTGTGGCTGTTTACCTCACATTTTCCTCACTTCTCTGTCTCACAGCTGCCCTGCAGTGTTTTTTATCCTTTCTTAAACATGTCATCACAAAGATACAACCAGCACCACTAATGATCTCAAAGACTCTGACTAGTGGTGGGTCTGTTTTAAAACCAGTTAAAACTGGCTCTGTCTGACATGCGGGCAACCACTTGTCCAGTCTCACAGAAACCACCCAGCAGGCCACTCACTGCCAGCATTTTGCCACATACAATACAATAATTAAGAATTATTAACTACCATCTACTTTTTTTTTTTGTCCAAGCACTTGCACAGTGCAGAATAAAGCATGTAAGCCTCAAACATAAGTTTTATGTGAAACAAGATGGTGCCTGTTCTTGCCCTTGTTGGAATTATTTGTTTACCTCAGGCATTTTGATTAATTAATTATATGGCATTTACATTTTTCGTTGACAGCTTTTTCATTCTTACCTTTTCATGTTTTCCATGTATTTATTTTCAATCTGGTACTTAATTATAGGAAATCACGGTTTATTTACATTAGCAAGCAAAAGAAATTCTAGTGTACAGAACAAGACAGTTAATGAGCTAAAACATACATTCTCACTCAAATGTGGCTTTTTTGCAAAACAGATGGGTTACTGCTCTTCTGGATATTGCAGCTGTAGTCTTTGAAAGATACGTGCTTTCTTCCTGACTCTTGTAACAGATTCCGATATAGATCAGGGAGAATATTACTTTCCATGTTCTTCTAGCAGTTCATATATACACATACACACATACATATAATCTCTACTGCTCTTTTATTTAAGCTTAGGGATATTGGAGATGTAGTTCCTGGAGAAACCTGAAGGTTGTAGTAATACTTTGCAGTTCACTGAGGCTGAGGTGGTAGTAACAGGTACTTAAGAAGTTAAAGTGGCCTTTGGAAGATTCTCTACCAACAGTTGCCACAAATATACTGAAGAAAAGCATTTGTTACTACTTTTTGACTTTGTATTTTCACGTGTTTCTCTGATCTTGTGACTTTTTATTTTTTTCAATAGATTCGAGCTGCTAATCTCAGTGGAGATTGCACATTGATGAATGAAATAGCCAGATTTAAATTTGGATTGAAAGGGCACCATCAGGTAAAGACTGTGGATGTTCAAATCTAATCATTTGTTATGAGCCATCTTTACCTAGAAATAGATGGCATGGACTTGCTGTTTTCTCTTAACTAACCCTTAATGATTGATGTTAGGGTTTTTTTCCTACCTTGCTATTTTGTTGGAGTGAAATTCCTGAATACTTAGTCATGTTTTAAAGCATTACCACTGACAGTGGATGGTTAATAAAAACAAAAAAAAAACAGGGTTTGCAGGAAATGTAGTGGAAATACCTTATCCCCTATAAGTGGGTGACACTCTTTTTAAAAGTCTTTGAAAACTGAAGGAAGCAGAATGACAAGATTTCTAAATAACCATGTGTGTTAAATCTTGTAGGAATTAATTTTTGTAAATAGTAATGAAGTCTACATATTGAGGCCCAAGTAGTTGCTCATGTTAGAGTGGCAGTTAGCTTGTAGATGATGTTTACGTATTTTTTTATCTTTTGGTAAACAAACTGTAAGAAAAAGTTACCCTAAAGGGAGGTATTGAAATGAAGGCCAGTAGAGAAGTCATTCCTTTGTTTTACAGCATTTCAGTTTGAAAAGAACCCAACTGGTATTTGTATCTGTTTCATTCTGACATATTTTTTCTTGTGTTCTGGTCAAGTTTTACAAATACTTGATACCTACAACAAATGCCAAATTGTATTTTAATTCCTGTTCTAAGGAATGTCTTTTAATTATCTCATGGTTTGTATGTCCATGGAAAACTAAAGCATATTGTTTACACAGGATGGAACTAAAATGTACTTTAATGCTTATTGGAGGCATTGCTTGCCTATATAATAGGAATTAATATTTGACAAAATCTGGAAAAAAATTATGCTAATAATGACAGATTTTTCTTTATTTATTTTTCGCTTTAGACTTGTGTACGAGACAGAGCAATTCGTTCCATTCTGGCTGTTAGAAAAGTTAGCAAAGAAACAGCGGAAAAAGCTGTGGATGAAGTTTTTGATGCCTGCTTCAATGATCTGGAGCCTTTTGGAAGAATCCCACACAGCAAAGCAGATGCAAAACGTGCTTACAGAGATTTTCAGAACAGAGATCGTTACTATGCTAATTTGTAAATGGGGGGGAGGAAATTACATGAGAAATTACATCAATACCTGATTGTTCTGTAACATCTGGAGTTACAGTCTATGCCCACAGTGCTGGTGGAAAGGGCAATTCTATCAAATGTATCAATTAATTTTTTAGATCTTGTTTGTAAGCCAGCTTCTGTGGAAGTAAATGGGGTAAATGAGCAAGACTAAAAACTGTGTTTTCTTGACTGTTATTTCAGAAAGATAATTTAGTATGCCAAACGACTTGTCAAATTATGATCTGCAGATTCCAATGTGCATTTAATTTTGATCAGTCTGACTGATTAGGAATTAGTTTCTGAAAGTTTTGCTGTCACTGAATAAATCTTTTCATAAAATCTTTACATTTTCACTATGTCTGATACACAGTCATGAACTTGATCTTCATCACTCTATTTTAAAAGATGGGCACCTGAGCTACAGCTCTAGGGTCTAGATTTAATAACTATGGCAAAACCTAAAATTTAATTACTGTCACATTTGGTTTTGAGTACCTCCTGAAGTTCTTGGGAGGTCTAACATTGGTTAGTGGTGGGAAAGCTTTTGTGACTTGAGTCCCTTACGCACTGGATTGCTGCTCATGTCCTGATTGTCTCTGGTGGTGGAGGACTGGGTATGATGGTCAGTGTTACCTTCTGTTCTGTGTCCCAATGTATTTTGTGACAACAGAACTGTCAGTGTATGAAGCTTTTCCAGGCAATACGTAACTGAGATTTGGCTCAGTTACGGTGGGGCAGCAGACTGGTGAGACTTGAGCAGGTGTGAGGTACTGAACTGCTCAGGTAGGGAAAAGTCAGCACATTCACAAATTTCAAGTGTCTGACATGCTACAGCTGAAGGGGGGAGGTACTCCCAAGTACCTCCAGAATTTGGCAGCCTATGACAGGGCCCTTCTCTGACTGCAGCTTTGGGCTTCTGCAATCCACATATTTATTTTATGTGTCTGCATTGTTTTGGATCTGACCATCATTCTGTAATTTCCTCCTGGGAAGTATTCAGTCCTGTGGTAAGTCTCCAGACCGGTGGTCCTGCTTCTAAGGTGTCACTTGGGAACAAGATGCCTGAAGATGACAACAGTGTGTTGCCTTTTCCTGATCAGCAGCAAACACTTTGAGAAGATTCAAACCTAAGCACAGTCCTCACAAAGGACAAAGCAGAACACACACAAAGTACCTGAGAGAGCTGATCAAGCCTGAATTCCCAGAGTTCTGTTGTGCTGGGCTATGTGTAGGTTACATTTATTTTTGGGTGTAGCATAATCCATACCTACAGGAACCATTATTTCTGGGGCTAAGCATTAATGCAGATCCCACAGAAAATAATCCCGGTTGTATTTGAGGAATCTTAGTCAAGACATCCTCCAACCTGTGCTTTCAATAGTTTTACAGAAAAAAATGGGTATAATAACCTAGATATCTATGGAGAAAATTATACATTAAATCCCATATTCCACATAGTCTGTATAGACATGAGGTTTCCAAAATCCTGTGAGGATCAGAGATGCCTTGAAACAGCAAGGTTTGTGTTCATAGGGTGGGTGTTAATATTCCCTTAACCTTTACTACTCTTCATTTTAGTCAGTATGATGTATGATGCTGGGGTTTTTATACTTCTGACACATATTCTGGCAGATAATTCCCTTCATCATACCTTATTAACCAAAGTTCTGCTTTAATGAATGTGTGTGTTTGCATTTGTAGTGTATTTTCACCAATACATAGTTTGAATATATACATTTGTCTTCTATCTGGGATAAGCTTTATCAAGTCTACTTAGAAATGAAAATATAGCAATAAAGACTAGAAAATGCAAAGAAAATGCAAGCATGCAAACTTCTTTTTTTTCTTCAGCATTTTTGATAGGTGAACATGATGAAAATCTTGGAAAGAAAGTATTCCAGAGATATCTGCAAGAAATATTGGTAATAAAGAGGACATTGAGCTATATAAAGATGTAATTATTAAAAAATAGGTGTATATCAGTATGAAATAGTTGGCGACTGTTGGGCACAATAATCACAAAATGTTTGATTTCACAGTTCTTGGAAAAGTAAAGAGGGTACTCACCAGAACTGGTACCTTGGACTTCCAGAGGGCAGACTCTGTCCCGTTCAGGAGCTTAGTTGGCAGGGCACCTTGGGAGGCAGTCCTGAAGGGCAAAGGAGTTCAGGAAGGCTAGACATTCTTCAAGAAGGAAATCTTCAAGGTAGGTGCTGGAGCAGGGCAGCCAGGCTGAACAGATAGCTTTGGCTGGAATTCAGGAAAAAAAGGAGAGTTGGAAGAAGGGTCATGCAGCTCAGGAGGACTACAAGGATGTCATGAGGTTTTGCAGGGAGAAAATTAGAAGGGCCAATGCCCAATTGGATCTTAATCTGGCTACTGCATAAAAGACAATAAAAGTGTTTCAATAAATAGCTTTGGGACAAAAGGAGGGCTAAGGAGAAGTGCTGGGTCCCGCACTTGGGTCACAACAACTCTGTGCAAGACTACAGGCTGGGGGAAGAGTGTCTGGAAAGCTGCACCTTGGGGTGTTGGTTGACAGTGGATGAACCTAAGCCAGTGTGTACCCAGGTGGCCAAGAAGGCCAATGGCATCCTGGCTTGTATCAGCAATAGTGTGGCCAGCAGGACCAGGGCAGTGATTGTCCCCCTGTACTCAGTGCTGGTGAGGCCATGCCTGCGTTCAGTTTTGAGCCCCTCACTTTGAGAAGGCCATTGTAGTGCTGGAGCGTGTTCAGAAAAGGGAAACAGAGCTGCTGAAGTGTCTAGAACACAAGTCATAAGGAGCAGTTGAAGAAATTTGGATTCTTTATCTTGAAGAAAAGGGGGCTTGGGGGAGACCTTATCTCTCTCTACAACTACCTGAAAGAAGTTGTAGCCAAGTGGGGGTTGGTCTCTTCTCAGAAAACAAGTGACAGGATAAGAGGAAATAACCTCAAGTTGTGCCAGGAGAGGTTTAGATTGGATATTAGGAGATATTTCTTCATGGAAAGGATTGTCAAGTATTGGAACAGGCTGCCCAGGGCAATGATTGAGTCACCATTCCTGAAAGTATTTAGAAGACACATGGATGTAGGTTTAGTGGTGGATTTGGCATTGTCAGCTTAAGAGTAGGACTTGATGATCTTTCCAAACGAAATGATTATTTGATATTACATATCCAGAAAAAAACCTACATATCCAGTTTAAGCAACAGATACCTTTCAGTTATACAAAGTCAAATTCTAATGGCAGAGTATATGCACAGCAAGTCACCAGAAAGCAATCAGGACAGTCTGATGTGCTTCTTGTCACTCCCTGAGAAGGAGGAACAATAATTACATGGAACTTTGAACACATTGTTTATCAATTCCAGCAATCATTTCATTGCTTTAGGTGCAATTTTTGTCTGCATCCCTTTTTTCTTATCAAAACAGAGTTTAAAAAAAACGAGTAAAAACTCCATGCAAATATGAAACATTTGTGAATTGGTTCAGCAGCAGAGGGAGCTAAAGGACTGTGGAACATCATGTTACTGAAGGGAGCCAGCTGCAGACTACACATCTGCTCTTTAGTGTGCAGTTCAGTCTTGGTTTAAACTTCTGTTTTAATCAAACTTGCAAACTTTAATATAAAAAGAGGTTAAGAATTAAACTGTATTTCAATCACTTTTTATTTTTTTGTTTCTGCAGAATATTTGCTCCTTCCAAGTGCACAACGGAGCCCTTAGGGGCATCGTTCCTACTCTCCAAGGTGTTTCACAGTTGAATGATTTTCTTTCATCTCCATTTTTTGTCCTGCTGTTTTCTCCTTGTTTGAGGGAATTACTTCTCCATGAACACATTACACCTGTTCCTCTTTCCTACTCAAATTCTTCCTATGCATGTGTGTCATGAAAGAATGTTTTAAGATTGCTTAAAGAATCACCAGCAAGGTATCAGTAAAGACAGGTTTAATATAAAAGTGACAGCATGACAAAGTTTGTTGGCAAGGTTTACTCTACTACTTACTAGGTGGTTAAGGCAAACTGAGGAAAAGCAACAAACAAAAATCCAGAATCAATCAATCCAAACCCTAAGGGCCCAACAGCACTTAACAGCATTTAAATTTAATAATACTTAACAACATTTAACTTAACATACATTATAACTTAAATTAAACAATTTGGCAAAGGATTCATATAGGATTTGCTATACCACAACAGTAATTTACTTACAGGCCTAACTTAAAAATCTAAAGTATTTAAGAATGTAGGAGAGCAGCATTTCTCCCACATTTGATACACATACTTGTATGAACACAGACATAAGGAGTCTGTATAAGGTACCTGTGAAAAATTACCCTTGAAGGTAGTGAAATATTCACTTCAGATGCCTTTTCTTCTTGAAGGGCGAAGGGTCAAGCCTTAATGAGTGCGGGTGTCAGATCTGTCGTTGTTCAGCGATCCTCCAAGTGCAGCAAACCTGCCTTTGCTGGCTCTGAGGGGTGCTCCACTCACAGGGAAGTGGCTGGTCACAGCCTGCTGTGGTCCAGGAGAGTTCAAAGGGTCTCATTTTAGATCACTGTTCATAGGGCCACAAGAGGGCTGGCTTTAGTCATAGTCATGTTTCATCTTGGCTGCACTTCAGGTTGGAAACTTTCTTTGAAAGTGTGAGAACAAAAATATCATTCCACTTGAGTTGTTATTCAGGCAAAAAAAGTTTTCAAGTTTCAAAAACAATGGGAGGAGCTTGTTAGGCAGCACAAGTTCTTGGGAGCTGGCAGTGTTTCTGAAAAGCTCAAGAATTGCTTAGCCCAGGTGCTGTTGGTCAGGGCCAAGGCTTGATGAGCATTTCTCAGATCATGGTGTGGCCCAGAGGTGGGGGTACGCACCAGCACAGTTTGTGTGTGCGAGTAAAGGATGGCCTTTCTTCCTTTCATTGCTGGTTACCTCCTTCTTCTCCCACTGTGCATCTCCAGCATACACAAGGGAGAGGGTAAATTAAATTTTATCCGGGGAACCAATTTGCTGCATTACATGTGTGAGAATGAGCGGTGTTTCTTCCCAGTGTCCTCTTTTAATTTCTACCTCCTTATGCCACAGCACTGAATTTTACTCCGATAGTTCAGTCTGGTCTGGTGGGAGCCAGCTGGGAGTTCCCAGGAACAGACTGTGAATAAGTAGCTGAATCCCCTTCCCCAGGTCCTATTTTACAGAGCTTTCTTCTCACCTCTGATCATATGCCCATGAATAAACGTAGATACATGAAGGCATCTTGACGGTGTCTCCCCCACTCCTCCTGTGCCCCAGCTCCTGCTACGGTCCTCCTCTGCTGCTCAGCTGCCCTCACACTCCCTGCATCCATGCCAAACTATTGGTGCCAGCTGGTGGCTCACCACGTTCTAGTCCATTGATTTGACACTTTACTGGAATGCACTTGGGAAACCACTGGGGAATATGTTTCTTCACCATAGGAACCATGGCAGGGGATGGGTATTACCTGTCAGACCTCACGCTGATACTGAATTGAATTTCTGGCAGGGCTGAATATTCATTCATGGGAACTGAAGCGTTCCTGGGTATCACAGAAAATATATTACCCTCAGGTTTCACGCCTTCTGCCTTAGACCTTCTGGTATGAGGAGTAGGAGACTAATTACCTGTAGGACTGGGAATACAAGAAAAGAAGGTCACAGGTACACATTTCCATCTTGATGCATTTTTATGACTGCTGGGTAAAAGCAGAATTAAAAGGACATCTCTAACATAACAATCTTTTCCTGCTCTTTAGATGCCTCCAACAGAATGAATTTGTCTACCAGCCGCTAACTGAAGTGGACTGGATATTATGTCAATTCTCTCTGGTTCCCATACACTTCTATTTACTCCATGCAAAGAAAAGATACCAAGGATATCCCCTTCCTTTTTTTTATGGTAGCCATGCTTTCACATAACATTCCCCAAGAGGTCAGAAATCTAGGTTCAAACCTTTAAGACTTTTGCTCAAAAAGAGAGAAATTCTCTGTGTTTCAGGCACAGGGGCTCAGGAAGCCTTCCTGCCTTGAGTCAATGAATCCTGGATAGCTGAGTCTTCGATGCAGTCAGGCTTTTAGAAATCATATTGTTCACAGTCCTTTTTGAATGCCTATCATGTAGAAAATGCACTTTTCTGAAGTTATTTCCTAGAAATCTGCTAACCTCATTCAGCGAGGCTGGGCGTGTAACTCCTACACTGCATATATCACCATGAAGTAAGGCATCTACTGCATGTGCAGTGCTACAGTTTTAAACCTGTGCCTTAACATGGGGAAAAAAGTAAATTTTAACATGTTCTTTAACATTCCTTTTAAATTTCACTTTAGGAAGTATTATGTTTAGGAAGTATTAATGTTCATTTAGGCTGCTTTTGTCTTGGCACATTGGCCTTTGTAGATGTTTTTTGAGACACATAACTGTCACCACTCATGACATGCTTAATGTAATCAATCTGAGTCCAATTTCTGACATAAAAGGCAGCAGATCTGGTCCCAGAGGTTGGGTGTCTGAGAATAGATGGTCCCATGTTGTCTAAGAGTGACTGAAGCACCTATGGATGAACTTTATGAAAACACTAGGATAATAGATTTTTCTATTCAAAATAACCTTTCCCTGTAGTGACCTCTTTCTTCCTCCTTCAAGACTCTTGGACATGCTCCTTAGTCTCCTGAGAGTCTCATAAAATTGCTATCTGCTCTCTCCATCCCCTTCAGTGGCAGTGGCTGCAGTAGGTATCCCTCTTC
Source organism: Pardalotus punctatus (assembly GCA_013400915.1). Classification (NCBI taxonomy): domain Eukaryota; kingdom Metazoa; phylum Chordata; class Aves; order Passeriformes; family Pardalotidae; genus Pardalotus; species Pardalotus punctatus. The sequence goes on from VZTX01029386.1 coordinate 483,531, forward strand.
AGGCACATTTGCCTCCACCTGAGAAATTCTTATAGTGCTTAGAGTAAGCCTCCCTCTTGTACTATCTTTGTTGCAGCACTGGAGATGTCTACAGAAACCAGCATCTCTACAGTTATGTTAACAGCTGTGTAGATGTCTTTTAGCCATCTAGGTTTTGTCTAAATTTCTTCTGATATGTTTCAAGGGGGTTTTGTTTGTTTATTTGTTTTGGTTTTTTGGTTTGTTTTTTTTAACAGAGCCCTTGTCCTCTTCAGCTGTAGCCTCATAGCACAAATTCTAAAGGAAAGAAATTTTTGAGAGAAGGGATTTGGGGAGAAATTACTTATTTCTGGCCATGTAAACTGTGCCATTGAAAAAACCCAAACATTTTCACTGCCTCAATTTCTCTCCTTCAGGAATCCTACTTTCAAGATGTGAATGTCAGACTCTCAGGGACACAGATGTTTTATACAGCTCTGGAAATCAGTAAAGCACTTGAGAACTTACATTTAATCATGTCATTTTTACAGACTTATCATTTGTTGCCTTGTGAACCACAGTACTCAGCACCTTGGAGAACAGTACTCTAAGTGCATCAAGTGCACTTGAACTTGCTCAGAGAGATATTGCATGTATGGTCCTCTCCAAGCACAAAAGGAAGGTCATTAAATCGATGAGACACACTTCCTAAGTAGTATGTTAACTTCAGTGGTCTCTTTGCATTTCCATTTAAAGTGTTATTGTCTACCTGCTGAGACTCCTCCTGCTTTATCGTAGTCATATCTTGTATTAAAGTGAACTAGACTTTATTGTGTATTGTTAAAAACCTTTCACAACAGAGGCTGCTGGTCTTCAATGGAGAACAGTAAGATTAATGTGTGTAATTTGTCAAGTTTTAAAGCATTTGTGCATTCTTTGGCATGAAAACCACTCTACAAATGTAAGATCATTATGATTATGACTTGTCTCCTTGGAGAGAGAAAAACGTGACCAGTCTGAAAAATCTTAGCAATATCCTCATCCTATTAAAGCATTAGATTTTGTTCATTCAACTCAAAAATTTCTCAGCAAAAGAGAAAATAACAGGATATTGATAGCAAATTGGTTTTTTCCACATCATGATTATAATTAAGTTACCTAATCCAACTTTTCTACACCAATTTCAGTATAATATTTACACCTAAGTTCAATGGAAAGAATGATGCAGAGTAACTACTGCTCCTTATAACTGCTTTTTGATTAATACTTAGATCCCATAACTTAAAATAATGAACATTTCACACAGATTCAGAGCTACAAAGAAGGCAGATACATAACTTTAAATTGTAAAACCTACATCAAGGGCAGAAGGGAGGTCACTAGTAGGCCGAGCCATGCTTATAGTAAGGCAATGTATTTGTAGAAATGCTTTTGTCTTCCAAAGAAGGTTTTGCTTCTGATATATTCATTCTCCTCCTTGTATCCTCTTTTCTTGTTTCCCTTTTCCCATAAATTTAATATGTATAATGCTGTATTTTTGAAGATAGAATTTTATGAAGCAAGAGAGATTTTAGGTGAAGCAGTTGTGTAAAATTAGGTCAGCTACTCAAAGAACTGAAGTAATAAAATGTGCTTTAGGTGACTAGACCACACTGAATCCCAGGAGCCAAACTACATTTGCACAAAGCATTTCTTGAAGAATTTCAAACAGAAAACTACTTTCTGCTTACTAAAGTACATATTTTATCACTTGTGAACATAGAACACTTCTTACTTATGTGCAAGTATTGGTGGGGTGCTGTAGTCTCTGGTCTTGCAATGAAATACTCAGAGTGAGACCAAGGACAGGGTAGAGCTTCAGGAGGTACTCACCACATTTGTTGTCAGTGTTGTGCTCTCCCTGTTATTACACATTCCTTCCATAAGGGGAAGAATGGGTGACACAGATTTAGTTCTTTGCCTGAATATTTTCCTATTTGTAACTGATTTGTGAGACTGAGGTAAATAAGTTAGCTGGGGATTTGGCCTAGGATTTGATAGAGCATGTGTAGCTACTGTCACAATTCCCTCCTGGAAAGCACACTATATATTTGTTGTTATGTAGTAGAGTTTATAATATATATAAACATTGCCTGGAAATCTATTTTCCTTCTCTTTAAGACAATGTTTGTGAGGCATAATTTTCCCTTTTTCTGTACTGATCCTTCATCTGAATGGTTAAAAACTCACAGCTTTTAAATTTCTCCGAACTCCTACACATCAGTAAAATCAAAGCAATAGCATGATGAAACACAAATTGTGACCCAAAAAATCTTAATGTACTAATTAAATATATACCTTATATGTATATATTTTCTAAAATCAAAATTATACATCAGTGATGTGTCTAATTGAATGTCACAATATCAGTAATTGTGCTGTCTATGAAAGAATTTTGTTCCAAAGTCAAAGTGTCACCTTGCTGTCAAATAATCCCATAGATTACCATAAACAGAGCTAGTGAAATTGTACTGTGACTGAAAGGATATGTGATGTGAATCCCAGTCATTACCAAAGACATGACTTCCATTGTAATTATCTGCCTACCACAATAGCTTCCTTCTGCCAGCCTTTGCTTACCTGCTGCCACACAAACTCATTAACATTTCCGTTGATGCAGCACCATTTGTACAGTTAACCTTTGTGCAAAATGGGGGCATTTCTTCATTATGATGGATCCTGTAATACCACAACAACTTGCATTGAGGATTATATTTCTCTTTTCTTCATTTATGGTTATATTAAAAATTAGTCTAACACCTGGGTTCCATTATACTGAGTTACCTTGTCATCTGTGGAAAATGCAATTTAGTTTACAGGTAGCTTCAGTGTTCTCCATCTAAGAAGAGATTACTGCTGTTGCTCAAAGTGACTTTTAAAGGCAGATAAATTCTTGCACATTTCAGCCAGTTTTTGATGGAAAAGAAGAAGTATTTTTCAAAATAAATTAAAGAATTATCATTTCACTTTTAGATAACAGACTTTAGAAACTTCAAAACTCTCGCTATATCTAGACTTTTTAACAAAAAAGTTACAATCACTTTTCTATATGATGTTATGTTAAGGACTGACTATATCAATATTTCAAATTCATAGTAACAATCTTAAGGTTTTGTCTTCTTTTCATGGTCTGCATGCATAGCCTTATTTTTTTGCATTTGTTAGACCATTGTAAACTATAAATGTTTTTTGCAATACCTATAGAACATTTTCCATAAGTAGTTACTTGATCCTTGTAAATTTATGTTAGAATTATTATTGCCTGACTGTTTTAAGACAGAAAGTAAATACATTTTTTAAATTCACCAGCACTGGGAAATATATAGAGTGCTTTAGTGCTAGACAGAAGAAATGTTTCATATTTTAGGTCACGGATGGATCTGTAGAGCTTGTTGAATTTAGTTTAGGTGATATATCTTACATTTCACCTAGGAATTTCATGATGATTATCAGTCATCTGGTATTTGAATTATCTCTATACTTCTCACAGTGATGCAGTTTGTGAAGCTGAAGGTGAACATGCTGCTAATTTGACATTTGTGAGTTCTCTGCCTCACATGTAACAGACACTGATCTCCCTTCTTGCTGATCATGTCTCTTTCCTGGGAGCCCATACTCTTTGCCACCTCCTATTCCTTCCACTATCCCATTCTTAAAACCTGCTTAATCCCATTTCCTGTCCTATTTCTGCCTCATATCAGTTCCTTTTTAATTCTTTCCCAAGGTAGCCTGGATTATCTGTCTTCCCTTTACTGTGCAAATTTCTACTCCCAGCTGACGCAGCAGCAGGGAGGCAGGTCTCTCACAGACTGCACATTGGAGACAGAAGAGGACTCCAGGCAGCAACTGGGTATGTTAGGTCAGGATGTGTTCTGCACACTGATCAGAAGAGCTCTGTTAAAATGCAGACTCTGAAAATTTGCCAGATGATAATAAAATAGGGGAATTAGACCCAATGCAGAGTGATCTGAAGAAACTACCACCACCTAAAATAAAAATAAGTTCTGGTGGGTTCTCATGAGATATGGTGCAGTTGCAAAACATACATTTAACTCTATGACTTTATAGACCTGCAATATAGTATTGACACTGTTTGTGTCTGACTACAGACTTTGAACTATTTGTAAGGCCCAGAACAGAGGCGTGTCAGGCTAGCCCTCTCTGACTTGCTTTTGTTTTACTTGGATTGGCTGTAACACTTTTAAATTTTTCTATGACTAGATGATTGTCACTAATTCATTCTAATTTCTTTTAACTTTGTAAACTGTTACCATAGTTTTATTGAGATAACAATAATAAGCAGCTGTTCTATGTAGAATGATACATTTACAGCTATCATAAGTGTGTAGTATACAGAAATACCAGCCTGGTAATATAGTAGAGGCATCAAGAAATGGAAATGCAGAATGCATGGGACAGGACTTTGACCAACCTGCTCATGGCAGGGAGTTGGAACTAGGTGACCTCTAAGGTCTCTTCCAACCCAAACCATTCCATGATTCTATGATTTGTCATGAAACACTACATTATCATTAACCTGTACTGTATCAATCAACCATAACTTCACTGGGGCCATATATCTTCATTCAAAACCATACTTATGTGAACACTTGAAATCCAAGGTTTCTTAAAATCAGGTCTGTTATATTAACTCAGGTTATTCATATTCCTAGGAAAGGAGAATTTTGTCTATTGTGTAACAGGGTAAATGTTTGAAGTGTGTGGTTGCTCTCAGCCAGAAAATGACTACAGACTAAGGCAACCGCAGGTAATTCTTCAATATGGGCCCTAGTATATCTTTGAAACACTGTATAAGGGGTACATTCACTTTAGCATTTTGAAATAAATGAGACCGAAACAGAAGGAGGAATATTTTGTGTGCTATATTTACATGAAAACAAGAAATGTATCTTATGTCTTGTGTAATAAGATTCATCATGTGGAAGACTTTCAAGATCTTCCTGAGCATTTGCAACTATAGAGGGAATTGGACATTCAGTGCTTGACAAATTCACCCTGAGGAATACAGTAATAACATTTCCCAGTGACAAGAAACAAAAATACCTCATAGGTGAAAAGGAATCTTAATTGATTTTGGTTATGGAAAAAGTAAAGTAGATTAATCAACAGAAAGACATAAAAACATTTTATTGCACGGAGAGTTTGAAACACTTTATGGTTATGGGTGCAAGGGTTAAACCAGATGGCATACATTTTAAATAGGTGCTACAGCAACATGTCAAATATGTCCATATTTGCATATACTTTATGTTAAAAACATGCCAGCACTGTCTTATATATTCAGAGCCTAGCAAGCAGAAGTCAAAGAGGTCACCTGTACAGCTGGTGCAGGTAATGGAATTCCCATCAGGCAGATTTAGAAACTCTGAAGAAATGTGCTAAACACAGTGCTCCATCTGTTTCTAACCTATTGAGACAAGCATGCAATTTACATGCCTTAAAAAATAGATATTATAATTTTAGTATGTTATTTTGTGTGTGGTCTAATACATTTTAATATGTGCCGTTTGTTTGGAGAACATACTAACATGCACATAAATACCTAAGCCATGTGTATCAGTGTTTTGGAGTTTGCCATCCCAGTTCTGCTCCTGATAAAAAAATAGGAAGCATCATAGTGATCTTAATGCTTAACCTAACAAAGCAAATGCTGAGAAATATTTTATGGCCATACTGTGCCAGGTGGTTGCTACTAAGACCTGTCTAAGAGTGAACACTAAATAAAATGAAAAAATCAATCTGAAGAGACAATAAGCATGGAGATCATAAGACAAATCCTTGTGAAAAATATAATAGGCCAGATTCCTCTCTTAGACAGGCATGAAGACCTTTTGCTGGGTGCTATGTAGTAATTTTGCCACAGAACAGGATTGATGGCAGCGTTTCTAGACTCCACTTTAACTTTTTCTCTACAGTGAGAACCCTGGTAGCTTGAGACAATGGCTGAATACAGTAATTACTGCATTGCAGTTTTATAGTGTCCTGCCTGTAATTTTACAATGATCCCATCCAGGTTGCCTCAGAAGTGGATGAGGGAATACACACCTGCTAATGTTACTGCTTTTGGCAGTAGCTGATTGCTTTTATGTCTCACCTCCTAGTCTCCTACCAGAATTAGCCCTTCTCTTTGGGATTTCTGAGTGCCCAGCAGTCCCCTCAAACAGAAACAGGACAAATGACAACTGTCTGTGTCCAGGTCATCTATATTTTGCATGCTTGATTACTCCGATCGACTGCCCTTGGGAAGGTACTTGCTTTCTGAACGTGCTGATCACTGTGTAGGTGTTGCAGAGACTGTCTGCTCACACATTGTGGTTCTGCTAAAACCGTCCTTAACCAGACTTGTTAGATGTATGCTGCTCAGCTGCACACAGCACCCACACAGCTCTTTGGATGCCCCTGAATATTCAAGCCTTAAGTTTGTGTAACAAATTGAAGAGAAAGTGGAAAAATCCATGCCATAATGATATGATGTAATTTAATCCCTTTTTCCACTTCAGTCTTTTTTCTGGCTCGTGTTCAATAACAGGGTATTGCAGTTAACATCAGATTTTATTGTGATATGCTTATTTGAAAGATATTTATGGGTCTATATAGACAAGAGAAGGGTTGCACCATCAGATCTGGAAGATGTACATATCAAACTTTGAACTCTGAGTTTTCAGGACTGGCTCAGCTGGGATCCTGGGCATGTTAAGGATGCTGGTGAAGGAGATGGATCTGTGAGTGAAGGCTGAGGTACAGCCGTTAACCTCTGTCCTGTGGAAATGGATGGCTGTGAAATATTGAGAGGGCAGCCCCATCCAACCGGGTTCACTAAGGAAATAGGGCTTACAGGTCCATGATGTTAATATGACTGTCCATGGATCCATCCTATCCATTTCCCATGCTCCCCAAATATGCAGGAGAAGAGAACTGAGAACACCAGGAGTGGCTGAGGGTAAGTTTGGGTGGGTGAAAGGTATTGCACTGAAGGTCTGAGGGTGCTGAAGGGGTGCTGATGGTAGAAGATGAAAAAGCTGAGAGTTGTGATGAAGGGAGAAGAGAGGTTTATGGAAAATATTAAGTAATCTGTTTTTGTATATTCTAAATGACATGACAAATCTTTGGAAAAAAGTCTTCAACCACTGTGTGTTTTACATTAATTATTTTCTTTCTTTACAGACCTTTAAGCTTTATTGTTTATGCATACAGTGTTTCAGTTAAACAAAAGCTTAATAAACTGGCAAGGACTTCATCTCTGTCATTAGTATATTCTGATCATACTTTGTTGATTTAATAACTAGATGAGTAAATTTCTTGTCCCCAGTGATTATATACTCACACCAATTTTTATTTCTTCAAGGCATCAATAAAGTTATATATAAAAAATAATCTTAAGGTCAAATATGTATTTGTTCAGGAATATTAAAATCTCTTCTTTCAAGAGTATCTTTTTAAGATTATCCAGATTTGCCAGTAATTTACTATTGAGATAACAAGCATAAATGAAGAATATTTTAAATAATGTAATATTACCTGCCTTTTACAGGGGTTTTGACACATTGAGGTGGAGTATGAATAATTTCGTTTCGCCATGTGACTTGATCCCAAACCCTGTAGGTCAACACATGTAAAAGCACAGTTTGTGGTGTGTTTAGTCTGGGCTTATCCCACTTCTGACACAATATTTACATCTGTTTTTATACCCTTAATAAAAGTGGATTATAAGTGTTACTACATTGAGTTTACTGGAAAAATTCAGAACTGTTTCTGAGATCTTCCTTACCTTAGGATGCCTGGGCATTCACTGATTATAATTGTTTGTTCTTTTTTTCCCTTAAAGCAAACATATTAAAAAAAAAATCAATAAAAAAAATCTCCTATACCAGTATATATTTCATCCTCTAAAAGTTGGTTCTTGGGAGCTAGAATGCTTTAGTGATGAAGTGGTAAGGATATGAGCTTGAGATGCACTGCTCACACAGCCCTGCCCTGTGGTTGGCCTGCAGATCAAACTGTAGATGAAACAGGCTGTGGAAGTGTTCATTATTAGTAAAAGAAAGTAATACTTCTAAAAGTGGATGTTCTTTCCTAAACCTGAAGTTTAATTAATGAAAGAAGTTAACATTATTTTTACCTTTGTCAGTGATTTCTTGGACAGTAGCTTTGACAATGTTAATTTATTTGGAAATATTTTAATGAAGTAAGACAGGTTTTATATAATTGGTGTAATATGGAAAAATATTCCTAATATTCAGTTAAGAATCTGTAAATTCCAGTTTACATAAACTGGATATGAGGAAAGGCTAGTACTTGTAATAGCTCTGTAGATCAAATATATCAAAGGTAGAAAAGTCAAAGATGAAGAGGTGACCTTATTCAAGTTAGAAATAAAAATTCTCAAGGACTTTAGCAAAGTCCAGTAGCTAACTTTAAATAAGAGTAACAGTATACCAATTTCACATCAGAAAATAATCACAGTTTTCATATATTAGAGTAATACATAAGATAGCAAAAAAAAAAAAAAGTAATTTAAAACACATATCCCACAGCCATAGTTACTGATTTTTATATCCTCTATAAATCCACATCTTATTCTGAGGATAATTAATGTCTTTAATGTCTTTCACTCTCACTGTGCAAAACTTTTCTGAAACATCATTTACAAGTTGTGTTCCTACTACTACCTTCAAATATTTTCCTTTATTAAAAAAAAAAAAAAGAAGATAATTTTCTTGGGGAGAGGGAATATAATATTTAAATTAAACATCTTGCTACTGTTATTGTCATGTGTGTATTTTTAGTTCAGGATAAAATATTGTCACTCCTTTGGTATTAAAGAGATATTGATACACTAGACTTTCTTTTAGACTGCCAAATAAATAGCACCATGTCACCAGTTTGTGAGCCGTCCTGCACTCTGTCATAGGTACCTGTTATTTTATATGTAGGCATATGTGCATGCACATACACCTTCTATCATCCTCCCACACACAGATGCATAAATACACGTGTCCACAAAAGATCTATAAAACACTGAACTGGGAGTCGGACTGAAGCTATAACTTCTAACTCTAATGCAGCAAAATTTTAAACGAGTGCTTTTGAATTTTCAAATTTTGTGTCGAAACAGTTTTTGATGATATTTTTAACAGCGTAGAAAAAAGGATACTATTTCTGCATCTGCTATATAGGACTCTGGGCTGAGTAAATAGTTTATATAAGCATCTGACTAAATACTCAGTGAAACTGACACCACCTCCTTGAAATCTGAATGTATGAAGGCAATATGCCTAGAGCTTGGCTCCATCCTGGTTGTTGTATACTGTATCTAACTTCTTAATTTTAATTTTTCTTTTAGAGGAGAGTAATACAGGGAAATCAGCCAAATGCCCCTCAAAACTGCAGCTCTTCTTGGGTTTGACCTCTTTCTTTACAGAGAGAAAAAAGAAATCATCAACCATCAACACCTATCATCCATGACAGTAAAATGAAATATTAGTTGCAAAATATTTCCATAATTTTATTCCACTTATTCCTTTATTATCAGAGAACTTAACATTGCTTACCTAATTCTTAGTTACCCAATTTATTCCCACTGGAATAGACAGCTGAATAGTTGTAGTGTTGGGTTTTTTTGTGTTTGCTTTTTTGTTTGTTTTCTTGGAAACAAACAGACCTTATGCTGTATAGCAACCTGATCTGCCACTGACACAAGAAAGCAAATGTAAAGTCTACATTCCAGGTAGTGGTGACTTTTGCTTTTTGATCTTAAAACCTCTCTTATGTGCAGAGGTGACACGTAACTTGCACACATAATTTATAATCCTTTAATCCTCAAATACTTTTCTCGTTCTAGGAAATTGAATGCTAGATCAATCTCTAGTCTATATCTGCTCAAATATTGTTTAGTTGACCTTTATTCCACACTTTACTTATCTGAATATTGTGCTTGATGTATGTTCTTGACAAGGAGTAGCAACAGATACACTTATAATGGCCAGCTATCCCAGACATCTTGTCATTTTCCACATAAAATGAAAGGGGAAAAAAAAAAAAGAAGCATTCAAGCAGAACTACTCTTTTGTCTTCAGTGTGATATTTCAAGGTCAAAAAAGATGTGTTAATGGGGCAATTTAGCATGTAATAAATAATGCATTTGCCATTGCATGAGTTATATTTCTTATACTATCTAAATTTCTGTTTGCTGTATTTTCAATCCCACTTTTCTATGAATAGCAATGTTCAAGTCTTTAAAGTGAAGATGACTGTATAACTGTATTTTCATTTCAAAAATACCAATCATGTAAAGTATAACATTATACTTCTCATACTTTTTTTTCATTTTTTGCTACAACACCTGAAAACAGAATATATCAAGGCAGCTTTTCACACATTGAAAAATACTGTATATATTGACAATATTTGCAGATGTACAAATTTTGTGAGGCAGCTTTCCAGCTGGGTGGCCCACACCGTATGCTGGTGTTTGGGGCTGTTCTTCCTCAGGTGAAGGACTTTGCACTTCACCGTGTTGAACTTGAGGGGGTTCCTGTCAGCCCACTTCTCCAGCCTGCTGGGGTCCCCCTGGCTGTCAGGATGATCCGGCATATCAGCTTCTCCTCCCACTTTGATGCTGTCTGCAAATTTGCTGAAAGTGCACTCTGCCCCATCCTGTTACATACAAGTGGACCCAGTATTGATCCCTGGAATATATGACTACTGACTGGCCTCCAGCTAGATTTTGTTCTGCTGATCACCACCCTCTGGACCAGGCCATTCAGCCAGTTTTCAGTCCACCTCACTGTCGGCTCATCTAGAAGGTATGTCCATAGCTTCTCTGAGGACCCTAAAGTAACTGGAAATGGTTTCCAGGATTAGATGCTTCATGAAGCCCTAGAATTATGTCCTAATAACAAAACCTACTGGATCCAAACCAAAAATACCCTTCATTCTGCCTCTTGAAACTAAACTTCTGAGTAGACACAAGTGAAAAAAATCACAGGCCTTGAAATAGGTGAAAGAGGGCATATTTCTCATGAAGTCCTTTACAAATGCATTACAGATGAAGCAGAACTGGAGTTCCGTTCCCTCTGTCTGGAACTGGGTTTAATTTTTCTTTATGATCAGTTGTAAAAATTGCTCCTTTTAGGTGCTGAATTGCTCCACAGAGGTGACTAGTTCTAGATATCTATCATAAGAAACATTTGGGATGCTCATTTCCTGAGCTGGTTCCGTTAAGTTATATGCCTGACATAAGTGGGATGACTCTGGGTACAAGAATTTTGTCTGCAGTTTTGAAGCTTCAGCAAACTGCTTCTGATGTGAAAACTTTCCCTATTTTGAAGAGATAATTACTAACAACATATTTAAAGTCCTTTTGATGTATCCCATCAGCTATTTGAAAAGTTGCATTTGTTGTTCTTTGCTCAGTTTTAGGAACTCAGCCTGTTCCCACTGACTTCAGAAAACATGGGGACAAAGTCTTCCAGACTCCAACAGGCCCGACCCGAGTCTAGGTACCATCAGTGGAGGGGTGTGACATATTTTGGGTAGCAGATGCATGAGAGACAGGCAGACGATGATGTGCTCTTGTAAGCCCAGATGTCTTGGGCACTAGCTCTTAGGACAAGACTGTCCAGAATAACACTGATGCTTATCGTAAGGAAATGTCTGGTCCAAAATTTGAACTGCAAAATGAAAAGTTACTCTTAACCACACTTACACATTACTTCTTGTCTTGCCTGAGATTTGTTGCATTTACTGTTGCAAAGTCTTTTCAAAACACATTAGTTAAATGGAGCTGAAAATCATTCATGCATATTTTATTAAAAAAAATTGCAGATATATCTCCAGTTTTAAGTTATAAAACATGTCTTTGCCTGGGCTATTAAAATATTCTGCCCCATTTAAAATAAGCTACATAATGAAAGTGATGTGCAGTAATAATTTTACAATTCTTACTAACATATTTTAGCACTAAATGCATTTTGAAAATTTTTATGCATAAATTCTAGCACTTCTGTTCAATTCTTCTCAGCAAATACAGAAATAAAGTTATATACAGTTATCTAAAGCTGGGAAAAAATAAGATAATTTTAATTTTTGTTTTAACAGCCATGGAGACTTTGACATATTTTCAAAAATTGAAGAGGATAAGCTAAACACAGCTAGGCTTCCTGGAGCAGAGAGAAGCAAGACAAAATCATACAATGAAAAATACCACATTCAAAGTCTACGTAACAGAGATTTTTTCAAATTTATATTCTTGAGAGAAGGAAGATTTTAGTGTGTTTAATATGTCTTAAACTGCCAGCTTATATGATGCAGAAAGCAGTTTGCTGACACTGAAGAGGAGCTTTTGATGATCAGGAAGAACTTGTTATCAGTTCTGTACTTTCACATGCAAAATCACAGGGAGATTTGTGTGCCCTATTATCACCATTTGGAAGGCCCAAAAATACTTCCTGAATGAGACTTTAAAAAAAGGGCCTAGAGTTGTTCATGTACTCTGAATCAGATGTAGGGGAAAAACAGACAAGATATTCTCAAGAGGTCAAAACAACAAAAAAATGTTACTGGCAATTTTAGAAAATCAAAGCACTTTGGCAAAAGGTTTAGAGCAGCATTCAATCAACACTTCCCAATGCATTAGCTTAGTCCATTCACCTCAGCAAATTCTAAGCCCATTTGATTTTAAGGTACTCAAAAATTCTGAGAAAAGGGAATTGATAGAAGAAAGAGAAAAAAAACAAACAGAAAAGGCATACAAAAGAAAAAATGTAACTGCCACTCCTGGTTCCAGTGCTGTTCAGCTGATAGAACTTCCAAGAGAAGGTAGGGTCAAAGCATGTGCATGCCTTGTGTCTCACTTTAAGCACCCTTTGGCCTTCCTGGGCCCTTCCTCCAGGTGGGACTTTTGGTGGTTTGGCCACTCAGGAGCTGGGCTGGGGCTCCAGAGGCAGGTGTGGAGCATTGCCTCAGTGTGCCAGGGACTGGTGGCCACTGCAGGGCTAGGACAGAGGCCCAGGGGATTGGGGTGCACAGGGCAGGGCATCACCGGACCAGGACAATGCCTGACCTGCCCTTTCCCCCACACACACCCAAAATGTTTTGAGCCAGAAATCCTTCCAGTCACCTGGCAACAAGTTACATGCATTGTGATGGTGTTGGCCCTAAGTTGTTAATAATTAAGAGAAAAGACAATGGAGCAGGAAACTCTAATATCTTTGCTGATATAATGTGAGTTATTAAAACTAATGTGAATTAAGTGAATGAATAAATTGAAAATGTGCACAAACACCAGAAGTAAAACATTGGAAAGGTTGAAAGAATGATCTGTGTTGCACTGAGAGACCCTGATCTTGAGACACTATTGCCACCGCCCCATTCCTGGCAGTAAGATTTATGAAAGTGATACTTGTGCTGAGGTCACACAGCTTGCATTTTGATACATCAGGTTTCTTTTGTACAGGAGAAATAGCTTCTCTGAATGTTGTCTTTGAATTAATTGATGAAAAAATTTGTTATCCATACATTGTGAAAGAGCACTTGAGGAGTTGTCACTTATAAACAGAAATTCAGTCCTGTGTTTTTGAGATTTCCTTAAAAGTAAGTGCTCTTCATGTAAATAATAATATTTTTTAGAAAAAGGTGGGGTTTTGGGTTTCTTTTAAATTTAGTTGGGGGAAACCAAAGCTGAGGTGCAGTAAGAATAAGAGCAATAAGCATTGATAAAATAGCTGTGCACAATATATGTAAGGGAGCTCTCTTTAGCTGAGAAACTTTCTCTAACACACTTCTCAAGGCCTGCATGAAATGCAACAAATCTTGGGTTTCTTAATATCTGCTGAATCCAGTCAACTCCAAGTAGCCTTCCCTAACCCACTGGTCACAGTGCCTTGCTTTGCTGAATCCCTTATGTTGCTGCATTGAAGACAGAGCCTTTTAAACTTTCGCATACCATGTCCATAGAGCAGCTGCTCTGTGAAAGAACTGGACTAGACACTAAATAATGTTTCACTTTAATCTTGCGCTGACTAGATTTCACAGATTTAACACTGAAATATCTGCATAGAAAATTGTCTGCTAAAACAGGCATTGAACAGAGTTTGGAAAAGAAGGTTTTTTAATCATAAGTTAAACTGTGTCTTTGGATTCTTTCCCAGCCTTGCTGGTTAATATGGCATGGGATTTTATAGCCTGAATTAAAAATAATTATTAAAATCCTGGAAATCATATGACTTCAAGTCATATGTCTTGCAAATCAAAGCCTAATTAATTATGCCATTAACCATTAATTGTTATTGTCTAGTGACCAGCAAATGTATATTTTGAAAACCAAAACAAAATGTGCTGTAAAATGAGCTTAAATTCTATTAGTTGAATTAAACAATGACTTATGAACTGGAAACTGCTGTTTTGGCTAGTTGCTGTAAATAGTACTCCAAAACTGGATTTATAAGCCAGCAAGCTTGCTCGCTGGGGATGATTGCCAGCAATAATTTTGAAGCAAGAATTTGAAGTAGATGTAAATAAGGTCCAAATGCTGTAGACTGCCTGTTAAGGTGTGATAGAAAAAGCTACAGCATGAAGCATAAAGTCCTTATCTACTGAGTTTGTATTTATTTTGTATAAACACACACAAATTGTTCATGCCCTTGAGGAGACTTTTGTCAACATTAGATATTTCTCAGTACTCACTGTTCTAAAAACAGACTATAACAGTCCATCCTGACCACATAAAAAATAAAGAGACTATTATGAAGCCTTACCTAAACCTGCATCTCTTTTAGCATAGTTTTCTACAAATGAGAAAAGATTTCCTAAGCCTATGGTTTGTGAACCTGAACCTTCATTTCAAAGGACTTAGATACACATATACGTGCAGACAAAGGTAGGACGACATATTATGACTAAATGCTTCTGTAAAAAATATTAGACTTTGAAAAACCCTGGCTCAGACTTACCAGTCTAAAAAAACTGTTGAGAAAGACCAATTGCGTACACGACAATTTAATACAATTTTTTTTCTTTTTTAACTTTTTTAGTAAGATTTTGTCTGACTTTCTGTGTGACTTTCTTCCTCTGCCCAGTTGTCTGGGCAGTAAAGATAACCCTAGGATAATTGTGTAAGAAAGACTTGTTAAACAGTTTCGGTGCTGTCTTCAGAAATTCCATCTTCTATACTTTTCCTTATTATAAATTAGAGTGGTTGGTAAACAGGCCAGGACTGTAACTTATGTTCAGATTGGAAATTCCCTTCCTTCTACTCCAGGTATTATTGAGAAATTTTTAAATATTTTCTTTGGATAGAGCGAACGAGGGCAGAGGAGGTCTGATGTAGCTAGGAAATGAAGCAGTTTGGTGAGTAGTGTCCTGTGTTGGCCTGTAACTGGATGGGACAAAACTAGAAAAGAGAAGGAACAGAAGTACTACACAAATGTTGTGGTAGCCTGTAGAAAACAGACATGTTTTCTGCAGAAAGGTGTATTGTACATATGTATGCAGAGCTGCTGTCTGCTTGATGCTTGCTGTGCTGGTGGCATGATGAGGGTGTCTCACCTCCTGCCCTAGTTGCCTTCAGGCTCCTTTGCCTTAGAATCATTCGCTTCTGTTAACCAATAGGTGCCTGATTGCTTGGAACGAGGAATTAAAAATATCCCAAACCGTTTGCTGGTCTTAGCCAGGTGGAACACGACATCTATGCAGTTAAAACAGTAAAATATTTCCTTCACAATCTCTGTCCAAAGCCCCAGTAGATCCAGATTAGTTCCATGCACAGACCAAGAAAGAAAACACAACAGGTGCAGCTGCAGCCTTTCCTTCTCCATCTGCCAGAGGTTTATCTTGAATGGTTAAGCTGAAGTTTTATGCTCCTTTCTCACATTTTCCAAACCAACATATTAAAGAACCTCTCTGATACAGCTGGGTATCGGGCCAGTAACTTCTTCATGGGGGAATAACCTGGTTGCTGTGTTGAATCATTTACTGGGAGGCTCCACAGAGAGGTCACTGTTCAGCTGTTTTTCTTGCAGTGTTGTCTGATTTCCTTCTTTGCCTCTGGCAAAATAATATCTCACAGGCAGAAAATACTTTATTCTTCACATCAGGATAATATGCACATAAATATGTATAAATATGCCATCCTCAGTGCTCAAACCATCTGTACAAGTGTCACCACAAGAGCTATTGGTAGCCTTTCTGCATGTCTCTACTTATTTACAGTCTGAATAAAGGAGTAAACTCCAATGTGGCTTCTAATTAGCAGAGCAGCAGTTACTCATGATTGCTTTCCTCTGGCCTGTTATCAGCTTAGTCCTGACACAGCAAAGCCATCTGTGGATGCACCAACTTAACCAGGCATTGCAACTTGCCCAGGTATTGCAAGGTATTGAAACTCTCTAAGGAGTTATCTTTAAGGAGCCTGCTCAAACTCAGTCCATCTTTGCTGGTTGTCAATTTACAAGCAATATTGACCGTGGGCAGTTTATAAAGGGCTGCCTTAATGAGAAGCAGAAGGATATCATACACAGTTCCCAGAGGCTTTTATAAGCCTTGATCTGGCATGATTCATGTTGGGTGTTCATTGAATTAAGTCTGTCTCATTTGGTTTTAGGTCATGTACTGAAACTATCCCTCATATATGAAATGTACTTCTGTCACAGACTGGGCTTTTCTTAGTCACATTTTAAAATTTACCCATTTATTATCTCTTTTTTGTCATCTGCTGTTTTTACAGCCTTTTCTTTTTTTACCAATTTATTTTTTCCCCTGAAAATACTTACTTGAAGAGCAGAATCCAGCAATGTTGGAGTAATAGGCTGATAGACAAAGATCTGCACACTGACTCATCAATAAGTGCATGGCTAAATAAAATCAAGAATTGCAAAAGAAATAGTGAATATTTAGCAGTTTACTTGACAGAAAAAAAAGACTACATCCATTTGAAGTTCTACCATGTGGGATGTCTGTAGGCTTCCAAATGACTTTTGCAATTTCTTATCTTTATAAATTACTTGAATGGACTATAAACAAGTCAGATTGACTAGCAAGGCAATAATGAGAAGAGGAATGACTGCACACCAAGTTTCAAGAAAGTTTCAGTATCAGCTCTATATTATGGCTGATACCTAGGAAATATAAATTATCCTACATAAACATTCAGCTTTATTAAAAAGAAAAAAAAAAAAAAAAAAAGAACGATCAAAAAAGTAACAGAATAAAACTAACTAAGGAAATAAGGTTTCCAAAAGAGGATCTGGGAGAAAAGAATGGTCATTTTCTTTTAAGTAGCACTTTGGTTTTCTGGAACGATAATTCCTTGATAAGTCAACATATTGTGTCTTCCATTAGATAAGCATCATGTGTCAGTCCTATTTCACTTAAAATACACATCTAAGCAATCAACCTTTGCAGCTATTTCCAACATACAGAACTTAATTCCTGGTTCCTCTCTGTCTGGAAGAAAATAGGGGAGCTCAAGCAAAGGATGACAAGTTACCTCAACTGGCCAAATACAAAATAGCTATAAAGTGGACTTCATACAGTATGTTTTTAAATTAAATGTTTTAAATTATAGGCTTTCCTGCAGAAATTTCAAATAGGATAGAAAAAAATTCACTCTGGAATATAAAAGGAGACAAGAGCAAAAAAAAGTGTGTGGAGTCAATTGTGAGATTTGTCAGTAGAAGTGAACTTCCCTCTATTCCCCTTTGTCAACAGAAGAATCCATGCTAACACCTAAAGGACCAGAATTTCATCCCTGGACTCTGCATCTAATGGAAAGAAGGAGCAGAGGTATAAGTGAAAAATCAACAAATATATTATTGTGCTAAAAATAACCTAACTTTCTACTAAGAAAAAGCAATGCTTATGTCAATGAACACACAGATATTTCTTTATCCTTCTTTGGCACATCATATTTTACAAGTTCAGGCATGAAAATCAGCTGAGAGACGTACTTGTTTGCTTTTCCTTATTTCTGATATTTTACAGGAAAAAATAAACCCTTAATAGCTAAAAAAAAAAAAAAAGAAAAGCAGATATTTCAATTTCATGTTGATGGAGTTAATAAAATATCTTTTCTATTGGCAAGTTGATGTCAAACATCTGGTAGGAGAGTTACTGGACATGAGGATTCATGAAAACCAGAGAAGAGAAATCTGGGAGCAATGTAAAGAGTTTTCCAAAAACTAAGAGTACTTTTTTTGAGAAAATGGAATCAATCTCTTCATATGGAAGAGGGATGAGAAATAGGGACCATAAATTGAAATGGGACGTTATGACTTAGTGGGTTGGGGGACAGAGAGAATCACCATAAGGAGAGCCAGGGGAGGAACAGGCTACCCAGAGCAGAGGCTGGGCAACCTCTTTCTCTGTAAGTTTTCAAGATCCAGATGGCAAAGCCCTGAGCAATCTGGTCTGAGCTCAAATGTGACTCTGAGCAGGGGGTTGCACTAGAGATCACCTGAGGTAGTGTTAATTTTAGGAGGTGGACAGTTTAGGTTTTGCAATGAAAAGAAGAAATATTGGAAGATACAGGAGATTCAACATAATATAACTGCTGAATATCAAAGTGGTTTAAGGAACATAAAACTTCCTTAATCTCTCAGTAACTGAAAGCATAATGTAATGCTGAAATCCTCTAAATGCTGTTCCAATGCTCTCAGCAACTAGAACTCATATTCACATTTATTCCTGAAACTGTATTAGATCTCAGCAAAGATTTTGGTGGCTATGTATTTTAAATTTGGATTGGATATTTTAAGATACATATTTTCATAGGAGGGTCTATTTACCTTGACTGCAGTGAGGAAAATATTTTTAAACTCTCCCAGGCTATACAGACGACAGAATAAGTGTTAGTTTATCCAATGAGAAATGTGTCCTGTTAGGAAGGGAGCACTGTCATCATCCTAAATCCTCAAAGAAGGAGCTGAAACTAAGCTTTTCAAATAAATCATGAACAGAGATCATGATCAAAACTGACTTGTTATTGGAAATTTCATTTTCTGTCCATTGAAATAAATAAATCAAAAATTTTTTTTTCTTTTCCCCAGAAAGTGCTATTTAGTCAGATCACTGTTCTCAAGTCCCTGACTGCTGTGCTCCCTGAAGAAGGACTCTTGGGCTTAACTGATGCCAGGGTGCTCTGCAGTAAAGTGTGCAGACCCAGAGTCCACAAAACCTCCTTTTGCTGCTAATTTTAGAAAAACCCCATGCTCCTACACTCCTATTTTTATGGTCCATTATGGTTTTAGAATAATTTTAAAAAACTTGAATAAAGCTTTTTTTTTTTTTTTTTAAAGTTCCTTTTTTTCCTAAAGACAAGTGAAAATCCTCATACCATTGAGGAAAGGGAAAGAAAAGATTTTTGTTTTCTTTTCATTTCAGGAAAAATTTAAAACAAGAGTAATCAGAATTTCCAGTCAAGCAGAATTTCTAGTTTCCAGCCAGTTCACAGTAGGAGCTTGTTATTAACTTCCATTAGGCAAGTGTGCCTTCACATCCTTGAAAGGACTTTTTCCTCTGGCACATCCAGCTGTCAGAAAAGTTGTCATTTAGCCCTGGGCCATGATATATTCTGCTCCTCTGTGATAATCTGCTTTGCTTTTGTGAACTTTAAAGAGTTCTGCTACCATTTTGATAAGGATTTGTCATATTTATAATGCTTGTATGCAACTTCTATGGAATTTTCTGTGTGTTTTCATGCAAAATGCAATATGCTGTTAAGACTATTATGTCCAGACTTTATCTTTTGGCATAGTTGGTATTTGCTTGTATTTTGTGTCTTCCCTTCTTCAACTCAGTGTTGTTTGTAATATTAGATCCTACTAGTTAAACAATTCATGGCTTGTGGATTTTTTTTCATTTAATCATTTACTGACTTCACAATTTACTGAAAAAATATAGTCATAGTCTTGGATTGTGTCACTTGGGTGCATCACAGCAAGTGTAAAATGTACATAAATTTCTACAAGTGCTCAGACGTTGATTTCATTTTCCTTTTTAAGTGCTTTGATGATTAAAAATAGGATTCTCCATCTGCTGACATTTGTTATGGCTATGACTCTAATATAAAATCTATCCATTATTTTAAGGATATATTTGGCTGTACAACCATAGGACATTATGTTAGTAGGATATAAACTATTCAATTAATTTGGAGCTAATTTGCTAAATGAAAGATATTTGCAAATTGGAAAATAAAAAAAACATGGTTAGATTTTTATTCCAGTTTCAATTTAGCCAGATAATAATTTTTTTTAATTTTCACTTCTTATTACCACTGGATAAAGTTTTGTTTAATTTCTTTTTGTTTTAAACTTGTTTAAGGTTTTCTTTTCATGAAAAGTGTAAAAGATTTTCTCTTTCCACTTTCTGTCTTTCACTCCCACACAGATTCTTTTTATCATAATTTTAGATCTATTCCTTTATTTTTTTGTGGTCACATTTTCCTTTTCCTTATGTGAACCAAATCTCGTATCTTAGGAAAATCTGGACCTTTCTGCTAGAGTGGAAATAAACTTACTGTGGTCTTCTCTGTTGAACAGCAGTTAGTTCATAAAGGACACAAAGAAACTACAAAATTACTTTTGAAGCAATTACTCTCCCAGCCCAAACATTAGGATATTAAAGCAACAGGGTATATAAGAGTAATTTTCACAGTAACTTTGCCTGCATGTTGTGAGGCTTTCTGAAACATTTGTATCTGTTTTTTGGGGCTTCAGAGGATGTAAGCTTTTGACTACAGGCATGCATTGTAGTTTTGTATATGTTTCTGCACCTTCTGACCCACTGGAGACAAATCACAATTTCAGTCTCAGACTTGTATTAAAATAAACATATGTGATAAAACAAATGCTGGGAAGATTAGTGTGCTACTGACTCTCAGTAGAAGCTGCTAACACTATTCAGTGATGCAACTCTGAAAAAGTTTTGTGTGGTACATTATTGTGAATTTACCACAAAACTAGCTTTTCAGCCCAGTTTCCCCATAAATACTGAAGGTCGGACAGAGCTGAAAGCTATATTTATTATCTCTAAAGGCACCTATGCTGGACTGTGAATAGTTTGCCTCTTGGTAAGTTTACAAAGTAAAATTTTTATATTTTATTTTCCTCAATATGAGCTCTCTAAAGGTTCAGGTATTGTAAATCAGAGATATAATGGAAAAGTTCACCATCAAGGATATGATAAGATGAAAAGGAAGTGAAAGCATCATATAAACAAAGTAGTATACATTCCATTTCCAATTTTCCCTCATTGTCAGCAACTTAACATCAGTGAAAAGATATACTCTGTTAGAGCAGCCATGTAGATGACCTGGTTATAATGGGAAAAATTACTGACAAAAGACATCTACTAAAATACTGGCAGATCAAATCTCTGCCAGTGTAGGAACTGCTAGCCTGAGAATCTGGAACATCCTTGACAAGCACAAGTGGGAGCTTGCATTGGCCTCAATAGGTACAGCTGGGGCTCTGCAGCATGCTTGATAAGCACAAAAAAAGAATGTGCCATAACCTGCAGAACGAAGAAACTGTTGTAACCTAAAAACTAACCCAAGAAAGCAGAAGTCAGCAATGTGAACTGGTGTCCTATGCCCACGTATGTATTCATATTAAAAATATAAAAGTAAGTCATGGTCTTCCCAAAATGAGATTTTCTCTCCACAAATTACCTCTGTATGAACTTAACTACACACTTATTTTGTCCCCATTCCTGGGAGCAGCTAAATGGACTGTATTGGTAATAATTTGAAGGAAAAATATTTATATAAATATCCATATAAATAATTAAGCAACTTGCTCTTAGCTAGTGGTGGTTCATAGTAGCTTGCAAATATATATACATATACATATACATATTATATATATATACATACGTATATATGTGTATGTGTATATATATACATATGCTTGCCTTACTAATCACAAGTGTATACCCTAAAAGCAGTTTGTAATAAAAAGTCTGTGTGCTTGTGTATTACTGAATCCTATGAAATTATTATCATGGCCAACTCGTGGGTTGGGAGACCCTTGCAGATTGAGGCTCTCACAGTTACCTGCTTGCAAAAAAATCAGCCCTAATGGTTAGCTTTTAATGTTAAGAAACAGCAAATTATCTCTTTTCCTGTAATGTCTAACCTTTATGGTTCCTAATGTCGTTCTTAGCCTTATTAAAATGATTTACATAATAACAGCGTCTTCCCAAAACACTCTAAGAGGAATAGAAGTATCTTTTGTTTTATTAAAAAATCTCAGTCCTAATCTGTCATAAATTTGCTTTGTCATGATTTTGGACAAAATTACAGGAGAACTTGTATTAACTGCCACAGTCACGGCTTCTTAGAAGATGACACACATATGCCTTAAAAAAGGCATAGTGAAAAATCTAAGGCAGATTAATAAAGCTATAATAAATCACACTTATTGGAACTGTGTCAAGCAGAAAGTCTTTGTCATGGTGATCCATGATTTCAACAAGAATTCCACACAATTGATCTGACACAGATGACATTAAAATGTGTCTAAATGATGGTGAGGAACATCAGGGACATATGTGTTTTCCCCACATGAATTAGGGAAGGTAAATCTAGGTGATATTCTAAGTGAACCTTGTGGAACCTTGTGCCCTTTCAGCTGCAAATTAGTAAGGGCAAATTTTGTTGCAGCAGTCCCAGTGAATTATGGACTATTTGAGTAAGGAAATCAGACCAGAGAAGAGAGGAGGTTCACTCTAGAACTGGTACAAGTAAGCAAATTATAATGTAAAATACCACAGATAGTGCAGGAAGCAATTCAGAGCATCTAGCCATGTCTGCTATGATTTTATATTTTTTAGTTGATTTTAGGTGAATCAAGATTATTTCAACTGAACTAAGTGATTTAATTACCAAGCTCAGTGAGTGTTCTATCAAGTCTTATCATAAGTGAATTGTGTGTTTCATACAAAGGAATCTGGAGGGGAACCCAACAGGATGAAATTTAGATACTTTTATCCAAAGTATTTTGTCTGTTCTTGGCCTTTGAGCCTTATGCTAGCACCAGGAGTAGCAGAGAAACTCCCTTCTGAAAGCCTGTAAATGCTTGTTTACTCCGTCTTACTGCTCCCAGCCCCATACTACTGCTCTTTGGAACTCTTTTGATTCCTCACAGCTCCCCTAATCTTCCTGATGCCTCTTCCTCTTGAACTGGATTTTCATTGTCACAAAATTGAAAGTCACTGACACTAATGTTTAAGAAAAATTAAATTTTTGTATATCTCCTACTAGATGCAGGAAAATTCTGTTCTGCCTACATAGCTGGTGTGGAATGAGCTCTGATATTCACACTTTCTATACTGGAGTGTTGTTAAGGTGCTGTCAGTGTCCACACAAAGTGTGAGTTTCAAGCCATTTTCTGCTTCAACACCTAGATATGAAATTATAAGGAAGTTTGTTCAGTGTCATCCGGGACAATCAAGAGTCCTTATCCTTGCTGATAGTCCTTTGAGTCATCTGGTCCTTCAAGAGTTTATTTCTTAATACAAGGGCTTAAAATATGATTTCTGCTTTATACATGACAGCAGTTTACTTTAAATTGAAATGGAATTTGATATTCCATTGGTACATTTGACTAAATCATAGTCTGAATTATGCTGTTCATATAAATTTTTCAGACCACGGGTTTGAATTTAAATCCCTGAGATGTATCTTATTACACATAATCAGATGCATTGTTTTTTACTTCAGTGTTGAACTAATGACCTGTTTGTGGAATTACATATTGCAACCTTAATCTTTCAAAAAACACTTCCTTCTAATAAAAAAGCCATAACCATTCAGATTTTCAGTTGAGCCATTTTTAAAGAATGGCAGAATTGCTGAGGATGGAAGAAACATCTGTATATCTCTAGTACAACCCTGTGCTCAGAGTTGGGGCAGCTAGAACAGCTTGCTGAGGGATGTGTCAAGTGAGGCTTTGTGTATTTCTATTGATGGGGACTTTCATGGCCTTTCTGGACAAACTATTCCAATATTTGGCTTAGTCTCAGTTTCTTATGTTCAGATAAAATTTTATGTCTTTTAATTTGTGTCCATTGTCTCTTGTCCAGTCAGTGGTCACTATTAAAAGAGTTGGACCCCATCTTCTTTACTCCATTTCACTATGTATTGATACACATTGATAAGATCCCCCTGGAACCTCACTTCTCCAGACTGAATAGTCCCATCTCTCTCAGCCTTTTTTTGTGTGACAGACACTCCAATCCCCTTGTCAATTTGTGTGACTCTTCACGGGGGCACAACACATTGCTCCAGTATGCCTCTGTCTTTCTTGTACTGGGACCTCACGCTCCAGGTGTGTCTTACCAGTGCTGAGAAGAGGTGAAGGATCACCTCTTTACCCACTGGCAAGGCTTTTCCTAACAGAAGCTGTTTGCCTTGTTTGCTGCAAGGGTACATTGCTGGCTCAGGTACAGCCTGGTGCCTACTGGGATAACCAGGGCTTTTTCTGTCAAGCTGTTTTAGCTAGCTGGAGCTAGCAGGTACTGGTATGTGAGGTTGTTCTTCCCCAGGTGCAGGAGTCAGCATTTCCCTTTGTTGAACTTGATGGGGTTCCTCTGCCCATTTCTCCAGCCTGTCAAGGTGTGTCTAAATAGCAGCATGACCCTCTGGTATATCAGCCTCTTCTCCCAGAGCGACATCATCTCAAAACTCATTGAGGATTTTCTTGGTTCTATCTTCCAGGTTGTTAATGAATAAATTAAAAATATTGTTCCCACTACCCGGGGCACAACATTTATGTTTGGCTTCCAGCTCAAAACTGTGCCACTATATTCAAACCTCCAAGCCTGCCAAGTCAGAAGCTTTCATTCTTTTTAATTCCCCTCCTGGAGTTTTTAGAATGAGGACTACTTTTTTCCTCTTGCTTCTTCCTTTCTTTCAATTACAGAAATTGTAATTGCTTGTGAAATATCCAAACTAAAAATTTGCCTGATACACCTTTTTAATGTTAGGAGTTACCATTTTATGTGAGAAAAACATTGTTCTTCCAGCCAGAGAATCAAAGAAAAAGAAGTCCAATAGTTTATTTGTCCTTGTAGCCAAAATACAGCTCCAGCATTGAATGATCATTAAGCCAATAAGCACAAGTCATGCATTCTACTGCTCCTGGTAGTCTGATAAGGTGCATCAATTGCCTGACAGGAGGTTGTAGGAAGTGGGATTCAGTCTCTTTTCCCAGGTAACAAGTGAATGGACCAGAGGAAATGGCCTCAAATTACTCCAGAGGAGGTTTAGGTTGGATATTAGGAAAAATTTCTTCACTGAAAGGATGGCCAGGTGTTGGATCAAGCTGCCCAGGGAAGTGCTGGAGTCACTATCCATGGAAGTGTTAAAGACATGTGTAGATGTGGCACTCGTGTATACGTTTTATTGGTGAACATGGCAGTGTGGAATTAATGTTTGCATTCTATGGTCTTTGAGGTCTTTTTGCCAGCCTAAACAATCCTGTGATTCTAAACCCTTTCCAACAGGTGGCAGTCTACAGTTATGCTTTGGGGTTCCTTTTATCTTTTGTTTTGGTGAGCAAAACAAGATGATGCATTCTGCATAAAGCAGTGTATAAGTAAGTAGGGTCACTGCTGTGCCCATCAGGGTAACTCTTATGATACATTGAAGTAACACAATGGAAACCACAGTTTAGAAATCCAATTTATCTTGCTGTGAGTGGAATTGCATCCACTACAGGCAGCAATTAGTTTTGTTCTCTAATACTCTTATAGAAATGTGGCATTGAAAAACTATTTGCAATCTACTAAGCTTGAGATCAGGGAGTTTAGAAAAATGATAATTCCTGGTATGCAAAGAAGAACAAAGAATTTTTTACCAACTGCAGCCAAAAGGTCAGACCACAACTGCTGAGGCAATGAAGCAAAAGCTTCCTTCATCTTCAGTTGCTAATACAGTTTATAAAAGCATATTGTTCTGTGGATACCTATTTATCTCAGCGCTGAGGTTCTGTAACAACTGAATAGGGATAGCTCCATTTTAAGTCTATACCTTCATACCAGTGTCTATAGCCCCAAGACTGATAAATGAATGATAAATGAACCTGATGTTGAAGTACTTGAACACTGATTTTTTTTCCTTCTGCTTTTGCAAGTGTCAAATAGAAAGTTCCCTCATAAAGTAAATAGATATCACCAGTCCTGTTGAAGCTTTAGCATGTTAATGTTCAGGTAAGTATTTCCTGCCTACATTTAAGACAGTGAATGATGGGTTAATGTATCAGGTCTTATAAGATGATTACCTACGATAAAAGGAGATGGGGCTTAATAGTGTAAGAAGCTCCTTGTACTCTCATATTTTTGTCTGCATATGAACCACCCTTCTAGCAGAGATTAACTTCTTTTTTAAAGAATGGGCTTATACATTTTTCATTGCTTTCCCTCTTCCTAAATTCATGCTCAGTGTTATTCCTCAAGGCAGGCAGAAATGTATAATAACAGCCATTGTAGTGTTCAGCAGACCTAGATATTGGGAAGTGCAGGAGCCTATATTTTCCACTGATAACAATTAGAAATTTTTCTATTTGGTTACCCTGGGAAAATTATTTACTAAAATATGGTGTTAGTCAAGGCTCCTATACACTTTCACCTTAGAATTACCTCTAATTTGAGATTTTTTTTTTAAAACTAATAAGTGTTAGATTCAGTTGGTTCTCCATGACAACTTCTCTACACAGAGAGATGTTCAGAGCCAATGTTTAGAGGATTTTATATTGTTATTTTCTACTCCTGAAGGCAAAATTAGGCTTCATATGAATGACTGAAGAGAGGAACTATATAGATGTGGCCTGTATCCATGTCATGTGACTCAGAAAAATGCACTTATCCAGCCAATGCTGATTGCTCCTCCCCGTTTCCCTTCAACTTAAACATGCCAAGAATCCCTGTTGCACAGTCACCCTATTCTAGATGAAAAAACATTGTAACATGGAGTGTAGTGTTTGCCCAAGAAACTGCGCCAAAACATTTAAACCAGGTCAATTTCTTTGCACAGAGAAAGATGATTGCATCCTGTTTTAGCGTGCTATAGTGAGTTACTGCTTGTAATAAGAAAATTCTACGAGTCTGAGAAAGTCTGTACTGATACTAACACTTACCTCCTACCTGTATTTTCTAGTCATAGGTCCTAAAGTGGGGGTGTTTCTTCCTCATGTTGCAAGTAGAGGAACTGTTATTACAGAAACTGAGAAAGGGTGAGGAGGATGGATTGCATCAGGAGCATCATAGTTTATGATCTTTCCCCTCAGGTTCCAAGAGCACAATCTAGACATTGAGAAAAAAGCATTTTTTCACAAACCTCATCCTGGAACCATTGAGAGGAATCACCTTATCTTTCTTTGCTGTCTGAATGTCACCTAGAAAAAGCAAAGAACCTGCAGACAATAACAAGAAGTAGTCACCTCAGAAGGGTGATTTACTTATTCTATTGTAGATAAAGACATGGCATGAATTCCATCGTGGAAAGTCTGATCTCGTCACTTAAAAATAAGCATTTATTACCTCTTGAGGTAGATACCTTGTTGTATCTGAGAGATATCCATATAAAGTTGGCAGATATAACCCCGAACCCAAAAATTATTCATACTTCTGGCTTTCCAGTTGAGACAGCCTGAGACATTTAGAGTGGCATTAAAGACCTGTGCATGGGCAACCAAGTAAAGCCGGAAATATTTACTGTTCTTCCTAGTAAGTGAAGCCTTGTTGATGCCTTAAAAATAATTTTTGTGTGACTACAGATGGATCCAACTCACTCAGAGCTCTCACACATCACACAGGTTTGGAATGTGCCAGAGCCCCTGTTCTGCAGTTCGTCATTACCCTGGAGAAGGCAGTTGCAGACCTGGCTTAACCACTTTGAAAGGGTGATGCTGTCTTGCATCCACAGTACCACAAAGTAGGGTGAGCCTGTTGAAAAGTGTAATCCTACAGCTTTCCTAAATGAGCCAAAAATGTGTCTGTAATTCAACACATGACAACTGCAATGGGTGAGGCACAGCAGGAAGCTTTAAAACAGATGTGGTACTGGAGCTTGAGTGATATCGTTGTACTTCAGTTGGCTGCTTCACCTGACAAGCAGGTAAGAAATCTCAGAGTGCTGAGCCTCTCTTAGGACTAAAATTAAATTGAATAATGAGATGAGCTGATGGTCTGGTATGTGGTAGTTTGGCCTTAGTTCACGATGGTAGGCTCAACATTAACCATGTTTCATTGGCTGCCAAAGTAAAAAAGCCCAGAAAGCCAAGACCAGCAGGCAGCATTTCAAGAATTTGTTTAAAGAAAAAATGCTTCCCATTCACACCTCACAGATTGTCTACCAAGAAATCAATACAGTTAAATAACTCGTGTCAATTTTGGACATAATTTGCATTTTATAGGCTTGGATTTTGATTCTTATATTGATTTTATGTCAATATAAATCCTTCACTTCAAACGAACTACTTGATTTAAACCTGTAACAGAACATAACAGCACCTATTTGCTTTTATCAAAGGTTGTTTGACTTCACTGGTACCAGCCTTACACAGGAATGGTCAAAGGACTCCATTGTAAATTGTAGGAGTACTTAATTTCATTTTAAGTACATGCCAGTAATTACATTGCTAAGACAAATTCATTTGGCAGGCTATGTTGGTGCTAATTGCAAATAAAAAAGAAGGCAAAAGAAGAAAGCTCAAAAAAGATGTAAATCTAGAAAGTGTGTAAAATCTAATTTGGGAGCCTCAGTATGTATACAGAAGAGGAAAAAAGAGTAAATTGGGTCAGATATTCAAACTGTTCCTTTTATGTCCCTTAGCATAATGGCAGTGTATATGTGTGTGTCTGTATACATATAGAAATAGAGATATATGTGCTTATGTGTGTCTGTAGACACATCATATAATTCTCTATTAAAGTTGAGACAGGAGATTGGTGGAAAAAAAGACTGTCAGATCTCAATTCCTTAAGTTTTTGCTGTATCTGAACACAAAAGTACAAATGAAGCTCAGTCAGGTTACCTTCTGGTAGTGATATTGATGTTCCTCTTGAGGGAAAAGGCCGTTTTGCCTTGAGGACTGAAAATGAGAAATAGGAGCTCAAATTATTGAAAAGTGAAAAGAATTTTTCAGTCTAAGTCTTTTGAAAGTAAATTCCAGTTTTGTGACTTCAGAAGTATTTGAGAACTCTTTTTTTTTAGCTTCATATACCATTTCTTGTGCCATAATCAGGTTTTGCACAAGAACCTGATGGTCATCAGGGACCAGCTGTTAGACAGCTTTTCTCTGCACACTTGGCAGGAGCTGTTCTCTTCTTGGCGGCTTCTCACTCTGCCCAGCTCTGGAGTGAGGAGACGAAACACTTGTTCTTCAATGCCTGTTCTTCAAGGGTTTCACAATTTATTCCTTCCTTTCATACTACCAGTACTTTGCAAATTTTGGACAATGTCCTTTGTATATAATTGGAATAAATTATCATGTAAAATTATAGAAGGTGACAGTAAAATGGAGTATTTAATCATTTTCTGTCCACTCATGGTTCAAATATTGTCTTTCCTGTTGTTCCCCCTCTTTTCACCAAACCCTGCCCTTTTTCCATATTGAATGGCCAGAATATTTTTTCCAATTCTGCTCTTTAAAAAGCTTATTTTCTTTTCCATTTGTCCTTTTATTTTTTTAATCTTTGTTACACAACACGAGTTTATACTTACTGCTTTCTCTGAAAGATGGGCCTTGGGTATAGACATAAATTCCTCATGAGTTCAATTAGTAATAGTCTGCATACCTCACCTTCAAAATTTGTTTTCATATGTCACCTGATCTGGCTGTGTCTGCTTTTGGTTAGTGGCTTGTGGAAAAACTCTGAATAGGTTTGTGTTGCAGAAAAAAATCATGATTTATAGCCTTGTCCATAAGGAGGAAACAGAGAGAAAAAAGAGAAAGTATAAGAGACACCAAAGATTATTTTAGACATCTTGTGTGCTGCCAATATCATTGCTTGTAACTTTCATTTTACAATTCATTACCACAAGTTCGAGAATTCACAGGTGTTTACACTACTAAAAATGAGTTAACACCAGCTTTGGGCTGCACTGACAGAACTTTAGAGCTGTGGAGAGGGAATAGCTTTTCTCTCTATAGATTTGTTTCAGTAGGATCTTTGCAAATGCTGGAAGAAGGACTGATGGCCCCATGTTAACTGCTTATGAGTGCTGCTACTTTGATGTGTTACGCTGTCGACTTGCATTTATTTTTCACCATATTTGTTGTGCCTTGCAAGAAAAAATTACTTGTTGAATAATTAACCCACTGTATCTCTTGCTATTGTGCTCTTACTGTGGAAATAATGACTATTGCTTGTTGTAAGAAAGCTTAGAAATTAAAAAAAGTTTCAGACCAATTTATAATAATAGGAATGACACAGCTGAAGCCTTGTTACACAGGACTTCCTACTCTTCACAGTTTGAGTGTTTGCTGGAGGGCAGAATGTCATTGTTGATGGCAGTAGTCTCAGTGACTGGCACACAAAAACTAATGCAGCTTTCTAATACCACTGAACATTCATTAGGGTCTCGAAAAATAATGATGATCTGAAACTTGAAGTATAGCCACAGCTCAAATGGGAGATAATGACGGAATGAGACCTCGGGTGAGAAATTTGGTCAGTTTTTCTAGAAGGCAAGATATTGTATGAAGATAGATAAAAGCTTCACAGAAAAAAAATGACATACAGGAGAAGCACATAAAAATAATTAAATAAGTACTCATGGATTGTGTGCCAGTTATTCCATTATTTTTGCAACTATAATCGTGTCTTTAGACTTTTAAACTATGTCTGTAAAAAGGAAATTGGAATGAACTAGAGTGCTGGATGTGATCATGCCTGGTGCCGAACAGCTGGCACACAACTGGCATGATAATGATCCAGGTCAATTAACATCCTCTGAGAGATGGCTGGGCAAGGGTTGGGAAATTTTATGCAACAGGGATAATTTCCAAAATCAATATGCATGAGGCTGAATGATGTTTTGCTTCTCTCCTCTCAGGACAGGTCTCCAAAACTGTTCCAGGAATTTCTCAAAGAACTCTAGAGCCTCTTAATCCCTGATTTAGTGGAGTAAAACATAACACACCACAAAAGCAGGGACCATCAGTTTCACACTAACATGCCACTATGTGGGTCTGTAAATTAACCCTTAAAATATTTCAGACCTTTAAACTTAAAAAAACAGCAGGAATGAGAACCATGATTCAGAAGCACAAGATTCTATTATCATGGACTTGGTGGACACCCAGGACTCAGCACCGTGCAGAATGATTGTAGCATTCTGGGCTCTTTTATTTAGCTGTGGGTGGGTAGTCTTGGAGACTTTCTGTATGTGTATGCCAAAATATTTATTGAAATGCCCAACTCTTTGGTAGATTTTTTTCTTCTTTTGCTCTCTAGCACCTGGGTGATTATTTTATTACTATCCTTTTAATTTCACTTACTGCATACTTATTTATGCAGCCCTAGGTAATCTCTAGGTGTAAGCACCTTTGAAAATATCGTTTTTATATTCCTCCTTTTCCCACCTACATATTCCTTGCTCTACTCCCAGTGAACATAATGCTGACATTTTAACTGTAGTATCCTCTTTATCACTTTCCTCTTTGTATGTTGGCAGTACTTTGCATACCAGCATCACATATTCTAGAAGTTCCTTCTCTGTTTCTGGAGAAAAGACATTATACCTCAAAACATGTCATTCTCCACCCTTAATTGTCTTTAGTCTTTACATAAACAACATTAAGCATTTCTCCTCAACAGCGCTTTTCTTCCTAAAATGAGAGACAAAGCTAACAATGATTGGACTGATAGCTTCTCCTAAACTTGGCCTTGCAGCTCAGAAAATGTAATTACCAGCTCTCTAAGATACAAATAAAAAAGTCTTTTCATGTGGAAGAATATCTCCTGACTACTATGCTCTCATTTGCCAGCATGTGATACTTGGGAACTGAGCTGCATTACCATACCTATAAAAAGAGCAATCATAGCAGTGCAAGCAGCTCTGACTGCCGATATGTCTTAGTAACCTTTTATATTATAGCAGTGTTGTTACTGCCACAACAGGTTAGGGTATGTCACCATTTCTATTATGTTTGAAACCACATTTTTCAGAGCTTTATAACTTTCATACTGTGATAAACACTAAACTGGATCTTTATATGTGGCTTGTCAGATTAAATAGATGAAGACATAGTGGCTGGATCTTGGGTGGTATATTACAACAAAATGGTAAAAAAAAGACAGGAGCAAGCGAATTTCTCTAATTTTTGATAGGATAAAATTTAAACATTCTTAGAAGGGAACATAAAATTTACTCTGAAATTAGGCTCTCTATTTTTGACCCTGAAAAGGAGATTCCTCTTTTATCTGAGTGAAGTAGAGCTAAAATCCAAGAGCTCCTAAGACCTAGGATAGTATTACATTTTTAACACTGTTGTAGATTCAACAGGGAAGTTATTCTCTACTGAGGAATACTCCTTGCAAGAGCTGGCAGAACAGCATATTCAGAGTGTGGGCGGGTGGTTCTGAGGGATGTCTGGCAATACCAACAGGAATGCTAACAGGCAGACTGTCAAAGAAATGGAAAAACTGCATATCCGATGAAATAATGTAAATAAGCTCTTTTAAGAGGGTCATGGCATTCCTCCTTTCCACGAATACCTCTCTGCAGTTTTCTGTGCAGTGCATGAACTGGTACAGTAAGCCAAGATTACAAATATGTAGCTCTCCTCATCAAAGATTACAAAGCAAGTGCTTCCAGCTAAGATATTAATTTTAATTCACAAATCCAGGCAGTATTTGGAGAAGGGAAAAAAAAGACACTTAAACAGGGCTATCAGTTTGCAGCAGCATACTTGGATATCATGTCGCCATGGTAGTTATCCATATCCAGTCATTAAGAAGGCAAATCCTGCAATCAACAGACTGATAAACAGATGCTTCTTCCAGAAACTCCTGCCATCTTTCCATCATGTCTTTATGTATCCACAGGTCCATGCGCCAATTCCCAGCTGAGAGAAATAGCACTCATCTTGACCTCTCTGTGTTTGGATGTGCTCATACCCACATCCTGAATATCTGTCAGCGTCTCTGAGTATGTTCAGGGCGGCAAATGAATTCCAGCATAAAATCAAAGTGAGAGAAAACCTGTGTGCTCACAACATCTGCTTGATCCAAGTCTTAAAATGTTACCTCTTTATTTTTCCAATATTTGGTTTTGGTTTTTTAAGTGAAGTCAAATAGACAATAGCAAGACACAGCAGATTATGAAGACCATTCTTTAAAGTGCAGCAGTGTCCCAAACACTCTGACAAGACTATAAGGGAACAAACTTTGCAAGCATCTGTGGGGAGATGTCCTTCCCAGTGAAGATAAAAATGCTGATGTGATATTAGAGGATTTCCTGAGATTCACAGCCACTATCATGCAACAATAAACAGCAAATGTCAACAATAAACTTTAAAAAAAATTTGGCTTATCTATACTCAACTTTTAACTTACCTGATTGCCCTGAATATTTTACTATTTGACTATTTGACAGTTAAATATTGAACTTTTCCGCAAGTCCTTGTGTAAATTTAAGTTCACATTTATGAAGTGCACAGTGTTTTTAAAACATGACTATTTACACCAGAAGTATTTCATGCTTAGGCAAGAAAAGAAAAAGCACAGTGTTACCTTGAACAATGTCAGCTAAGCAGTAGAGATCACATCTAGCCCAGCAGTCTCTTCTG
This sequence comes from Pardalotus punctatus, assembly GCA_013400915.1. Classification (NCBI taxonomy): domain Eukaryota; kingdom Metazoa; phylum Chordata; class Aves; order Passeriformes; family Pardalotidae; genus Pardalotus; species Pardalotus punctatus. The sequence goes on from VZTX01029386.1 coordinate 517,343, forward strand.
TCTCTTGAATTCTCATGCACAGTCCAGCCTTGACTCCATGCTGAGGCACACCCTGTGCTTTCTCTTCTGTAGCTTGGTTTCATCATGAAAGGTGCTTGTTTGAATAAACCAGAGCAAAATTAAAATAGACTACGTGGTGTGCTGGAAAGTGTATCTATTTTGCTGGTCAGTAGACACACATTTTTCTACTTACTATTTGTATAATCACAGAGAAAGCTTTTACAAGTCACCTGTAGATTTAAAAGTCATCAACATTATTTTTTTTCAATAATTAATGAGATTTAGGAAATGTAATCTTCTCATAGATATTCCACTGCACAATCATGCTAAATGCATTTTTATGTGTTTATGTATACACTGTTTGATTAAACTTGATTTCTATTTTAGTGGAATTTACTTATATAAAATAATTTTTTACTGCAGAGCGGTGCATTTGCATTGGAAAACCAAATGTAGAAGTGAAATTAATCAAATAACAGAAATTTACCCCATGGGTGAAGAAAACAAAATTTCCTGGTTTAGATTTTTAACAAGCTATTTACAAATGAATCACAAGCAAAAATCATTTGGACAAACTAGTTATAGAGCTAAAAATAAATGTATGTTTTATGTACATTTACATATGTTTTGCAGCCTGCTACAGGCAATGTATAAACTGAGATATAAACTTCAATTAATAGAGATATTGAACATTATTCACCCATTCCAGCAGTCATTTGAATTTCCAGCTGTCTTTTCATAAAAATTTAATCCATTTACTCAGGAATAAAATAGTGTGAAAAAACCACTGATATACTCACAATTTTGCATAATATACTAATGAGAAATGATCATCAATACAAATCTAATCATTAAGGAAACAACTCAACAGAGAAATAAAGAGAAAATAGAGCAGCTGAGAAAACCAGTAATGTGAGTTTATAAGATTTGTACAATTATATTTGTCTCTTTGGTTTAATTACAAAGTAAGTTATTATTATACATCATTTTTATTGAGCTAGAAGGAAAGCTTTGCTCAATATATTGTACAAAATAATAAGTTGTCCTTGAATTTCTCTGTGTTTGTCATTAAGAAAATGTACTCCTGAGGTAATGACTGTGATTTACAGCAAAAAAATGTAATCAGATTTTTTCTTAAAAAGTTATATTGTGTCTGCTAATATTTATAAAACAAATAAACCATGTTCTGCATTTTTGCAGTGGAGGATCACTGTGGTACAGAGTCACTGTAAAAGCTGGATTGATCAGAATAAAGAAGGTACAAATTGCTTATCTATACTTACTAAATGAGATAACAGCATACGAGAATATAAAAGCTACATTACTGTTACTCATTTCCCCAACCCTTTCCACTATTAGTTTAGCATCAAATATGGTGCTTTTCTGTATTCTTACTGATTAATTTTTCTCTTCCAGACCCGTGGAGTATTTGTTTCCAACCTATTAAAAAGTCTTCAATTCCAACCCCACATATTTTATTGCAATATTATTGATTAATATTATCTGAATAGTGCAGCCCTCAATTCTTCTTGGAAATTTTTTTTCCTGCACAACAAGCACTAGAAAAAACAAGATATGAATATTTTTCCAGATAAATATTTGTCAAATATATATTCTCTTTGATGATAACAGTTTCTTGACAAATATGGGTCCTGAATTCAAACAACAAAAGATCTAAAATGGCATTTTATCATATTTCCATTCAGCATCGGATATAGTTCACTTACATATTCTAAGCATAAAAGAAACATCTGAATTAAAATGTCAGACAAAATGTATGAATACATTTCATTAAATATTGGCCTAAATTTCATGAGGTGTTATCCCTACACTTTTATTTATCAAAATAATTAGACCCATTTTTTTTCCACATTGCATTTTCTGAATGTCACTTTTGCCTTGAAATTTCATCAACACCTAAACATTTAAAATTAATTCTTGTGCAAAATGAGAAATCACTTGAGTGTTATATGTAGATCAGAAGACACTTGTATGCCTTTTATTTTATCCTCAGATATCTGTTCCCATGATCTCAATTTTTCATCCCAGCTCAGTATTTCTTTATTAATTTGAGTTCATACAGGGATATGTAATTGTCTTGGTTTAAGACATTTTTAGAGGTGGATTCTCTAAAATGAATTACTTCCCCTTCAGCTTTAACAAATCCCTTTCTACCAATAAGGAGAGACAAATAAGAGTAGATATAAGTGAAAAAATATCAGTTTACTAAAAAACTGAAACTGAAATAGGTAAAAATGACAGTAAGAGTCACTAATTACCAAATTGTCCAAACCTCATGGGCTCCCTGGGTCTTAGAGAGACAGTAACAATTTTGGGCACAGAAAGATATGGAATACAATAACTTTTGGATTACCCAGGACAGCAATCATTAATTTGCAAATGCTTATACTAATCCTCTTGCATCCATAGGCTCTACTTTACCATCTCAGCACGTTAGTTAATGCACCCAATGAAAATCAGTCATTCTATGTGTGCCAGGGGACCGTGTCAGGGCTCCCTGAGGGTCATGCCAGATGTGTGCTTCATCCTTACTGGGCATTTCTAGCCTTGCCAGTACTAATGTTACATTCTTTCAATCAATTTATTCAATTAACAATGCAGATTAATATTAAACTGCTAATTGTCAACCATTTTGATCAGCTATACAGAAAGCCGTGTGTTCAGCTCAAACAGGTGTTGGTGATGCATTCTATGCCAATAGTAGTTGGAAGTCAAGACCTGAAGGTGTTCAAAGGTCTCAGCTGGTGGTAAAGGCAATTATCAGAGTTTTTTACCTGACACCAAAGCTTCCATAAATTGGCAGTGACTTTCCATGAAGTTCTGTCATTGGCTGCAAGAACTAGGCCTGTACTATGTTGATGCTAATGCTATTATTTTTTTAAATATAGATGTGAAAATGTCTGAATCTAATAGACAATAAAACACAACATTGATATAATTTCTTGACCATTAAAGATTCAGAGCTGTGTTGAGTCCTGTAACAGCTATTCCTCGTTGTGAGTTTTCTTTCCTTTCGGTTTGCTTTAGTGTGAAATATTCCTGGGATAAAAGGGTGATTTGGCATACCAATGGACAGGAGACAGGTCAAGTTGTGTTGGGAAGATTTGTGAGAGTGCATTTTGGCTGATCCCAAACATTCAGCCTTTGTGCAGCTGTTGGTGCAGATGGAGTCCGGGTGGAGGCTTTTTGGAGGTTATTAGGAGTAAGATGCCAAACTCCTTGTCTGGGAGCTGAGAGAGACTTGTCACCTGCTTAACTTCTGCACAACAGAACAGTACCCTCAGTGGAGAAGGAACTCTAATTCTAGGAAATACTATGGTTGGCTAATTCTCGACAAAAATTTTCTTTTAGGTTAGAAAGCAATTTTGAAGGAAGTTTAAGGAAAGGTATCTTGGGGAAACTAGAAAACTCCGGAAAATAAAAACTCACCCTACCCCAGGATATTAACATTTTATTGAGGCAGGGCCTATTCCTGTGCTTCTACCTGGTGGGAAATTCTGTGCAAAGTTATTTTTAATGATTCTTTTCAGAACAGCCAAATTATTTTTCAACATGTATAGTCCAAGCAAGACTTCAAATGTTTAATAAGTAATTAAAACCTGTATAAAAGATGAGAACTTGGAGATACAACTGATTCCTCATAAAATGTTTTATTAATTGAAAAGCTAAACAAATTGTCAGACTGTATGAATATCTGTATGAACCCCAGAACAGATGTTTAAGATGCTGTGTGGGTGATTAAGCACTTGCTTTTCCTGCTCCCCCCTTCAAGGTCAAAGCCCTCATCCTCACCCTCAAGTCCTGTTGCAAATGTTTTAGGATTTAGCTCCTTTTACTTTTTGCCTGCCTTATACCTTCCAATTTAGTTATTTGTCTCTCTGAGGTATCATCTGCTCTCTCCTTTTTCCATGGTCAGCAGTAACCCTGGTAAGACATCCACTGCCCTGTAAAGCTGCCCTGACAGCTGCCAGCTGGTCAATCCTCCAAAGTGGTGAAGAAAGCAAATCAGCATATGCTTGACTTCTGGATTTGTGATACTGTACATGATGACATCCTTGTACCAGCAGTTGTCCTTTTATGTTGTAAACACCTTTGGGTTTCTGGGGTAACACATAGCTTCAGACAAGAAACTTCCCAGAAAGAAAATAAACTACTGAGGTTTCAAAGTGAAGGATTCAAAAGACACAAAATTCCTCAGTTATTTTCTTGTAGATTATATATTTCTGGATGCAGCCTTTAATTACATAATCACAAATTTTTTTTTGCACAGTTGCTCTGTTACAAACGGGCTAGACACCACTTGTGTTTAACCTCTTTATTAAACAACAGCTGGGAACGAGAAGCTGGGGTAAGTTCAACCTCTCAATGGCAAAGCAGAAGAAATTATCATCGCACGCAACGCCCCCCCCCCCCTTGGGTGCTCCTTCGTGCAAGTGAGGACCTCAGGAGAATGGGGAACAAAGGATCCCACAGTTCTTAAAGGGTATGTCTAGACAGGATTGGCCCGTTTCTTGATCCTCCACACAATTTGCTTGTCTAGGGGTCTTGTATTGACTCGTTTCATGGAGCATTCCTGTTCAATCATCCCCTCACCTGCCCGTGTAATTGGTCCATTCAGTCCACCAATACACTTTCAAGTTGATGTCCTCATGCTGGAGGACAACTTCTGGAAAATTCTTATGTGCATGTCCCCATTTTCATTATTGACATCTACTGCCTTTACAGAGACATTACACCCGTACATCATGAGCAATAACTTAAACAATAACTCTTATTAACAACAAATCAACTAACCAAACTCAGCACCGACGCAACTCAAATGTAACACAGGACTGGCCTATGAAAGCCAACCCGTTTATAACAGCTCCTTTAACTAGTGCACAGGATGGCTGGAACTCTGAGGATTATGAAGTAATTTTCTAAAATATTCTTGTTTCATCTTTAGCAATAATTGAAAGGCATGTACAGAATAAAGCAAGAATTTTGAAAAGAGTAGCCAGAGGAGGGCAGATGCACACTGCCTTGAAGACATGGATGTTTTAACTCTGGCAGGTACAGGCCTCTTATATGATATAAAGCAAATGACTTAAAAAATGAGATTAAATGCTCTTATTTTTTTCTTTTCTGGGTTGCTGACTTGAGATCTTCACTTGCATGCAATTAATACTTGTAGCTTTCTGTCAAGTCAGGGGTTAAGCCACCCAGTGACTCTCATTCCCCATTCCCCTTGTTTCTTGCTCCATTTTTGTCCCACTTTCAGTTCCCACTTTCTCTCTTAAAAAAAATCCCTGTTTCATCATCCCATTATTCCAGCCTGATAAATTCCCCTTCCATGCCCATTTCCCATTTCCTTCCCTCCTTTAATTCTCTCTCCAGTCCCTCCATTCTCTCTGCTACTTTGATATCTCTTGTTTTTCCTCTCTGCTGCCAGACCAGCAGCTTCCTCAGCCTCACTGCCTGGATACCCAGAAGAGACTTGAAATTACAACAGCAGAGCTGCAGGCTTGGAACCTTGTCCTGACCTGGTCTTCCCCAGCAAGCATTCTTCTAAAAACTGTGAACAAATGAAATTATTTCATGCTGACTAGGAATACTGAAAATGACAGGTAAAAATTGATTAATATAGTAATTGGGTTAAAACTGTCATTCAAGACAGATATCACCCAAAACGATGAAAAATGGTCCTCCTAGCTATGGCCCCATTTATTTCTGGTTTAGTTTTTTTTTTTTTTTTTTTTTTTTGATAATGGGAACAGATGTCTGAGGATAAAATAAAAGATATACAAGTATCTTCTGGTCTACATATAACACTCAAGTGATTTCTCATTTTGCACAAGAATTAATTTTAAATGTTTAGGCATTGATGACATTTCAAGGCAAAAGGTCAGGATGATCTGGATAGAGGATCAGAGAGGAAAAAAGTGCCTGGCTATCTGAGGAATCACCCTGTTAAAAATACCATATCAAAGGCCTGTGCTTATTAAGCACTTACGAAGTACTTTTAATCTGACAGTAAAGACTATTAATCATGACATTCAGCAGCCCAGAAATACATATATATATACATATATATATATATATATATGTATTTTAA